>JAKSZT010053818.1:369564-453364 GCA_026826555.1 Tolypeutes matacus | reverse complement strand
GGTGGTCCAGGGACATCAGCCCAGACAGGAGAAAGCAAACTGAAGGGGTCGGGGGGGGGAGGGAAGATCGGACGCAGTGTAGACAATCTGCTTGTGCGCAGGTCAGTCTGCAGGCCTGGCTGTGGGGTGGGACTGGAAAGGGTCGAGCTAGAGGGCTGAGTGGAGCTGTGTCAGGGACAGAGAAGGAAGAGGCCAGCCGGGGCGGCCAGGGGCACGAGCGGAGGCTGCTAAGAGAGGCGGCAGCACCGGCAGTCACTGCACGCCTGGCTCTCTCTGGGCTTCTCATTTTCACAGGAGGGGGATTCTGTAAATGGGCTCATCCAGCATCACAAACCTGTGACCCCGATAGAGGAAAGGTGAAAGCAGAGGGGAGGGTGCTGGGAGGTGAGGGTGGCCTCGGCCTCCGTGTCTTTAACTTGACTCAGGCCGCCCTCAGCTTCAAGTGAGCTCCGTGGGCTGAGAGATTTTCATTCCTCCCCTAGCACCTAAGGGGTTGCAGCTTCAAGTCCGAAAAACAGAAAAGAAAAGATAGACTTTGCCCTATCTTCTATATTATTTTCTTAGAAGGAGCAGAGAGACCCAAAAGAATCACAGATTGGAGTAAAACTTGGCATCTTGCAGTGAAAGGATGTGGCGATACGGGCAACCTTAGGACTGAGCCGTATCTCGACTCTGCTGCTGCCTGGTTTCCCGCCGACTCAGCCACTCGGTAGCTGTTTGGCTTTGGGCAAAGTACTGTGGAACCCGCCTGCCTCACTTTCTTCATCTGTGAAATGGGAATGATGACGTGTTGTCACTAGTAGCTGGTGCTTATTGAGTGGTTACTATGTGCTCCATAGTTTCAAGTGCTGTACATTTAACTCGTTTGGTTCTCAAAACAGTGAGGAGATTAAGTAAAATAACAAGTAAATTTAAATAATAACCTAATAAGTGAAAATAATGCGATAATGCATGCAAAGTACCTGCTTGGTATGTGCCAAACACTCAATAAATAGTAGCTATGATTACGCACGGCCGTCTCAAACCCAACAGGCTAATAAGTAGACGATGTTTTTAAAAAGAATGAGATTTTTCCTGTAGAAACACTGTCTCCCATACGCTTATCAGGTTCCGGAGAATAGCCACTGATCTGCCAAGTTTAAAAGGCAGCCACATCGCCTGGCAGCAGTGAGAACTATTCTTTCTTTGCCTTTGAATACAATAACATCACAGCGGACTGCGCGGGCCCCGGGCCCTCCTGCGGGGAGCCTGAGCACGCAAATACTGCGGGATGGAGCAGGCAGGCTTCGGGGACAGGGACAGGGACGCCGGCAACAGGCAGGCGACAGACGGAGGCGTGTTCTTTCTGCTTTATTCCGAGTGTGGAGGCCAAGCTGGGGGGAGGAGGGAAGTGGCTGCGTTTGAAATCGGGAGAACGCGGCTCAGTGCCGAGGTGAGCTGGCCTAATTGGGGAGGTGAGCAGCCACGCCGCTAGGAAGACGGCAGCGTTAGATCCCACGCGCTGTCCACGGCCCAGGAGGACTTTTCAAAAGTCACCCACTTTCGCTTTGCCATTACCAGCCTTTTTGTGTACCAGCCTCTTATGCAGGGGGCTTCGGTTAATTTGAAAGGATTCGTGACAATTCTGGAAACACACCCACCTCCTTCCCACCCGAGCGTCTGCAATCGGCGGCCTCGAGGGGTTCCGGGATGATGGCATAGGATGTTCTCAGGTGGTCTTTGATGACAGGTGGTCTCTCGCAACAGATGTTCTCAAAGGGAGAATTTTGTGGCATTTTAGGGAATATTTGCACTTAAAAAAAAAACAAACCCTAAACACCTATCCTAACAATGTCAAGTAATTAAGGTTTAATTTTAGGCAGAACTACAAAGTCATCCACCCTGACAGATGATAAATCAGTGTCTGCTCTAAAAGGCAGTGACGGTGGCTGGGAGGTGTCGGGCTGGCTTTGATCAGAAGCAGCAGGCTCCCCTCCCTCCCCGCCCTGCGTGTCGCCCCCCAGCACCTGTTGGTACCGCCAGCTCCTTTACCTCCCAGGGCCTCCCGGCACAATCTTCATCTCTCAGAAAACACTTGGATTGCCTTGGCTTTGAGTGAGACACTTATTCTTTTGCAAAATGCTTTCCTTCCTGCAGTGCACCTGAGCACAGCAGCTGAAGTCCTTTCAGTGTCCCCACATTTCCCTGGGCTCCCGGCTCCTGGCAGAAGGCTTAAGTTTGAACCAAATCCACAGACAGTTTAAACTGGCCGAAACTTTTTTGTTTTTGTTTCTTAAAGGGACTTTTTCAAGTATCGGGAAATAAATGTCCACCTACTCTTCACCGATGGTGTCGAGTAAAAGGAATGCGAGAGATTTATGAAGAATTTGTAATTCTCATTTCCTATAAGGATGATATAGGTCTAACAAAAGCAAATAGAACGATGGAAAAGGTCAGTTATTAAATTTGCCATTCTTCTATGACTGTCACCGAGGCCACCTCTTATTTCGATCAATATAACCAAGTATTGGGTGACATGTTTTAGGCAGAACTAAAAGTCACTTGGGAGGAGAAAGCATGCTAGAAGGAGGCATCAGAGTTGGAAATGTAACCTTTTTATTTTCAACCTATCTCTACCTTCTGAAGACTTTATTCTTGTCGAGGCAAAATCTGCTCATGTCTCAGGGAAGGAACCAAAAATATTGACCCAATCAGATCAATCCCACTGGGCAGGAGGTGGGCAGGTCACCCAGTTCTCATCAAGGAGATGCCAGGTAAGTTCTCCCAGTGGAAGAGAAGGACAAGGCCGTGCAGATGGGAGGGGAGATGCGTCTTAGTTGGTCGGAGCTGTCTTATAAGCGTCACACAGTAGGTTCACTTAAAAAAAGGGAGGTTATTGGCTCACGATTTTGAAGCTAGAACTAGTCTGACATCCAGCTGTGAGCAAGGCTTGCTTTTTCCCCAGAGCCTGTAGCATTCTGGCCGCCAGCAGTCCTTGGGCTCCTTGGCTTTTCTGCCGCATGGCCGTGTCCTCTCCTCTCTCTTCTGGGTTCCTGCTTCTGGCTCCTTGCTGTGGCTTTCTCTTTATCAGGCTTCTAGCAATCCAGATTACAACCCACCCTCATTCATTGGGGCCACACTTGAACTAAAACCTCTTCCAGAGGTCCGGTTTACAATGGGCTCACACCCTTAGGAAAGCTGCTGAAGAATAAGAAGGGGTCTGAATTGGGGTACGCAATGCAGCCTTCCACAGAGTGTTCTAGGAAAGCTTTTGCTTCATGACAAAAAGAAAGATGGTGAGGAAGCCTGTCTTTTTCCTGCAGAGTGTAGAGTGTGAAAATACTCTGTGGAGCCATTGCAACTATTTTGTGACAATGAGGTAATGAGCCCAGCTCAGAGTCAGCACTTTAAGGATGGTAAATGCAAAGAAAGAAATGAGCAGGGCTGCACATTGACTTCATCAAGCTACTGCTTTGAGCGTCCAGGCATCTCCTTATGACCCGGAGTATATCAGATCGATTCACCTAGTGCGCTGCTTTCCAAGCCTCACTGCACGCACAGATCAGCTGGAGGCTCCAGCGAAAATGCAGATCCTGACTCTATGTCCAGGTGGGACCCATGATTCTGCATTTGTCACAAGCTCCCAGGTGCTGCTGGCTCTCTGACTGCACTGAGTGGCAAGAATCGAGCCCACCATCCCTCTGAAGTTTAAAACTGCTCCACGATATCTCTGGTTATAATTACATGGCCTTATCCTGGGTACTGACAATTGGATGTCCTCTCTTGGAATAGTGCTCAATTAAAAAAAAAAAAAAAAATCTTTCTTATACTGAGTTAAAATCTGCTTCCAACTATTTCCTATTAGCTCTACTTTTACCGCGCACAATCACGTGTACAAGTCTAATTTGTTTTCCGTATGAAAGCCAGCGTTGAATATTTGGGCTTGAATATTATGAGCCCCCTAGAACTAGATTCCTAAAATTGTAGCCCAAATAACTTGGTGTCAAGACCATCTTGCTGACTGCCCCAGGGTGCGCTTACCTTGGTTTAAAGCGGGAAGGTAGAGGCCACGCTCCAGGAGTTGTCTAACCAGGGTGCAGCGAGCGGGATGGGCGGGCACCCTCAGCAGGCATTGCACATGACAACGCAGTGCTGGAGAGCAGCCTCAGCTACCTGGGAATACACTGCCCTTTAGGAGGAAAGCTTCGATGTTACCAAAGAGCATAAATCAAGGTTCAGCTCATTGGAGATATACAGTGAACCTGGTAAATACATCTATTCTCCCCTAAAGTAATTCCTAAATATAATGCAATTCCAATTTAAAATTCTGCACATTTGGAACTCCACAAAACGATACAAAAAATCCATTAAAGGTGAGCAAAGAGCCAAGAAAAAAAGTAAGAGGATGAGAAAGGATGTAGCCGGCCAGGTAGTGTGGTAAGGTGAGCTGATCGCAGGGACTCAAGCAGCCCTGCACACGTATTAAAAGAGGAAGACAAACGAATGGAACAAAACGCGGAGCTAGGGGCACATCGCTGGTTCCAGTCAATTATGGTCAACGCTTAAAAAGACTGACGTCCCCATCACAGCGACGGGGCAGCGCTGTTCCCTGACACGGGGGCAGGCGGACGCTCACCGGGAGGACCAGCCGCCCTTTCTGGCCGCGGGTTCGGCCTGTCTCCTGGCAGGGCCGTGCCTGGGCCGTATCAGCTGCTAGGCGGGTTGGCTGTGATCCCTGCTTGTGTAATGACGCAGGTCACAGAGTGCAGACTGAGTAGACCTTTCCATCTTCTGTAAAACGTGTGTAGGTGCCTGGAAAGATATAAAATGCTTAATTGTGGTTTGGCAAGGCTATGAATAATCTTTACCTTCTTCTTATACTTTCTCGATTTCAATTTTTTGCAATAGGTATGTACTAAGTGGATAGACGAGTGAGGAGAGATAACAAACTGATGGGTGGAGAGATCATAGACTCATCAATTCCTGGATACGTGGGTAGGTAGGTAGATTCTACATAGCTATAAAAAACAATGGATAACAACCTACTCTCTTCTACATTCCGGGCTGCAAAGTCAAATACCTGCAGCGGTCCAGAAGACAGTGAGCGAGGCACTTAGAGTGAAGAACGAGCAAGGGGTAGTGCAGGGCTGCGGGGTTCATGTCCCCTCGAATACGCGCCTGCTTTGAAGCTCCAGCCCTTGCTGCATGCAGACGTGGGAGCTCAGTTTAACACAAGCCCTGAGTTCTCAAAAGAAACCAGAAATCTCGCTATGGGGGAGGAGGTCAGATCTCCTGATTTTAAATGGAGACAATGAATTGAAAATTGTAAAAGCACCGTGGAGAAGCGAAACCTATCTGCCAGCTTACCATTGGCAACCCCTGCTTTAGACCCAAACTTTTGTTGATTTAAGTAAGATTTACATGAGATTTTCGTTGGGTACATCGTACTATTGACGTAAGTCGAGCTCTCTGTCACCGTTGTATACCTCCTGTGTTTAATACATGTCTCCACCTCAACCTGTTCTTTTAAGATTGCCTTCTTTGCCCCACTCAACGCAAGGACTACATTTAACACGGTTAAATCTCCTTTTGATAATTTCAACTCCAGCCTTTTGGCTCCTCTTCAGCTCCTTCTGTGGTGTAGTTGGCTCTGAACTACTTCTGTGAGTCAGTGCAGTGTCCCCCCAAATTTGATAAATTGATCCCAGAGTCATTTAGCTTAACAATTAATCTGTCCTCTCATTTTGGAGGATTACTCTGTTTTTGTTGTTGTTGTTTGTTTTTTTTGATAATTTGAGTTTGTTGCTTGGAAGCCATCAGGTAATGGACAGCAATGGCAGCCTGTTCTTCAAAAGACTGGATTTATGTTCAATTTTAGAGTTCTAACGGCATGCGTACGGCTTAAGTCAGAATGAGCCTGGAAGATTTTTTTTGCAGTGACATGCCCCTCAGCTTTGAAGTTCTTTAGGAAATATGCAGACAAAAAAAAATTCCAGACAGTGCAGGAAGCCGTCCAAGATGTGCTGGAGCCAACTCTCTTCAGGGATACTGGTGGCTTGGAATCAGCACAGTGGGAGTATTTACACCACAGAAATGGGCAAATGACAGCAGTCAGGGCTTTTTTATTTTTTCCTTTCTGGAGAGCTGGTTGTTAAACATTCCCCAGCATACTACTGAAGCCGTCTATTTTCATTCTTAGAAACCCAAGTAGCATACTCTTAAAATGTCTGACTGGAAGCATTTGTGGTAAGGACAATTTTCTCAAGCCTCCATTTCCTGGATTCTGTTTTAAAAATTATGTGGGGGAGCAGATGTACCTCAATGGTTGAGCACCTGCCTCCCATGCATGCGGTCCCAGGTTCAATCCTCATAACCTCCTAAAAAAAAGTTACCTAGATTCCAAAGTTCTCTTCTTGAAAATAATTCACATAACCAAGAACAGAAATTGCAATATGTACCTATTCCAGAGAGAATCTTACTTTGGCAATCTGATTCATGAGTGGGCATTTGTCCCTTCTTCTACCTGGGGATCCGTGAGGTTTGGGGGGTGCTGGCTGGCTCACCCATCAGACTCTCCGTGGAGGGGGCCACCCGGTCCGAGCGAGCCTTGGGCACTGGGGGGCAAGGACACTCTTCCTTCCTCCGGCGTGGGGCGCATGGGGAGATGAGGACTGGAAGTGCTGCCTCCATCCCTACACTGTTGGGGTCCCCAGCTCGAGGACAAGGCTCTTCTCAGAGAAATTGAGCCCCAGCTGTGGCGGTGCTGTGGCCCTGGGGTCAAGCATGGCCTGGATGAGGTCTCCCTGGGGCTTTTCAGTCCATAAGCCCCTGTACTGCTTAAAGACACGTGAAGAAGGTTGTCTCTTACTTGCAACAACTGATGCAGGAAGAAATTGCTGCAAAAGCAGGCGACAGCGCAGACACGCGTGGATGCACGCGTGCTTCCGCCTGCCTGGCCTCTGCAGCGGAGACCCTCAAAACCCGCTTCTCGACGTAACCCTTTTACTGTGCTTAGGTTTTGAGGGGTCAAGCCTCTGATCCCCACCCTGACGTCCAGGACGACGGGGCTGCAGGGGCCACAGCCACTGTATACATATATATTATCAAGGAAGTTGCAGGTTTACAGGAAAGTCACGTGGAAAGTGGAGCTCCTGCAATACCCCCTTGCAGCAGTGTGGTGCCGTGGCCACAACTGAGGGAAGACTTGTAATTGTACTGCCGTCCCTTGGGGCTCACTCTGTTGTAGAGTCCCATGGTTTTTTCCTTAACTTTAGTTTTAGTAACATACAGGCAATGGGAAATTTCCCCTCTGACCACACCCCCATAGTAAGTCAGGGCTTTCAGTTTCATGCACAATGTGCCACCGTCACCACCATCCATTGCCAAACCTTTTCGACTTTACCGCAGACCTCTGACTTCTCCATGCCCCTGGGCTCTGTTTCTGTCTCTTTGTCTCTTCATCTCCCTCCCTGTCTCCCTCTGTCTCTCTCTGTCTCCCTGTGTCCCTCTCTCTCTGTGAATCCATCCCTGTCTCTCTCTGTCTCCCTCCCTGTCTCTGTCTCTGTCTCTCTCCCTGTCTCTCCCTCCCTGTCTCTCTGTCTCTTTCTCTGTCTCCCTCCCTGTCTCTCTCTCCCTGTCTCTCTCCCTGTCTCTCTCTGTCTCTCTCTCTGTCTCCCTCCCTGTCTCTCTCTCCCTGTCTCTCTCTTCCTATCTCTCTATCTCCCTCTGTCCCTCTCTCTCTCTGTGAATCCCTCCCTGTCTCTCTCTGTCTGTCTCCCTCTCTCTGTCTGTCTCCCTCCCTGTTTCTCCCTCTCTCTCTCTCTCTCCCTGTCTCTCTCTCTGTCTCTGTTTCTCTGTCTCCCTCCCTGTCTCTCCCTCTCTCTCTCTGTCTCTCTCTCTCTGTCTCCCTCCCTGTCTCTCCCTCTCTCTGTCTGTCTCCCTCTCTCTCTCTGTCTCTCTCTGTCTCTCTGTCTCCCTCCCTGTCTCTCTGTCTCTCTCGCTGTCTCTCTCTCTCGCTGTCTCTCTCTCCCTCTCTCTGTCTCTGTCTCTCTGTCTCCCTCCCTGTCTCTGTCTCTCTCTCTGTCTCTCTGTCTCCCTCCCTGTCTCTCCCTCTCTCTCTCTGTCTCTTTCTCTCCTTGTCTCTCCCTCCCTGTCTCTCTCTCTGTCTCTCCCTCTCTCTGTCTCTCTCTGTCTATATCCCTCTCTCTCCCTGTCTCTGTCTCTCTCTCTCGCTGTCTCTCTCTCCCTGTCTCTCTCTCTGTCTCTCTGTCTCCCTGTCTCTCTCCCTGTCTCCCTCCCTGTCTCTCCCTCTCTCTCTCTGTCTCTCTCTCTCTCCCTGTCTCTCCCTCTCTCTCTCTCCCTGTCTCTGTCTCTGTCTCTCTCTCTCCCTGTCTCTCTTTCTCCCTGTCTCCCTCCCTGTCTCTGTCCCTCTCTCTGTGTCTCCACCCGGCACCTGATCCTTCAGGCTAGTTGACCAAGCAGGCCCCACGGCCCCCTACACTCAAGGAGAGGGAACTTCAGCTCCACCCCCAGCCAGCACCCGTAGCCGTTTGCCCTGCACAGGGACAGAGTGCAGGCCAAATCCATGGAGACAGCCGAGGGAAGCCAGCCCGCCGGCCCAGCACCCGCTATCTTGCCATCGGGGCGGCAGAGGTGCCCCGTTCCTGTCGAGCCACGACGGCCCCTCTTTCTCGGCATTCTGGCTTTAAAACAGAGACCCTTCTGCAAAGTGACCACACTGGCACGGTTCTGCCCGACGTGACGTGCTTGGAGATGCTCGAGCGCTCCAGGTCCAGCTTCCAGGCGAGCAGGGACACTTTCTGTGAGCCGAGTTTGTTTACTCCTGGGAAATCTGGCCTCCGGCTTCTAGGGGCACAGGCTCAACCGGCCTCGTAAAGGGGCCCTGAGACCCCTTCCCGTGCTCGCTCCTCTGCAGCAGCATTTACCGAGTGCAAACGAGTCAGAAACAGAAGGATTACATTTCCTTGCAGATACACAGAGGTTATAAATTAAGGGGGAAGAATCATGTCAAAACATGTTTTGGCATTTAGCCAGAGCTGAAAACATTTGAAAAATGATCTTGAATTGGTGGCTGTGCCCCTGTCCTGTCTCAGGACACTCCTCCTGGCTTGTAGGATGTATTTAGTTTTAAATAAATTGCAGGACTGTAGACAGAGAGGCTGTTCTTTGTTACCAAGTTGTGTTTTTGTGTTTTTTTTTTTTAATTTTCTCCCTAGGAGACAGTCTGCATGGGGACGCCGAGCTTTCTTGTTTTGTGTTGGTTTTAATTGAGATTTCAAAGAAAGGACGGTAGCTTTTATAGCTTTCAGTATGTTTCTTATTTAGATTGACTACAGGAAGTAAAAAGCTCATTAAATGCCGTGCTCTATCAGAGACGACTGCCTGGCCTTATTTTCACCTGTTTTCACGAGATTTATGCACCTCCCTCCTCCACGTTTGATCATGGGCTTAGTAGATCTTGCGCTTGGCATATGGACAGACAAGCAGAAACCACGGTATTTAGGAGGTCAGCGAACGTAGGGACGGAGACGTGGGACCTTCCTGCTCAGCGCAGTTAACTGGGGACGCCCTTAAGGGCGATGAGCACAGGGACGTAAACAAACGCTTTTGTTTCAGACGTTTGAAATATCGTAAAAATTCTCATTGCTATTAGCAATGGAGATTCCAATACTGTACACGGGAATTAGAAGCGACTGCATTTGTAGGTTGCTGCCGTCGCCTCTCCAGGTTCCTTAGGAGGTGTGGTGGGTTCTCGAGCAGACGGATGGCTCCCGGGGACAGAGCTGCCCTAGAGAGAGGCCTGCTCCGCAGGCATTTGTTCCCCATCTTTAGGAAATAAAACTGGCCACAGGAATGTTTCCTAAGCAGGTCCACCTACTCATTTAAGTCACAGCTCCCTCAGCCCAGCACTGCCAAGAAAGACGGACACCAGGACAGGAGGACACATCAGCCTGCCCTTTGGAGGCACCTCCCAGCAAGGTAGGGCACAAGATGCTCTGGGCGGCCTCTCGATTCCCCAAAGTGCCTCTGAGTTCCCACTCGCCGGGGGCACCGTGGGGAGGGCAAGTGGGCACAGAAACCTGGTAGAATGGAGAGTCAGGTTTGTTAAAGTGGTGAGCAATTCTTAAGCACCAACTGGATGCCTTTCTCTGTGCTGGGTGCTGTGGGTAAGGGCCTCTGCACATCCACCAGCGATGCCAGGATTAGGAATTTGCAGGGCACGGGTCCTCGGGGCCCCGTCAGAGCCACTCCTCCCCTTCTCTGCCCTTCTCTGCGTCCCAGGAGGCTCACCCCTCAGGCAGGATCCCCAGGGCTCCCTTGGCCTCTAGCTGTGGTCAGAGGAGGCCAGCAGGCCCTCAGAGGGTGGGAGGTAGAGGCACCTGGGATCAGGGAATTTATCAGCCCTGCCCCCCAATCCCAGGCTGGTTTGGGCAGGGGCAGCATTCCTCACCCGCAGCTTGGCGGGATGCCTGCTCGCTTGGGGGCAGTGGCGGCGTCCTCTCTGGGTCACCCCCACGGGAGGGTCCGTGGGTGGCTGGATGAATCTTCTGCAATTCCTGTGGTTATCCAGTGCGACCCGCACTCCACCTTTCGGATGATTTTTAGAAGCAGCTCTCTTGAGATATAATTTGCACACCATACAATTCACACATTTGAAATGAATTCAGTGGCTTTAGAATATCCACAGGGCTGTGTGACCATTGCCAAATCCATTTCAGAACATTTTCATCACCCCAGAAAATGTTGCCCCCCTTAGCCGTCACTCCCTGAGACCCCCTCCTTGTCCCCAGGCCCCAGCAACCACTAACCTGCCTTCTGTCTCCGTGGACTCGCTTGTTCTGGAAATGCATAAGAACAGGATCCTACAAAATGTGCCTTTTGTGTCTGCTGCTTTCACTCAGCACCGCGTCTTCGGGGTCCCCCATGCCGCTGCGTGAATCGGAATCCCTTTCCTGGCGATCGCGGAGTCACCTTCCACTGCGCACAGGCCGCCTGCTTGCCATTCACCAGCTCGTGGGCACCGGGGCTGTTCCTGCTTTTTGGCTCTCGTGAAGGATCCTGCGGGGAATATCCACGTGCGAGTTTTTGTGCAGACCTATGTCTTCATTTCCTTTTAGGCTGATGTTTTACTCCAGCTGGACGGTTGGTAGTTTTGGTGTAGGCAGTGGATGGATCACTGTAGAGAGTTTCCAAGGTGTTGCAGAGAGGAAGGAAACATTTCTTTTCCTTTGCGACAGACTGGCTGTCTTGGAAAGTCAGGGTCCCCACCCTGCTCGGGCCTCTTCTGCTCCTGGGGGCCTCTATTTCCCCCCGACTGGCTCCCCGTTGCCCGGCGTACCCTCCCCCACCTGGACGCCCCCAGTCTCTCTGACCCACTGGCTGGTGACTGCCACGCTCCACGGAAAAGCCCACTAGGTCATTGCTCTGAATCCTCCTTTCACTCTGCCTTAGGCAGAAGAGCTCTTGTCCAAGGCACACCTCTAGTTCACTCTCTGTCCCAGATTCTCCTGCCTTTATCGTGGTTTGTTTTTCTCACCTCCACCCAATTTAATACGGGGTGGGAAAACCACGAGCAGTGCCCCAGCGCCACAAGGTCTGCTTCTAGAGTGGCTGCTAAAACCCAGATGGGGTTCTGGGGCCAGACAGGCTGGGTGGCTCCTCGCCAGGCTGGGGCAGCAGGAGAAGCCCCTCACCAGGTGGCCAGTTCCAAGGAGTCAACGCCAGAGCTCGCTTGGGACGGCGTCTGCAGCGTGCTGCCTCTGCCCTGCCCTCTCCAGGCGAGTGGTCCATCTGCCATCCAAACTCAGACCCTTGGCCCCCTCTGCCCTCTGCCCCCCCACATTCAAGGAAAGCCGGCAGGCCCTGATGGCGCTCTCCTCCTGCTGTCTTCCGTGCCCACCCCATGCCGCCGGCAAGCCTCTCACCTGCACGAGCTCCCTGCCCCCACATGGGTCTGCGTCCCACCATCTCTCACCCCCACCCCGGCCCCCAAGCAATGGAGTTGCACACCTGGGGGTCCGCGTCAGAGCCCTGCAGCCCTGGGAGGGATGGCCGCGTTTTAACTGGTTAGATCTGGGGGTGGAGAGAGGGGCAGAGAAAGAATGGATTTGAGCAGGCACCTGCTAAGGCTTTCCTGATCCCGGGCTCTGAGAAACACCCGGGGACCCCCTCGGCCCTCTCCTGGCCCCCCATGCCACACCCATGTGCATCTGGGACGGTCCCCTGGGACACCCCTCCCTGCTCCCCACCCCCAAATGGCAAGTCACTCTGAGGCCAAGGGCTCTAGCTGTGACGGCCACTGGCAGCCACCTCCAGAGACGCAGCAGGAGCAGGCCAAGGGCAGCGGAGAGGAACGCGGGCTGCGAGCGCCAGCTCCCACGGCCGCCCCCTCCGCCCCTGCGTGGCGCCGCCTGCGGGTGCTGCGGATGCTCTGGGGTGGGTTTGGAGCCTCGGCCCCCATGTCCTGGAGTCTGGCCTGCTTTGTCTTGGGTAGTCCAGGAACATCCCCGCCCCCCGTGGCCGGGCGGTGAGCAGCGTCCCTCTGGGCCCCTCCCTTGTCTCAGCATAGGGGAGCTGCTGGGGGTGGGTGAGCAGAAGGGGAAGCCGCTCCCGAAGCAGAGCAGGTCCCCAGAGGAGGTCGTCTCGGATGTGGACCACATCTTGTAGGGCCTGGGTGGCCAGACCCAAACGATGTCCAGCAGCCAAGTCGCCCCTCCTGCCCACCGCCCCTGCCACCCAGCCGTGCTGAGGAAACCCCTGGGGCTGTAAGGAAATACTGACTTCAAAGGGCTCACAGCTGCTTAGGGAACTTGGCCGCCTCGCCCCCAAGCCCCCCCAGCCCCCGACTGGCCCCCTCGTGGCCACTGCCTGACAGGCTGGCCGCACGGCAACGTCTAGGTGACTCCGGGGAGCCAGGGACGGGACCTCAGGCCACTGCCGTGACTTTGAGGAATTCTGTCATCCGCGACAGCAGATGTGTGAATGCACTCACAGGAGCATAAGTGAAAATCCGCGTTTCAGTTGGCCGCGTCGCCAGCGCCTTTCCCAGCTGCATCCGGTTTCTTGGTAGCAGGTAGCAGACCCTAACTCTCCAGGCATCTTCAACCACCCAGGAATTTGCCTCAAGTCAGTAGGAGGCTGGAGGTCCAGAGTTTGGAAACAGAAACCATGCTGCTTGCATGGCTTTGTCCCCACGGCCTCTCACCCTGTGCGGCGACACTGGACAGTGGATATGACCATCCCCTGCTGTCCCCGGGTCCCTGCAGTACTTGCTCGAGAAGGCAGCCTAAACCACGTGCCTTCCCAGGCTGAGCCCCGGCCGAAGGGCCTCTGGGGAGGGAAGGAGGGTCTCCCCCCAAGACAAACACGAGGAGGGAGTCCCCAAAAGGTTGACTGGCATTTAAAGAGGAAGAGAGGGTCTCTAACCCCCCACTCCCAACCTGACAAAGGGGAACAGTGTAGTGGAAACACGAGTAGGATATGAAGTCGTGCAGACCGGGCCCAGGAGTGCAGCCCCAAGGCCGCTGACCGGCTGGGCGCGGCGAGGGTGCCCTCTCTGTGCCCGCTTGGATGGCCGCCGGGCAGCAGCGTCGTCGAGGGCTCTGAACGTCGCCAAGCCCTCGTGCGCGCAGGAAATGGCCAGGCCAGGGCTGTCCCAGAGAGGTTTCCTCACTGGCCAGGAATGGGTCACCCAGCAGGCCGGCCAATGACATGCCTAGCATGCCGGAAAAGTGGGGGCACCAAGAAATTTATTTTCTACGCATTTGTTATCTGAAGAGGAGCATCCCAGAAAAGTCCTAATGGGGAATGTTGGAAATTTGCTGGACCACCTCGTGCTGCTTTTGCACGTCAGTTGTTTTATTTTGAATTATTTGTAAGGATAGAGGACTGCTACATTTTTTCGTGTCAACAATCCCTAAAAATTTCTTTCTAGCCTGTAGTCCCCACTCCGAGAGAAATGCCGGTGAGGCCCAAACGCTGTGCCTCTTGCTGCTGAGAGCAAACTTTTTCTGTCCTCCTCTTGATGGGAGGAAAACTAAAAGTTACTTTTTCTTTTTTTGCTTTCCGCTTGTGAAAATTCCTGTCACAGCTTCCAGTGATGTTTGGTTTTCCTGCAGTCAATCCATCTGCTGATTTTGACCTGTGGTTCTCAAAGGGGGTCCCTGGGAACTAGTTAGAAAGGATCTCTGGGGGCCCCAGCAATCTGTGTTTTAACAAACCCTCCAGGGCTCTCTGGGGCAAGTTGAAATGCGAGAACCATTGATGTAGATGCAAATAAAGAAAGCAGGTCTCTCCTTTGCACCCGTGCCACCCGCCTTTCAGCCTGGCAGCAGGGGCAGGTTGAAGCCGAGCCCCTGAAATCTAGCTGCAATCCTTGGCTGAAGCTCTCCTTGTGAATGGAGAGACTGACTCCTACCTTGACATCCTGCTCTTTCATTTCTGCCTGGGCAATAAGAAAGAAAGAGAGGGGCGGAGGGCGCAGGGGAGGAGAGAGAGAGAGAGACAGAAGGAGAGAGGGAGCGAGGGAGGAAAGAAGAGAAACAAAGATAAGGAAAAAGAAACCCAGCTGACCAAAATTGAAGGATGGAATTCTTTGGTAAAATAATTTAAATTACTTACATTGTAGTTGGTGGTTTATTTTATTTTATTTTATTTTTCTTTCTAAGGAAAATTAAGAAAATGCAGATAAGGAAAGGAAGAAAGTAAAAACCACTCAAAATTCCTTCACCCAGAGTTAACGACCATTAACATTTCTGTGTTTCAGTCTCTCTGGTCCATCACTTTTTTAAAAATTGAGGTCAGATTTTGTATCCTTTTGGGTGCAATCTCTTTTCTCCTCTGATGATTTCCTTAGGAACAGCTCCTGCAAGCTCAGGGTATGGACTCTTGACGGGAGCCTTTTGCGAGGTCATCCTGATTGCCCTCAGACAGGTGCCCCCAGCACAGGGGAGGAGATTTGGGCAGAGAATGTGAAAGTGTTGGTGTCTGTAAATATTTTAATCAAAACTCTCACTCGGCCACCCAGTGGTGACATGATTATGGAAAGAATTTTCCCGATATCGGTCAGAGCGTGCTCTTCCGGAAGCTCTGTAGTTCCCCACTCCAAGGGCTCCCAGAGGCCCTGGACGGCCCCTTCCTCCCCTCCCCTCCCCTCCCCTCCTGTGGCTCGTCTGCCCGCGGGAAAGCACGGTGGGCTCTGCTGAGACATGACCGCCCATCAGAGGCTCAGAAGACCCCCGAGCCAGCCACAGCCTTCCTGTCGCCCCAAAGACAAGGAATTACAAAGAGAGGTGTTTGTGTTGGTGATTTGTTTTCTGCTTACAAAGCTAATACAGGCTTGTTTAGATAAACACAGAACAGAGAGCACACACTTGACAGCATTGCTAGATTATTTTTTTACTACGCATGTGTACACGATGTGTTGTTTTTACTAAACCCGGGATCATAGTAAAATTCTTTTTTAAGGCTTTACACTTGGTAACTGGGCTGAATGGTGTCCCCAAGGCCCACCCTCACTCCCGTGAATTCCACCTTACTCAGAAGAGCTCATCACGGGAAACGGATGGGGCTCAAGAGGTTCGGCGTCTGTCTACCATATGGAGAGACCGGGGTTCGATCCCCGGTACCTCCCGGTAAAAAAAAAAAAAAGAAGAGCTCATCAGATGGGGCCAAACTAATCCTGTATGCCAGAGTCCTTCTAAGAAGGGGAGAATTAGACCCGGACAGACAGAACAACACAGAGAATGCGCATGAGGGCTCAGCCTTCCGGTGGCCAGAACTGGGCGACGGTCCGGTCCCACTGTTTTAAGCCCCCCAGTTCGTGATGCTCTAGAAATCAGCACAAAGACGCACTGTGAACACTGTTTCAGGCCAGTCACCAAGCGTCTGCATCATTTTACCTGGCTTTACTCGATCTCAGCGAATGGATCTCCATGCTTCATCAAGCTCACCCCCACTGTTGGGCCTTGAGACCGATTTCCCCCAAATGCAAAGGCTGTCACTGTACGTGCAGCTGTTATGCTCTTGCAGGAATATTCCTGAGTTAAAACAGAACTAATGCTTCTGATACAAATGATCAAATTCCCTCCAGAAAGAGGATCCGACGTTTCCCTCGCCGTCCGTGTGTATGTATGAACACACCTCGTAACAGCGGGTCTTAGCACTTGTTTTCTCCCCCCCCCCCCATTTTTCCTATGGCATCTCATTTTATTTTAATTTGTAAGGCTGGGCTCAATAATGAGGATAAACATGTTTTCATATGTTTATTCAACTTGCATTTCTACTTTTGAATCATCTGCTTCAGTCTTTCGTTTTCTACTGAAGAGTTCATCTTACTGATTTATCAATGTTACTTTATATTAAGACTATTAGTTCTTTGCTATCTTATGCATTAAAAATAGTTTCTCTATTCTCTCTCTCTTTTAATTTTGTTCAAGGTGTGTTTGAGATATATTTTACTTTCTATGTAGTTAAATTGATAAATCTTTTCCTATTTACTTCTGCCTTCAGTGCCATGCCTGTGAAGTCCTTTTGTGCCTATATTTCTTCTGTTTGCAATTTTATTTTTTTATTCAGAATATTTAAAAATTTATTTTGGTGTAATTTTGGTCTAGTTGTAAGAAAATAACTTGAAACATCATTAACCCAAGGCACTTAGAATGAATTTGAAATGGTAACATTAACATGTAAATATCTCCTAATACTTGAGCCAGTTTCTGGATTTCCTATTCTATTCCAAAAATCTCTCTATCATTGCATTGATAGGACATTGTTTTTGACACTGATAGCTTTGTAACATCTATTCACACAAGTAACTGCAAGCCCCTCATTGTATTCATTCCACAGTGGGAATGAATGCTTAGCGCCATGATGTCCAAGGAGGAGTGAAATGAACTTCTTCTAAGTATTTTTATTATTTGCATGCATAGATTTTAATAGTTAAACTTAATAATTTGGTCAGACAATAATCTCATGGAAACGTGTTACATTTATTAACTAAGTTGGATATAGTTAGTAACAGTTGTTTTTTTTTTTTTTTTAAGGTAATTAAATATTTTTTAAATTTTTGATTAATATAACATATAAAAAAGGTTTGTTTTTTTTCCTCCTTTTTTAATCTTATTTTATACATTTAATAATTAAAAATATAAACAAAAACTGAAAAGAAAACACAGTTGAATAAAAACATACATTTCTCAATTAAAAGGATACATATAAATTTTTTTTGAATCATACAATATGTTACACAATGTATTTGGTTCGTAGTAGCACAACCATACAGTATTTGTCCTTTTGTGTCTGGCTTGCTTTGCTCAACAGGTTCATCCATGTTGTCGTATTCTTTACAACTTCATTTCTTCTTACAGCTGCATAATATTCCATGGTGCATAGATATTTATGACTGTTATATCTTCCTGGAGGATCGTCCCTTTTATTAATATATAATGGCCTTCTGTATCTCTTATCACTTTTTTGCATTTAAAGTCTGTTTTGTCTGATATTAGTATGGCTACCCCTGCTCTTTTCTGGTTACTATTCGCATGGAGTATCTTTTTCCAACCTTTCACTTTCAGCTGGTTTGTATCCCTGGGTCTAAGGTGAGTTTCTTATAAGCAGCATATGGATGGCTGATGGTTTTTATCCATTCTGTCAGCCTGTATCTTTTTTTTTTTAAGATTGATTTATTTTACTTTATCCATTTTAACCCCTCCCCCTTTGCTGTTTTTGTGTTCATTCGCTGGACAAATTCTCTGCATCGTCTCCTGCCCTCTCTTCTCATCTTTCTCCTCCTGTCCTCACCGGGATTCGATCCTGGGAACCTCCGATGTGGGAGAGAGGCATTCTGCCACCTGCACCATCTCAGTTCCTGTTTTTTTGGGTTTTTTTTTTTGGCACATCTTGTCTTGGCTCTCCCCTGTGTCTGTCTCCTGCTACGTCACCATCTTGTTGTGTGGCTCGGTGGGGCCTGGCACACCCACATGCCTTCTATATTTTTATTTTACCAGGAGGTCCCGGGGATTGAACCCAGGTCCCTCCGTATGGGAGATGGACGCCCAACCATTTGAACCATATCTGCCCCCCAGGCTGTATCTTTTGATTGGGGAGTTTAATCCATTCACATTCAATGATATTACTGAAAATGCACTATTTACTTCCTCTATTTTGTTCTTTGGTTTTCATATGTCATATCTTATTTTTGGTCTGTTTTTTTACTCTTCTGGTTATCTTTTCTGCTATTCTTTCTTCTATACTCTCCTCCAAGCCTGACCCCCCTGTCTTTTTCTTTCAGGTTCTAAGGCTTCCTTTAATATTTCCTGCAAAGGTGGATTCTCTTTTGTAAACTCTCTTAGTTTCTGTTTGTGAATATTTTAATACCCATCTTCATATTTGAAGGACAATTTTGCTGGATAAAGAATTCTCGGCTGGTAGTTTTTCTCTTTCAGTATCCTAAATGTATCATACCACTCTCTTCTTGCCTCCATGGTTTCTGAAGGGAAATCTGCAGTAAGTCTTACTGGATGTCCCTTTTATGTGATCGTTTGCTTCTCCTTTGCTGCTCTGAAAATTTTCTCTTTATCTTTGACATTTGACATTCTGAGTAGTATGTGTCTTGGAATAGGTCAATTTGATTTATTCTGATTGGGGTACAGTGTGCTTCTTGAATATTTAAGTTCATTTCTTTCATGAGAGTTGGGAAATTTTCAGCTATTATTTCCTCAAATACTCTTTCTTCCCCTTTACCCTTCTCTTCTCCTTCTGGAACTCCCATTGCATGGATGTTGTTGCATTTCATGTTGTCGTTCAACTCTCTGGGCCCCTGCTCAGTTTTTTACATTCTTTTCTTTCTCTGTTCTTTTCTCTCTTCAATTTTAGCTGCTGTATTAGTCAGCCAAAGGGGTGCTAATGGGAAATACCAAAAATGGGTTGGTCTTTATAAAGGGTATTTATTTGGGGTAGAAGTCCACAGTTACCAGGCCATAAAGCGTTAAGTTTCTTCTCTCACCACAGTCCATTGCCACGTGTTAGAGCAAGACAGTCGCCGACGTTTGCCAGGGCTCATGCTTCTGGGGTTCCTCTCTTCCCGGGGCTGCGTTTCTCTCTGGGCTTAGCTCTTGTTTCCTCCACAAGGTCAGCTGTAGATGATCAGGCAAACAGCTTGCTTCTCTTCTCTTCTTTCCCACATCAAAGCTGCTTCTCAAAAGACTGCTTCAACTGTCCTTTGCCTTGCCTTTTATATTCAATTCCCCACCCACCAAGGGGTGGGGCTCAACGCCCTAATCCTAACCTAATCATGCCCAGATTAACAGATCAGTTTACAAGCATGATTCAATTATATTTTTGGAATTCATAATTACATCAAACTGCCACAGCTGCTCTGTCTTTGGTATCACTTATTCTTTCTTCTATCATTTCAAGTCTGCTGTTGTGTGCTTCAAATGAGTTTTTGATCTCACCTATTGTGTTTTTCACTCCCATGAACTCTGTTACTTTTCTGTTCAGGATTTAAAATTATTCTTTGTACTCACTTAATGTCTTCTTGATGTCATTTATCTCTTTAACCATATTGTCTTTCAATGCATTAATTTGGCTTTGGAAATTTGTGCAGGTCTCACTGATTAGTTCTCTCAAATTCTACATCTCTTCTGGGGTTTTGGTCTATTCCTTTTCTTGGGCCATGTCTTCCGTTGTCTTAGTATGGCTCATAATTTTTTGCTAATATCTAGGCATCTGATTAGGATGTAATTTACTAGATGCTCAATTTCTTTCTCTTTTGTAGGGATTTACTGGCAGGAGACTGTGTGTTACCAATGATCTTTGATTCTTGGCTTGACCTGGATTGTTAGGATTGTCCTGCTGGTTGCTCAAAACTGGGCACTGGACCCAGTAATTGGTTGTAGAGTTGCTTCCTAGGGCTTTGGGGAGGGAGGCTATAGAAACCAGAAAAAGTCTCTCCTACTTATTTTTAACTTTCTTGCATGCACTTCCTTTGTCTGCCAGCAGATGGTGCTCTTTGGCAGCGCTCATTTCAATGCCTGGTTGGAGTGTATTTGTTGCAACACAGACCAGATAGAGCTTCCTGTCTGGAGGCTAGGAGCCTTGCAATTCAAACTTTCTGTGAGACAGTTCTCCAGCCTTCTCTGGCAGCCCCCTCTCTTTTCCCGTGTCAAAATATTTCCACTCCCCTCTGAATCCTCAACAATCAGTCCCTGTTAGTAGAGGAGGAGATGGGGAGGTTTGTATATCTTTAGCCCCTTGCTGGCTCCAAGGCAAACAATGGCGCAGCCCCACCTGGCCTGGAAGGGCTGGTGGGACAGGGCAGACCAGATTTGTGGGCCAGAAGCTGAGTCAGCCTTAGGCTGTGTCCCTCTTTCTCCCTTTTCCTGAGGTGGTAGTTCCCTGGAGCCCCCTTTGTCTGTAGTCTCAGGCCCAGAGGCCTGAGTACTCTTAAGTGTCTTTAGTGTGGGGGATGGTGCCACTGCCACTGCTGGTTTCAACTCACAGTTCTGTGGTTGCAATTTCCCTACTTTGTCCCTCTCCCCTCTGGGCGGTGTCTAGCCTTCACTTGATGCCCTAAACCCTAGAAGATCTTTTTCTAGGCTGTTTCAGCCTTTCCTCCAGCTATTTTTCTGGAGGAGAAGGAAGTCTCATGTCTTTCTAGTATGTCATCTTCCCAGAAGTAGTAATCTAGTTTTATTATATTATTCCCAAGGAACATGTAAATCTATTCAGGTCCTTTTTATGTGTGCCTCAAAAAAACATTTTGGTTTTCTTTCTGGTTTTATACATTCTTTTTTTTTTTTTTTTTCTTATTTGCTTTGTTCCTCATTTTGTTGCATTTTATTCCTTGATGTGTGTGAAATATATGTATTATATTAATTTTAATATATTATTTGTTACACTTATTTAATTCTTGATTTAAATGCATGCCTCTTTTTCATTCTTTCCTTTCTTTTTCCCTTCATTCTTTCTTTTTTAAAAATAATGAACTAATTTAAGGTGGTATAATTCCCCAGGAGAGCAGCTTTGGACATGCCATATTCGTTTTCATTTTCAGTATTTTTGAGATGTTGTTTTTAAACCTACAACTGAAATATCTATTTCCTTTACTACTTGAGAGAAGTTTAGAAAGGAAGTTTTTATTTTTTAGAAACCAGTTTCTTATTTAAAATTTTCATAATCACTCTTGCATTGTGGTCAGAACAAAAAGGTTTTCTTCGTGCCTAATAAAGCCATTGTGTTTAAATTGGCCCGTAGGTAGATTTTAAAGTAAAGACAGTTCTGTAGGCTGCTGATCCATCTTGGTGTTACCCATTGGGTCTTTCCTTGTTTCTTCTGTCTTCTAGTGTTCTGCTGGGGTTTGGAAAAGTCACCGGGGACTACTGTCAAATGGGGTTTTGAACAAAAGCTTTAGCAGAAGGAAGCAGAAACGGCTTCTAGTCAACACTTTCATCAAAGATGGGGGAGACAGGAGCAAAGCATTTCCAATGGAAGCTCTGGAATACTCACACAATCTCCACCAGAGCAGCTACCGTCATTTCAAACACCAACATCCTTGTGCTGTTGTCATTTGTGTTCTGTAATTGAGGCTAAGTAGTCGCTGTCTTCCTTTACGGGGGCATTTTATGGGTAGCCTCGAGAGAGAAATCTTCAACTACTGTAAAAGAGAAACATGGGAACAAACTGATTCTGAGAGGGACAAGGGGATAAAAATCAAGCAGGGACTCCCGGGCGTGTCTGGAGGTTGTCACGAACAGCAGCAGTTCTCAAACTTCGAGCCTTGGACCCTTTTTCACTCATAAAAACAGCTTTGCCGTTGGCCGGTGACGTCATCTACTCTGTCTGGATTGAACTGTGCATCCGACTTGGGTGTGATCTTGCTCTCGGCCCACATCTGGTGGGTGTGGACCCGCTGTGCAAAGGATCTATTCAAGATGTCACTTTGGTTGAGGTGCCGCCCCACTGAGTCAAGTTCTGCTTTAATCTGGATCCCTGGAATCCTCAGAGAGAGAAGCCACGGGGAGGAGCCAGAAGTGGGAAGTCAGGGGAATTGGAAGAGAAAGGAGGAGCCACAGCCAAGTGCATCATCATGTGGCAGGAAAGCCAAGGACCTAGGGTCACCAGAGGCCGGCCCCAGAGAGTCACAGTCTTTGGGAAAAAAAACATCACTTGCTGAAACCTTGATTTTGGACTTCTCCCAGCCTCGAAAGCCTGAGCCAATAAATTCCTGTTGTTAAACCAACCCATTGGGTAGCATTTGTTTTAGCAGCCAGGCAACTCAAACACCCTCTTAGAAGCTAAAACTGACAATTAAAAGATATTTATTCATTTGGAAATAACAGTGACAAATACACTACGTGCCAACGTAAATAACATATTTTAATATAAAATAACAATATTTTCCCCAACAACAAAAAATTAGTGAGAAGAGAGGCATTGGTTCACATTTTTGCAAATCTCTTTTAATGTCTGGCTTAATAAAAGCCAGTTGGATTCTCATCTCTGCTTCTGTATTCAATCTGTTGTTAGATATCACATGTCATGTAGCCTCTGAAAAATTCCACTGTACTCTTGAGAGAGAATGAGAGTGAAAATGGCAAACATGGAAGGTCCCCTGAAATGGTTTCGGGAGCTGCCAGGGTCCCTGGATGACTCCTTGAAAATCTCTGGCTTAGAAGAAGATTCAACAATCTGAACAGTTTTCAAGACCTGTCAGCAGCTCAGCTCAGCTATGTGTGTGGCATACACCACATCTGGTCTTAGAAATAGAGCAAGACAGTGACCCAAATCATATCTACCCCCTAACACATGCACTCACCCTCCTGGGAGCAAGCAGACTTCTCCAGGGCCAGTCCTCCTTTTTGCCATGTATTAGTTAGGATTCAGGCAAAGCAGCCCTAACATGGAGACTCGGGAACACAATGCGTGACCAAGATCTAACTTTCTTTTGCAGAGGAGAATGGCAGGTGCCTCTGCTCCATGAGGTCACACATGGGCCCAGGCTCCTTCTGCCTCGTTGCTTCTCCTTTCCCTGGAGCGTGGTCCTCACCTGCCAGGCAGCACCCAGTGACCTTAGGTCTGCAGGAAGGTGGAGGAGAGTTAAGAGACGTGCAGCAGAGCCGGTCTTCATTAACCATGACTCCCCAGAGCTGCACACGTTGCTGCAGGGGAGGCTCTTGCTAAGCACTCATCTTCACCCCCAGAGATTCCACTACTACAAGAAAGAAGGGAGCTCCTGGGGGATGAGTCTCTGCCACATCTTGGGGATCCTTTGTATTCCTGGCCATTTTACCTAGATTTGTCCTTTCCCCCTTCTTACTCCCTTCCTGGAAACTAACCCTGATAGCAGGCAAGGTTTAATAAATATGGACCCTTGTCTTTGAGAGAGAGAAAAAGCACATTTTAGTTAGCAAGATTCCTCTTAAGGTGACCCTCTATCAGGAGGAGCCAAGAGGAAGGTGGCTGCTCTGGTGGAACAAGAATCTTCTAGAAGTTTTCTCAGTGGATAAGAGAATTCCTGTTTGGTCTGGTCTGGTTTGATGTGTTTTGATTTCCTTATTTGGTGCCTGAGATCTTTGGCCTGATGTACCAAAAATTTCATTTCTGTTTAATCAACACTGCATGCCATTCCAAAAACAAGCAAAGCAAAACACAAAATCATACACATATTTAACAAAACACCCTACAAGATCACACCTGAAATTCTTGAGAGTGGTCTCGGTTGACTCACGTTTTGATTAGTTGCATGAACTAACCAGTATTTCATTTCCAGGGGCTCCCCCAGAGCTGTGGCTCCCATGTTTGAATGAATAGCCAAGAGCACACAAGGAGAGTGGCTCCTTAGAGCTATTTTTGCCAAGATGACTCTGCAGGGGGTTCGGGGAGCAGTGCCTTCATCCTGACCCACTCCTCTGGGTCCCTGCCCAGTCGCACTGGCCTTGGATAGCGTTTTCTATTGGCATCGGCTTGGTGTCCTCTCTCCCCTTCAGCTCTCCAGGACAGAGAAGCTGCCTGACTTCATTTGATGTTCAGATTATTACACAGGCTTTGTAAAAGTGAGAAGGGGAACTACATTGGGTTCTTTAAAGTTCACAGTACCTGATTTCTGCACACTTAGATCTCTTCTCATCTCTGAATCATTCTGCCTTGTCTTGTATTCTTACCATCAGCTTAATCCCGTCTAGGGAATATTAATTTCAGTAAGCAAGATGTAGAAGAGTTGTGAACAATGAGTTCCAAATATGATCCCCGATGTTTGCTTCTAGGAGTTTTATAGGTCTTTGATCTACTTTGAGTTAATTTTTGTGTGTGGTGTGAGGTAGGGGTCTGCCTTCATTCTTTTGATCTGGACATCCAGTTTTCCCATCATCATTTTTTGAAGAGGCTATTCTTTCTCTATTGAGTGGACTTGGCAGCCTTGTCAAAAATCATTTGGAGGGAGGTCCCAGGTTTGGTCCCAGTGCCTCCTAAAAACAAACAAGCTACAAGCAAACAAACAAAAGAACCAACTCAGGGGAGCTGATGTGGCTCAGTGGTAGAGTGCCAGCTTCCCTCACATGAGGTCCTGGGTTCATTCCCCAGCCTCAGTACCATTAAAAAAAAATCAATTGGCTATAGATACAAGGGTTGATTTCTGAGCTCTGAATTCAATTCCCCTGGTCTATATGTCTGTCCTTGTGCAGCACCATGCTGCTTTTTTTTTTTTTAAGATTTTATTTATTTATTCATTCATTTATCCCCCCCTTGCTGCTTGTGCTCTCTGGGTCAGCTAACCACGCCGTGCGGGCGGGCTTGCCTTCACCAGGAGGCCCCGGGAACCGAACCCAGGGCCTCCCATATGGTAAACGGGAGCCCCACTGATTGAGCCACAGCCGCTTCCCAATGCTGCTTTGATTACTGTAGCTTTGTAATACATTTTAAAATTGGGAAGTGTGAGGCCTCCAACTTTGTATTCCTTTTTCAAGATAGTTTTGACTATTCAAGACCCCTTATCATTCCATATAAATTTGATGATCAGTTTTTCTATTTCTGCAAAGAAGTCTGTTGGAATTTTGATTGGGATGGCATTGAATCTCTAAATCTCTTTGGGTAGGATTGACATCGTAACAATATTTTGTCTTCCAAGCCATGAACACAAATGTCCTTCTATTTATTTAGGTCTTCTTTGATTTCTTTTCGCAATATTTTATAGGTTTCCATGTGTGCATTCTTTACATGCTTGGTTAAATTTATTCCTAGAGATTAGATTCTTTTAGCTACTATTGTAAATGGATTTTTTTCTTAATTTCTTCTTCAGGATGTTCATTACTAGTATATAAAAACACTACTGATTTTTGCATGCTGATCTTGTATCCCACCACTCTGCTGAATTTGCTCACTAGCTCTAGGAGCTTTGTTACTAAATTTTAGGGATTTTCTATATATAGGTTCACGTCTCTGCAAATGGGAAAGTTTTACTACTTCTATTCTAATTTGGATGCCTTTTATTTCTTTTCTTGATTATTTATTCTGGCTAGAACTTCCAGTAAAATGTTGAATAACGTGGTGGCAGTGGGCATCCTTGTTTTGTACCTGATCTTAGAGGGAAAACTTTTAGTTTTTTTACCATTGAATATGATGTTAGCTATGGGTTTTTAAAAAATGTATGCCCCTTATCAGGTGAAGGAAGTTTCCTTCTATTACTAGTTTTCTAAGTGTTTTTTATCATGAAGGGGTGCTAGATTTTGTAAAATGTCTTTTGTGCCTCAATTGAGATGATCATGTGGTATTTTCCTTTGTTCTGTTAATGTGGTATATTACATTAATTGATTTTCATATGTTGAACTATCCTTTCCTACCTGGGATAAATCCTGCTTGATCATGGTGTATAATTCTTTTGATGTGCTATTGGGTTCTGTTTGCCAGTATTTTGTTGAGGATTTTTGCATCTATATTCATAAGATGCATTTATCTGGCTCTAGTATTAGGGTGATGTTGGCCTTACAGAATGAATTAGAGTGTTCCTTCCTCTTTGATTACTTGGAAAAGTTTGAGCAGGGTTGGTGTTAATTCTTGGAATGCTTGGTAAAACTCACCATCTGGTCCTGGGCTCTTCGTTGGAAGGATTTTGATGGCTGATTCAAGCTCTTTGCTTGTAATTGATTGGTTGATTTCCTCTATTTCTTCTTGAGTCGGTGTAGGTAGTTTGTGTGTGTATTAGTCAGCCAAAGGGGTGCTAATGTGAAATACCAAAAACGGGTTGGTCTTTATAAAGGGTATTTATTTGGGGTAGAAGTCCACAGTTACCAGGCCATAAAGCGTTAAGTTTCTTTTCTTACCAAAGTTCATTGCCACGCGTTGGAGCAAGACAGCTGCCGACGTTTGCCAGGGTTCAGGCTTCTTGGGTTCCTCTCTTCCCGGGGCTGCGTTTCTCTCCGGGCTCAGCTCTTCTGGTTCCTCCACAAGGTCAGCTGTAGATGATCAGGCGAACAGCTTGCTTCTCTTCTCTTCTTTCCAACATCAAAACTGCTTCTCAAAAGACTGCTTCAACTGTCCTTTGCCTTACCTTTTATATTCGATTCCCCACCCACCAAGGGGTGGGCTCAATGCCCTACTGACTGGCCTAGTCAACGCCCTAATCCTAACCTAATCATGCCCAGATTAACAGATCAGTTTACAAGCATGATCCAATTATATTTTTGGAATTCATAATTACATCAAACTGCCCAATGGCCACAGTGTGTTTCTAAGAAAATGAAGCATTTAAAAAAGGAGAAGCTCATGCTGCCCTTGTTGGCACAGTGTGGAGCCAGCACCCCTGTTTTGGAGGGAGCAGAGCAATGCTTATGCACGTCCTGGTGCCTGCCTGTTGGTGGCAGCCTGAAAGACTGAACCAGAAGCTCGTCTGGGGCTCAGCCCCCCAGAACTTGTGCTGCAGGCAGAAGCAACTTGTGGACACTAAAGCAGTGTAGGAATCAATTAAGTCAAAGCCACCTGGGGCAAAGGATTATCTGCTTAAAGCCACACAATAGAGCTCCCTGGAGAAAGAGAAAGTCTATCTCACAGGGAGTAGAGGGTTCCCTAAAGGTCATGAGCAAGCACAAGCCCAGGATAAGCCAAGGCCTCAGAAAAGATGGAGAGGACACTGCACTTCACCTCCACCTCAGGCCGACCGTCTTCACAGGAGGGCTAAACCTGAAGGGAAGCGCCAGCCGATGCACAGCCAGTTTGCCAAGACGGTGGCCTTGGGGAAGTTGGATGGGGAAGCTGTAGGTTTCCACAGCATTCGCTCCTCTCCTTTCTTTCAGCCTTCTTGAGGGCACAATGAAGGGTGACATGTCAGCGGAAGAGTCTCCACTACAGCCAAACGCGCCCTTCACTGGGGAGCAAGAAATGAGCACAAGAAGCGAGGGTCTCATTCCATGGCTTCCTGAAGCCAGTGCAATGAAGAGAGCAGGTTCACCGGCCCAGCAGGCCGATTCCGGATGGTTCCATCCACCGGATGCTTTACAAAACTATCTTTGCTTGAGCCCTACTGCAAACCAATTCAACCAGAATCTTTTCATTTTGTATGGGGGGAGGGGTGTGGGAAGGCACAGATGTTGTTTTTTTAAGTTACCCTCCACCCTCCCAGTAATTCTAATTTGTAGTAGTTAAACGCCAATATTTTAGCTTGAAGGCAACATCCTCTTAGTATCCCCAAGACCTTTTAACAGACCAAGCAAGTCCATTGACCCTAGGTGTGTATGTATGTGTGTGTTCCGTACCCAGAGACTAGCTAAGTCATCCCAGGGTGGGGTCTGCCCAGCTGGCTGGGACAAGTGTGAGTGACCACCCCTGTCTCATGGATCTGCAAACTGAGCTAATCTTCACCGTTAGTCAGTTATAAATGTGAGCACAGCAAAATCTCTCTGGGAGAAAGGATATTGGAGGCAGGCTGCTCAGAGACCAACTGAGATGACTGCTGTCCCCTGCAACTTTTTACTTCTGCAGCTTTTATGAGATATAATTGATACACCCTACAACTCACCCACTTAAAGTGCACAATTCAGTGGCTTTTATTCTGTTCACAGAGTGTGCAACCATCACCACAATTTTAGCACATTTGCATCACCCCCAAAAGAAATGCCCACACTCCTTGGTTTTCACCCCTTATCATGTTTTTCATTAGCCCTGGGCAACTGCTTTTCTGCTTTTTGTCTGCATGGATTTCCCTGATCTGAACATTTCACGTAAGCAGACTCTTAGAGTATGTGGTCACTCAGCATAAGGGTTTTGATTTTCATCCATGCTGTAGCGTGTCAGTGCTTCATCCCTTTTTATTTCTGAATAATATCCCATTGTACGAACTGTGCCCTCCAACTTTGGAAGAACCTATATTCTACCCCGGACCCAGGCATTTAAACTCTCACAAAAATCTTCCTTCTGCATTTTCTCACCAAGCCTTTGCAGCCCTCTCCTGCCTGCTGCAGACGTCGCTGAGCGAGGCACGTGCTGAGATCGGGATCTGAGAACGTTCCGTCAGCTTCCAGCCATGTGGCTAGTCTGACACGGTCGTTCACCCCGCAATCTTCTGCGTGCACAGGACAGCTGCTCTACCAGCACTCGCTGTGGATTGAATCACAACCCCCATAAACACGGGTGTGCACCCGCTTGCAAATAGGACTTGTGAGGCCAAACAGGATTAGGGCACCCTTAATCCCATGAGAGCCGAGTGAAAGGAAGCAGGAGGAGACAGACGGACAGGCAGCCCCGTGACGGGGTGCGCTATGGGACTCTGGCAAGCCACCACCTTTGGAGAAAGCACGGCCCGAGGATGCCTTGAATCTGGGCTGTTCGCTTCCCAGACTGGGAGGCAGCACATCCCTGATGCGTAAGCCAGCCAGCCGGGCTTGGTATTTGTTCTAGCGGCCTTAGCAGACCGAGGCAGGTGAATGTGGCCGTGAACAAGACAGAAGCTCCTTTACCTCCCGAAGATCAGAATCTACTCGGGAGGCACAAGGAAAACAAGTCAAGAAAGAAATGAGCAAGATGGTTCCAGAAAGCAAGGCGGCATGAGGGGCGGCGGTCTGAGGCTGGATGGCATTTTACCTGGAGGGGCCGCAGCTGGGCAGGAGCAGGCTTGCCTGCCGGTCATTGATGATAAGCACCAGTCCTCGCCCACAAGGGTCCCTCCCAAACGGGACAGACATGCTGCGGCCTCTGGAGCTCACCCCTTCCTCTCTTTGCTCATCCTCTACTTATTCCACGCTCGTTTCTTCCCTCCTTACCTTCCTCAATTCACCTGTCTCAATATTTTCCTTTCATGCTAAAAAGATTAGAGTTTAAGTAGCTCATTTTGTTTTGGGCAAAGTACTGAGAACAGTGGAAGCGGGCCCAAAGCCCATGGTGAAGAACAGGTGAGCCAGGTTAAATTACGTAACGCCAAGTGATGGAAAACCTGCCTCGAGAAAGATGAAGGGGCTCTAAGAGGCTCAGCCGGGTGGTTTCGCTGCCGCTGCTGCTTGGTAAACTCCAGGCTATGAAAGTGTTGGGGAAGGAGCCACGGTGGACAGGCAGGGACACAGTCCACGCTCAGGTGGCCTCAGCGAGGGGCTCCCGCTGTGACTTGTGGAAGCCGGCAGACGGGGCTGGATTTCTAGTCTGCCCTTGAGTGTTCACTCGCAATCCTGACGGGGTTTTCCAGAGCCGCCAAGAGGATGGAGGACGGCCGGCTGGCTTAGGTGTCGGGAAGGGCAGATGTGAGGGTGTCAGTTCAAGTGCACTGAAGAAACAAACCTTTTGGGGCAGAGGACCCTCATTGCCACCAACGCCGAAGACCCTCTGGCGCTTACTGCAGTGCAGCAAACGTGCTTTGTGCGTTCAGTACCTGTGAAGCTCAGCGCCAGAGCAGGCAGGACATGCGTCCAGATGGAGGAGCCTTGGACTGAGAGCCGAGGGGCACGGCAGCCCTTGCGGTTCTTCCGAGCAGGCATGGTGGCCCTCTTAGGCGCAGGCGCGCTGCGCTGTCTGTGCCCTGGGCTCTGTGCTAAGTGATTTTCATGGGTTCCAGCACGTGGACGATGGTCACGAGAGAACAAGAGGCGTGTGGATACTGGCCGTATGAGCAAGCCATCATGGGAACATCAAAGAGAAATTGCAACCAGGTAGGGGCACGGTTGGTGTGGCTGGGGCAGGGGCGCTCCTTAGAGGAGACAAGGATGGCGCTAAGAGGCGAAGGACGAAGGGGTTGGAACGCCAGGCCACAGACATCAGAAGAAAGTGCATCGAGCAGTTACGATGTGCCAGGCGTGGCTCCAGAGCCCGGACGTGCGTTAGTGACGGAGATCCAGCGACTCTGCCCGGAAGCACTCCTTCCTGGAAGGCGGTGGGAATCGGCACGAAAGCTGTGGGAGATGTGCATGTTAGTGAAGAGTGCTGAACGGGCAAGGGAAGGGTCAGGAAGCGTGGGCTGGGCTGTTGCTATTTCAGATAGGGTTGCCAGGGAGGGCATAACGGAGGAGGAGGGATTGGAGTAAAATCCTAAAGGAGGTGACCGAGCAGAGGATCTGCCACCCTGCGCCTTACGGACCGCAGGACGCTCTTTGGTTTGCCTCTGTGTGACTTGTGAGCTCTTGAGGCTGCAGGAGGAGAAGGTGGACGTGCCTTTACTGCCATTTTAACAGGGTCTTCCTGGCTGCTGCAGGGAGAGGGGAGCACTCGTGCCAGCTGTGAGACCGTCTCGGAGGCCACTCGTCAACCAGGTGGGAAAAGGTGGTGGCTTGGACCAGGGTGCTGGCCCTGGTGAGACGTGATTGGACGGTGACTATATTTCGAAGGTCAGTCTGATGGCATTTGCTGGATGTTGGATTTGAGAGAAAGGGAGGTGACAAGACTGACTCCAAGGTTTTTGGGAAATGGAAGGCTGGAATTGCCATTCCCTGCAATGAGCAGGCTGAAGGAGCAGCAAGTTGGGGCAGGCGGAGGAGCCCGAGAAACGAGAGTTCATTCCAGGCAGCCCCAGAGGAGCAAAGCAACGCACCCAGGAACGTGCACGTGGCCTGCATGTGGAGGATGCTGGAGAGGGAAGGGGGGCTCCTGTGGCGCCATGAAGACCAGCGGCAGTGTCCACCCGTGGCTTGTGCAGGTCTGGCTGCCACCAGCTGGGCAAGGGCTCTGGGACGCTGCTAGGGAGTCTGAGATGCCATCAGATAGGCCTATTACCTTATGTTCCTCTAAGAAAGAACTCATGCTGAACTTAAATTATGGCATCATACTGTTTTATCACTTAGAATTTGTATTTTATGCATATTAAAGGAAATCTTTTAGACTTATTTAGGCACAGTTATCTAGTTCTCTGTGCTTGCAGAAAAAGAAAACACAAAATGAGTTGTATCAGGTATTTGTAAACATGGTCAGACTCAGAGTCTGGCTCTTCTGAAACATCCTGAGACCAAGATGGTCCATGTCCAAGTTTTTTTCACGTATTCTCTTCCTCTAGTCATCAAAAGCAACAAGTAAGGCTGCCTTTCTTGAAAGAGTTCTCCACTATCATTGGTCTTTTGCCTTGCAAACCACAGAGAGCCACTCTTGAGTTTCAGAGCTTGTAAGTGCTTGAGCTGTCTGGGAGGCAGCAGGCAATGGCACATGAGTCACTGCTGCTGATGGGCATACCGATCTTAGGACACATCCTGATAGCAGAAATGTGAACATGTGAAAACCCAGATGTCTTAGAATTGATGACATGTGGGTAGATCAGATACCCAATGGCAGGATCCAGGCTAGGAAGAGGAAAAAGAGAAGTCAGAAGAAATGGATGTGATCAGACAGGTGAGTCTAGAGACCGTGGTCTGGATGCTCATGTCAGTTACCCATCACCATGGGAATGCTGTGTAACTAGTGACCACAAAACCTCAGTGGCATGCAGCAGGCAAGATGGCGCATGTGCTGGGTGCCAGCTGGCTCTTGGCTGATCTGGGCCAGCCGGGCCATGTAATCTGGGCTCCACGTGTCTCTCATTGCCCAGAAGGCTATCCCAGTGTGTGTTCCCGAGGCACTGGCTGAGGCACAGGAGAAGGGAAGCACGCGCCTAGGAACCGGCACGCTGTCAGTTGTCTCCCATTCCACAGCCAATAGCAAAGGTGACGAGGCCAGCCCAGCCCAGGCCATGGATCTGAGCTGATTCCAGGGCTGGCTGCAGTTACCCCAATGTCCCACCACAGGTGGGAGGGAATGTCCGCTTGGAACGTCATTGGGAGAGAACTGGAAGGAAGGGAAGGCATCGGACCCGTAAGCTTCTGAGTGGCTTCACTCTGAGTACTGTCAAGAGCCCAAGTGTGTCCCTAGAGTGGGAGCCTGAGGAGTTAAACGGGGTCAGAATCTTGAGCTGCGATGGTTGGAAGGGAAGTCCGTATGGATGTTTAAACCTCCTAAGCTTGGGTAGTAAATGGGATGGAGAGTAAGATGGCAGCAGTTCCCCAAACCATCAGTGAGTGGGAGGGTTGGAAGGAGGCTGGTGGATGGCAAGGACGAGAAGTGGGCAGGCAGCAGGCAGTGGGCCCAGGGCTCAGAAGGCAGTGGGCTTGGTGACAGCAAGATCCGTGCCAGCCCCTGGCTTCTCCTAACTCCCAAGGTGACCTTCCCCAGCCCTTCCTCCCATCCTCTTGGTAGCCTCTGGGTGGTCCTGCTGCACTGAGCCCACGGAAGCTCTTCTGGCCCCCTTCGTGCTCTGACCCTAATTCCTGGGCCTTAGCCGCCTGGATGCAGCCCCTGGGCAGAGCTCCAGGCACACTTCCTGCCCCGAGAGAGAATTAAACATCAGAGGAGGGTGAAATTTCACGCGGCCGGAAAGTCAATGGTCGGGAATTGGCAGCAGAGACCCAGGAAGATGCTAATATGCTTCTGTCATTGGACTGGAAGTGGGAGACCTGATCGGTGGCACTGGGGAAGACTCCCTCATCTCCTGGGGCCGCAATCCCTTTTCTGTGCATCAGGCTGGCTCAGGAGGCCCTGAAAAACAGCTTTATATCTAAAATAATTCTACAAGTTAACAAACGGGGGCAGGCAATTTTGATTCCTTGTGTCTCCTTCCAAAAGGTATTTTCCTCCTACAGTTTTTTTTTTTAACTCATCTTATCTTTTGAAGCTGTTTGTGAATCTACAAACAACCTGCAAACAATAACTTAGTTTAGTGAATTCTATCAGAAGGAGGAAGTAACTAGTGCATCATGTACATTTAAAAGGAATTTGTAGTGCAACTTCCATTCTGTTTGCACCCTGGCATCACTAGAGAGATTTTAGAATATACCTGTGGGGCGCAGGCTAATCCTGCCCCCTAAGCCACCCCCTCGCAGCCCCCAGGTCCTGGGCCTGTGGCACCTTCCCTGCCTCGGGCAGGTGAGGAGGCAGGTGGTGTGAAGGCTGCTAGCCAGCCCATAAGCTGGGGAGAGCACCCGGATTGTTCAGGTGGGCTCGAGGTCATGAGCAGCGTCCTGGGTGGGGAGGAGGGAGGCAAGACTCCAGAACACCCTGCGGCAGGGACCTGGTCCAGCACCTCGGCCTTGAACACGGAGGAGGGGCCATGGTTCCAGGAACCCAGCAGGAACCAGAAAGGAGCCTCGCCCCGCCGACACCCGTGCCTACTTCCAACGTACAGACCGCTAGGGCAAGCCACTAAATTTGTGGGCCAGCAACAGAAAACGAGTACAATACCTGCCTGGCCCTGCCCCAAGCGGGTGAGGCCCCAGGTGATGCAGGTGTTCAGCCCCAGCCCCCAGCTCTTGGGAGGGCGGCTGTGTGCTTGCTACAGGTCCCCATGCACCTGGCAAGCAGAAGCTGAGGCTGTGCCACCGGGCACGACAGGCGCCGCCTCTGCCTCCCTCCCGGCTCTGGTCATCAGTGACCCCCCACTGGCGGCTGCTCGGAGGCGTGAGGTGTGTGAAGACTGCAGAAACCATCTGTAAAATGGTGGTTGTGGCAGAAACACACACAACGCACGTCCACCGAGCTCCTCTCGGTGCCAGGGCAGGGCAGCACGAAGGGTGAAGCTGAGCCGGGGGCTCTGCCGTGCCAGGGCGCTGGCACTGAAGTGTGCGGTGCCAGGGGTCCGCAGAGTGCGCTCCGGGTGGATTCGGAGATGCTCTGGGAGGAAGCTAATCGAGGGCCGGGGAGGGGACCCTTGGGTACCAGAGGCTGCCTCTAGGCTTAGACAAAACTTGTGATGAGGCGAAGTGGACCTTGGGACCTTCTCCTTGCAAAGGAGATGACAACTTCCTTAGGCACGAAGGGGGACCGTGAGTGCTGGGAGTGGCCGGTCCAGAGGCAGAGCTGCAGGTGTGGCCTCGTGGAGCCTGCAGGACTCGGGTTTCCTCCCTTTGCTGGCCCTGCCGCCTCGGTTTCCCTTGCAGCCAGGTGCCCGCTGCCCGCAGCTCCTGCCCCTACCTGCTGCGGCACGAGGCCCCGTGGGAAGAGAGAGGCTTTCCCGGTGCCCCCAGCAGGCCCCGGCAGCTCCCGTCCAGGAGGGGCCGAGGGGCTGGCCGTGGTCAAATGACCACCCCCTGACGGGGTCGTGGGGGCAGTAAGGGCCTCGCCAGGGTCCACGTGCCTGATTCGCAGGTGTAGGAGACTGTTTTTAAGCCAGAGGGAAGCCGAGGCACTCTGCGACCTAAAAGAGAATTAGACGTCATCATCTGGCAGATCGCAGCTCGCCCAATGGTCTTACCCCAGAGAAGCGCCTGAGGTCTGGGGCTCGGGCCGGTCGCCTCTCTTTCTTCTGCAGGCCCTCAGCCTCCCCTTTGCATCCCGGAGTTGGAACAGGCTCCGGTTCTGGAGAAATCCTCTGTGGCTTCCAGGGGCCATGGGCCTCCCAGTGGGCCGCCTTCCGTCCCCTGCAGACCCCGCTCAAACCTGCCAAGTTGGTGCCGCGGGGAGCCTTGTCAGAGGCGCCAGCGCCCACAGGGCGAGAGCGTTTCCATGTGGAGCCGCGTGATGCCTGGTTCCATGGCATCCAAAAGGGAGCCCCCCTTTTCCCAGGAAAATTAAATGGGTTCCTATCTAGAAAGCACTTAGGGCAGGTATCTGACAAAGGAGAACCTCAAAAAGCTGAACGCGACATCTGCTGCAGGTTTGGGTTCCTGGAAGCGGGCATCAGGTGGAGGTGAGCTGCAGGCTTTGACAGGACGTGCCCTGGGATGAGTCCTGAGGGGGCAAAGTGGGGAGGAAGCCCCCGTGCAAGCCAGACCCGCCGCCTCGGCCACCTGCCAGCAGCTCTGAGCTTGAGTTGACGAGTCAGGCTGGCCCACCCAGGCCTCCCTTTCCCAGCTGGCTCAGTCTCCAGACCCTGAGCACAGGCTGCCCAGAGGGCGTGACCTGGGCAAGTGGTGAGGAATTCCCTGGATCTGGGCAGCGTGTCCCAGGGTCCATCTCAATGACCTGGAGCCTTTGCCACTGGGGCTTTCCACAGAAGGAAAGTGGCAGGACAGAATCACAGAGCTGGATCTGCCAGCGGCTCTCTGCCTGCCCCACTGGCACCTGTTTTCCCTCCTCCGCTTCTCACTCTGGGCACCCTGAATGCAGGTGTGAGAGGTGGTGGATCGACATGCTTTGGGGTCCTTAGCACAGGCAGGTCCCGCCAGCGCAAGGCGATCAGTGTATTTCAGCTCTACCCACTGTGGTGGGTTCAGGGGTGAGCTGGAGCCCGCTTAGCCCAGAGGGATTCCATCTGGGGCTCTCTTTACTGGGGAAGCAGCTCTGCCTTACCCCTGAGGCTGGAAGCTTCCGGAAGGCACCCTGTCCCCACGAGAGGAAGGCATGGTGGAGGCCTGGAGGGAGGGGAAAGAGGGGTAAAGAGAATGTGTGCATGCAGCGACTTCCCGTGTGTTCTGTGTTCTGTGCCATGCTTCATGTCCCTGAATCCAGGTGAGCGGGAAACTCAACTCCTCCTGGAATTTTCAGCCGTGAGCAGCAGCCAGTGGCCCTCCCGCCCCTTCCTTTCCTCACTTACACCCACTCCAGCGAGGGTCCTGACTGTTGCAGAACTTATTTTAGAAGTCTTTCAGGACACGCCTCTGCTGAGCAGATGGGGAGACTGACGCCCAGGGAGGTCGCGCATGGCTGACGAGTCTCGTCATCACTTGTTTTACGTTAAACGGTGCTCACTGGCCCTTCTTCAGGAGCAGAGATGCTCGGCTTGGCTTTTTCTTTTGCCCATTTTTTAATCAGGTCGTCTTTTTTTTTTTTTTTTTTTTAAAAATTTATTTAAGGATATCAGTTTTTAAAAAAAAAGGAAAAAATAAAAATAAATAAATCCTTTAAAAAATGGATAGGGGAGGAAGTTACGGACTATCGTCAGCAGCAGTACTTTGATGATGCCCTTTCATGATTTGTTAACAGATGTTTCCCCTTGGCTTTTATTCTCACTCATGTGGTAGGAGACAGAGCGTCTGTTAGGGTCCCTCCTTCCCACAAAGAAACTAAGGAAAAGCACACAGTGCCCACGGGTCAGGAAACCAGGCTCTGTACAGAAGACTGACCAAAGTTCGCGACTGGTTCACGAAGTAAAATGGGGTTTCTAGATCCTTCTACAGGAGTAAATAGGGTAAAAAGTGAAAGGCCCCGTGTCCCATCTGCCAAGACAAGCACTGCTAATGGATTCCTTTATGTCCTCGCAAACCTTTTATGTATTTTTTAAAATAGTGACATAACGCACACATTGTTCTACAAGTTGCCTTTTTAAAAATTAACAGCAGCCTGTGACTACTTTCCCAAGGCAGCGTCTGTGAGACCTGCTTCCTTGTTCCAGTGGATCCATATGTTCCCTTTCATTTGGGGGTATCTAGGCTGTTTCTGTGATTGCCTGGCACACTGTCTCATAGACGGTGCCACGGCAAACCTTCGCATGCATCTGAAACGGCAGTTCTGGAGCGAGGGGAGGGGTCTCCCCACAAAGGCAGGGGGGCAGTGGCCTGCTGGTAGACTTCCTGGTTCCCGGGGGCTCCCCACGCAGCACCTCCCCCAGGCTGACCGCCAGGTGTCCTTGCTTTCTGGTAGAACATCTTCCTCATGATACTTGGGTGTTCTCTTGCATTTTTATTTCCAGGTATCCTTTTATAAATCTGACACATTAATAAATACATTATTAGGATATTGATTGGGTATATCGACAGTTTAGCAATTTATATCCTCATAATATAGAGTCTTTGACGCCTTTCAATGTAGTTTTGTGGTTTTCTTCATAGAGGCATTAAATGTGTGCAAATAGTGATCTTATTTCTTTTTCACTGTCTTTAGTATTTTTTCCTTATCACATTTACTACACTCTCCGGAACTATGTTGACTAACCCGGTACCAGCAGCGGTCACAGGCTCGTTGCGCTCTTGAATTATGCTGCCCTTCGTGCCTGACCCGCCCGTGGAATGTCTGCTGGTTTCTGCTACACAGTGCTGCATCCTGGTAAGAAAACTTCCATTACTAACTGTGGTGGAGTGGAGCTGTGCACTCCAGAAAAACTTGTTCTTAAACTCAATCCGTTCCTGTGGGTGTGCGTCCTTAGGAGCAGAGCCTCGTCATGAGGCGACTTCAGTTAAGGTGGAGTCAGGATGAGTCTTAATCCTATTAGTGGAGGCCTTGCAGGGAAGGCCAGGGAGAGGAAAGGCACAGGGAGCAGCCAGGAGCTGGAAGCCACTGGAACCCGGAAGAGAAAGGAGAGGTCTGGGGAGGCCGCCATGTGCATCGACCTGTGACAGAGAAGCCCAGGACCAGGGATCACCGGCAGCCAGCCCGAGAACGCCACGGTCTTCAGGAGAAAGCACCGCCTTGAGGATGCCTTGATTCTGGACTTCTCCTAGACATGGGCCAATAAACTCCCATTGTTTAAGACAACCCACTGTATGGTATTTGCTTTCACAATGAGGAAACTAAAGCACCAACGATCAAGAAATAATAGTCATATTTATCACTTTTCCTCAATAGTTTTTGACCTCTAATGATGGGATCACAGTTTTCCCCCTTTCGGCTGTTGCAGTCGTCATCCTCTGACAACCCTTCAGCCTTGTGACCCTCGTCGTGTGGGGCTGGCCTGTGTCATCAGTGGGATATTGATGGAGCAGAGTGACTTCCAAGGCTCGTCACAAAAGGACTGCAGCTTCCTCCTTGCTCCTCTTTTTTTTTTTTTTTTTTTTTTTAATATTTTAAAAGATGCTTAGATTACATAAATGTTACACAAAAATTACAGGGATTCCCATGTTCCCCACCTCCCACTCCTCCCACAGCCTCCCACATAAGCATTCATTAGTGTGGCTCATCGTCTGCAATGGATATACACATCCTGGGGCTTTGCCACTAAGCATGGACCAGAGTTCCCATTGTAGACCACACTCTCCCACACAGTATTGCATGTTATATGCTGATGTAAAATGGCCTGTATCTGTCGTTGTAATGTCACTCAGGATAATTCCCAAGTCCCGAAAAAGCCCCTGTTTTTTAACTGCCCTTCCCCTCCCTGCCCCGAAAGCATCCAGTGGCCACCGGCTCCACCTCACTGTTATAATTTCTTCCATTGCTTGAATCACAATATGTCTACAACAGAATACCAGTAAGTCCACTCTAGTCCATAGCTCTTCCCCCAATCCTGAGGAGTCTGGGATGGTGATGTCCACTCCACCTCCAAGTGAGAGGGGACTTATATCCCATGGATAAGATGGATAGGATTATCCTGCCTGCAGCTGCAGACTCTCTCCATTCCCTGGGATGGCCATTGTCCATCATCATCTCCCTGCCAGGTGTCCTGGGTGAGTCCAATGAGCTGTAGATTAGGAGTTGCAGCTCCACCGAGATTCCAGGTACAGTTGGCACATAGGTAGGCCAGAGGCTCCAGCCTCTGGAAGTACACCTACAAACTCCAGCACCATATATAGGTTTGAATAGAAGGGACTGATGGACCATGTGCAGGGAGGACTTATTTGAGTCCAACTCTGTCACTCTCAGGAGCACAGATTCCAAAGAAGAGCCCACTGATAAGACATCAATCTCTGGAGCTGTCCCCCCTTATAGAGGACCTGGGTTTCTCCAGAGCCCCCAGGAGCCCCTCTGTGTGGGGTGATATCCACTTTGGTGTTCTGTGAGATCCTACAGAGGTGTGCGTAAGCGTTACCTCTGGGATGACCTCCCGACTCTCTTTGAAGTCTCTGAGCCACATGAACTCATTTGTCTTTACCTTTTCCCCCTTTTATTCAAGGTCTTTTTCCAGTTGTATTGCCAGTTGGCACTTGGTAGTATCCCTTGTTGCCAGGGAGGCTCATCCCCGGGAGTCATGTCCCACGCTGGGAGGAAGGTAATACATTCATATGCTGAGTCTGGCTTAGAGGCCACATTTGAGCAACAAGGAGGCTCTCAGGAGGCAACCCTTAGGCACCCCATAACAATAGGCTAAGTTTCAATTTCAAGAGCAAAGACTAGTCATCAGTAACAAGAGCCCATCACTGGACCATCCTCCTTTGCCAGACACTGACTGCCCCTGCACTCGGGGGACTGTTGCTGCTCCCTTGGAGAATGTGGCAGAGCTCTCCAGGCTGGGAATTCAGTATTCTCTTGTTTACTGAGTGATTGTCCACCCACCGTGACCATGCCCCACCCCTTGATCATTTGAACAATTTTATATATCTTTCATGTATATTCAGGTGAATTTCCTCCCGTGAATCCTCCATCCCAGACACCCCCCACCAATGATCCTCTGCAGCCCCCATTGTAACCCTTCTGGGATCCAAACCTTCCTTAAAGATGAAGCCCATATAATAGCCAAATGCAATTAATAGGAAAATGAAATAATAACGATAAGCTTAAATGTAAGCTCCTTGCTCCTCTTGAGCTACTTGCTCTGGGGAAGCCCGACGCCATGCCGTGAGGACACTCGAACCCCACTGGAGAGGTCACGTGGCGGGGGGCAGAGGCTTTCCGCCGACAGCCGCCATCTTGTCTGCAACTTCAAAGTCACCCTGCGCTAGCGCCACCTATTGCACCCAAAACACACAGACCGAGAAAAGAAACGATTGTTTTCCATTGCTGAGTGTTGGGGTGATTTGTTGTTAAACAGTAGACAGACCTACTAATTACCTGTTAAATTACTTTCCTAATGTTAGTTCATCCTCCCATTTTTGGAAGGAAGCTCATTTAGTCACAGTGCACTATTTTTTAATACACTGATGGATTCAATTTGCTGACGGTTTATTTTGGACTTTTTGTTTAACATAATCATGATACCATTATCCAGAAGTAATGATAATCATTCCTTAAAATCATAAAAAAAGCAGATTTCCAGTTGCCTCCTAACTGTCACATGGGCTCAAACCACATTTATATGGTTGGATTTTTAAAAATTTTACTTTAGTTTATACTTATATAAAAATTACTTGAATTAGGGGCAAGCAAGCTCCTCACACTGAGACTGGTTGTGATGCCTTGAACGTCTCATTTGACCTCTGGCGTCCTTGCCCGCCTGTATTTTTTCTTCAATGTTTGTGGAATAAACCCGGTGTTTTGTGCTGCAGCACTTCGTAGCTTGGGCATGGACCCCTGTTTGATGTTACTCATTTATTTCCATCTTTGGTAAAGGAAGGCAGGGCAGGGTGGGGGCGACAGAAGCCTATAATAAGTGAGGGAAGAAGGGAATGATTTGGGACCAGGCACTTTATTTTTGTACTCTAACCCTCACTACAAGACTAAGACATCCAGTTGCTTATTTCCATGGTGCAACTGTGGACACTGAGCTCATTATAATTCAGCTCTGTCTACTTCCCCAAAACGGGTCTCTCCCTGCTGCCCTCCTCCTGCTTTGTTGGGGTCTGAGGGTGGGCCATGGGCCACTGTGGAATTTGTGTGTAGGAGCCACAAAGAAGAAGGGGTGGGGGCTTGTCGTCAAGAGGTGTTTGCCCTTTCTTAGGTCGGATGTGGGGTGGGAAAGCAGAGATTATGAGGGTTAGAGCTCCGAGATACAGGACTGTAACCAGGACCAGGGATCGAACCTGGGACCTTGTATATGGGAAGCCGGCACTCAAACCACTGAGCCACCTTGGCTCCCTAACCCCAGCATTTTAAATGACTACGAAAGACACACAAATCACACGAGGGCAGCTCCTTTAGGAAAGGCAAGGATGCTGGCTCGTCTTGCAATTCCAGGAGCTATGTTGACACTACATTGTTTTATTTGTCATTCTATTCCTTAACGGATTACAAGTCCAAGCACGAAACCTCAGCAAGTCTTTGAATTATCTCAACATTTTTTTCACTCTATCTTCTTAAGTTAAGAAGAATGCTCTTAAGAGCTTTGTCCCCAGGCTCCCCTCCTTGGCTCCCAGGTCTCATTCCAGAACCCCAGCCCGGCCCAGCCCCCTGGGCCGCAGCTTCCTCAGCTTGTGCTGGAGCTCCCCACCTGGATACCATTCCCTGCAGGCGCCCAGCTCAGCAAGCCTGGATCTGAATCCTCTTCCTCTGCGTTTTCATCTTGGGGGCTGGCCCCCTGGTCCCCCAAGCACCTGGGCTAGGAACTCTGGAGTCTTTCCCCTCCCTCTTAATTCTCCCCCGTTCAAATCTCCAAACCCCTCTTGGTGGTAACACACGTGGGTAACCGGAGCCACTGGGTGACACTGCATTTATCTGCATGTGTGCGAGCGAGGGCAGCGCGCACAGCTGGTTTCATCTGTAAAGGCATAACCCCCAGCAGCGCCCGACACAACACGCGATAAATATTTGTTGGATTAGGGTTGTTAAATGACTTGCAGGTGCAAAAACGTGTAAGTTGCACTTTTGGTGTGTGGTGTGCGGGGAGGAGAATCTGCACCCACCTCTCGCAGGATGAGTAGAAGGAATGAGGCCACCTCGGACCTTCCAGGGCTTTGGTGGGCTTCGTCCTGGGGAGGTCTGGACGCAGGGGGCCACGCACACAGCTTGCTGACTCAGTGACCTCTGGGGTGGCTCTTCCTGGGCTACTCAAGGACGTGAGGGAGTAACGAGGGCTTGTCCACAGGGGAGCAGGCAGCAGCAAGCAGGCCTCGCCCAATAGGGCACTTTAAGGAAAATTAGTAAAAAAAAAAAAAAAATAGCTGCTATTGTTACTGAAAGAATGAAAGAATAGGCAGGGATTTGTGGTGCTTCTGTACAAAGAAGGGCATTGCCTTCGTGTCCTTGGGGCAATTGTTTCCAGCACCCCCATCCAGATCCCCCACCCAGTTGGCTCTACCTGCGCCCTGGGCTGTTCTAACGTAATGCCTTTTTCACCTCAAGCAGCTCCGTGAGTCGTGAATCCATCGTGAATCCATCGGGAGTGGCTGTGGCGGGGTGTTGGTGCATCCACTAATCCTAGGTCTTCCTCTAGGACGGGAGCTCTCCGAGTATCTGTTCTGTGAGTGAAGGAACGAGGAGGTTTTTTCACTGGGATTGAGCGGGGCAGAGAAGGGAAGTGAGGAAGAAAGACTGAAATCCCCTGCAAGCCCGCAAACACAGGTTTCCTTTGCCCCCGGGGCTTGCCCACCCAGCACACACACGTGTAACGACAGAAATCCACGCTGGGGCGGCCCACCAGGAGGGAGGGGGCCCAGCTGCGGGCCTCGGGCTTGCTCCTTCAGCGGCCCCCCCTGCAGGCTGCCATCTCCCGGGCTTAGCCTCCTTCCTAGCTCCTCGTGCTGTCACATCTTCACTTCAGAAACTGGCTTTTTGAGATTTATGTCCACCGCCTGGAGTCTTCACTGTCGCCCCCTCCCTTTTTTATTTGCTCCCCCCTGCTGGCAAGCCCAACTCTTTCTAATCCCCCCACCCTCTGCAGAGTCGCCCCCTCTCCTCGGGGTCCTATTTGCTTTCCTCCTCTACTCCCCAAACAGCCGCATGGCTCCCAGGCCAAGAGGAATTTCGCTTAGGTTTTTAAAGTCCTATCACTCCCTTTAAATTGTTCTTCGGCCCCCGTGAGTCGCCCACGCTGTTCATCCTCTCCTGTAGCACCCAGACAGGGTGCCGAGGGCAGCACAGGACGCCAGGAGCCGAGGGCAGAAGAGTGAGGAGGGAGAACCTGGTGGCTGGGGCTGTGCCGGGGTCATCTGCCCCCTGACAATCTTGGCTGGGTGGAGCCCCTTCCCCAGAGCCCCATCTTCCCTCCCCCTGCAGCATCCCGTCAAGTCCCATGCAAAAATCAAACAAGAAAGTAAAATCTCCCCCTGGTTTCAAAAGCAAAACTTTAACGAATGGTCTTTGATCCACAAATGTAATTAGCATTAGAATTGGACATGGAACAGATATTTGTCTAAAAGCATTAATTTAAATCCTGGCCTAGTTTTTTTTTTTTTTTTTTTTTCCTTCCTCCTTATCAGTGCTCTAATTCTAACAGTGCCTGTGGCAGAATCAAAAATCAGAGAAAGAATAAGTGGGTCTTCACGCAGCAAGAACGCACTGAAACATTACACTGAGAAGAGTTTCAAAATCAAGACGGATGAAGAGAGCCAAGCTTACTGTCCACTCAAACTCGCTACCGAGATATGAATTGCTGAGAGCTTTACCTGACCGTGGTTTATCTTCTTGTTTTCCTGCTTTTACTCAATAAGCTCCAGCAATGGTCCTTTGGCAGTAGTACCATTTGCCTATATGTTTCTTTCCCTGGAATTTTAGGCGTTACTTTGATTTCCCATATAGCGCCATAGGCAGTTATTTTACAGCCGGAGTTCTAAAGGTCAAATGCGTGTCTTTGCTATGAAAGATCCTTAATATTATTTCAACTGAAGGAACACTGAGTTTGAAAGCAATCAACAACCCAAATTCTTGTCTCACTAATAGAACCTTTGGTTCTTCTCTGATTCGAAAGTCCTGCTTTGTGTTGTCGGTGTAACTATTACCACTGACGTACACACTTAAAAAGGGATAAAATGGGACATTGTGTTGGCTACATCTTACCACAAGTTGTAAGAAGTGCTACTTTGTAAACATAATCTCATGGGTTCTGTAGGGAAGAGGCAGAGGCTTTGCCTCCATCCAGGCCAGAAACCACGCAAGCTCGCCCCTTGGTGACCCCGCAATCCTCTGTCCGCCTCCGATACGGGCCCCTCGCCGAATGCGGCATCACGCAGTCAGTGCCGTCTATTTAGCCTTTGCCCTCCTTGGCTACAAGGCCGGCCGGAGCCGCAGCCTGGCAGGAGGCCTTCTCCTTGCTGCTTCCTCCTTCCCTTGCTGGGGTTCTCCTGTCCTCTTCCCTCTTCTTTCATTTCCTGAGGAGGAAAATAACCTCAGCAGAACCAAGGTGGGAGGTGGGCTACCGTGCCACGGCAGCCCTGGGAGCAATTCCTCGCCCTCGGGGGGCGTGTCGGCCATGCCACCTGAGAGCAGAGAACATTCATTCTTGTCAACGGGGAAAACTAATAAAGAAACGCGAGAGACTTCCCGGGAGGAAGCCAGCAGCTCGGACACAGCCCAGGCGGTGGTTTCTTAATGGGGTTTTACAAAAATCCCTGCACGAGGAAGGAGGAAATCAAACCCTTTATCTTCTGAGAGAAAGAGGTGGGCTGAGAAGGAGACTGGGTGGGCTGGCTGACGCACTTCCTTTCATTTAATGATTTCTTGGATGGCTCCTGAGGAAAGTCGGCTCCCATGGAGTTTTTATTTAAAAGCCGGGGGGCTCCTCTAGGAAGACAGCCTGGAGGGCCTTCCAGAGGCGGCGGCGTCGCCCCCAGCCGCCAGCAGACCCGTGGCATCTGGCGTCAGCTCTAGCGGTCCCCAATCCAGTGGTGCCCAGAGGCAAGCAGGCTGCTGCCAGGCGCTTCTGTCCACCCCTCCCCAAGCCGCTGCCCGCCCAGAGGAGCGCGAGGGTCCCGCCAAGAGCCTACAGGAGGGACAGAGACGCTGGTTGGGGACGGCAGAGGGCCAGGGGCGGGGTGTGCGCGTGGGCGAGCGCTCCCGCGCGCCTCCCCCCACGCCTCCGCGGGCACTCGCATTGTGTCGCGCCTCTTCCAGGAAGGCTCCAGGCCCCGGGCGCCCAGCTGGGTTTGGAGGTGCTGTGCCCAGGGCGCTGCGGTGAGCTGGGATCAGCAGGCAGCGCGCCCGGCCTCCCCTCGGACTCTACCCGCCAGCTGCTGACGCCACAGCTCTCTGAAGTGGGTCCCATCTGCCCACAGGATCCTCACCCTTAGGGAGAGCAAAATATCTCCCAGTGGCTGGACCCAGGGGCTGGACCCAGTGGCTGGACCCAGTGGCTGGACCCAGTGGCTGGACCGCGGCTGACCGCAGTGGACAGGAGCTGAGGCCCTGGCCAGGTGTCGGTGCCACTGCAGGTGCATCAGCGCCGGCACACGCCGCCCGCGTGCTGGGGAAGGAGGGCACTGGTCACGCGCTTGCTAAAGGAATGTGCGGTCACCGCCCCGTAGGAGCGCGGGCAGCGGGGGGCCGGGCAGGGCGGCGGGCGGGAGGGGGCGCCCTGCAGCGGCGCCCCCTCGAGGTGCGCGTTCCCAGCCGTGCGCTGCGGGGAGGAGCGGAAGGCGTGGGGCGCACGCAGCTGCTGCGTTTTGCCGAGGGAAGGGACTGAACAGCGAGGCAGGTCCCAGGGCCTCCGGGAAGTGGGGTTGCCGTGAAGGAGTGACGCTGGGCCAGGACCCACCCGCCCGCGTGTCTACAATAAAAGCCTCTCTGCGCGGTCTGTATTCCCCGAGACCCGTAGGCCTGTGCTCAAAACGAGTTGGGTGCCAGGGGAAAGTGCTCCATGTTGTCAAAAAGAAATGGTTGATAAGGCTTTGATTTCTTTTTTTTTTCCTTTCAAAAAGCTGTAGCTACTTTGAAAGTCAGGAGAGACCTTTTTTATTTTTTAAACACAAAGAAATAGCAACAGCAGGGTGTTGCCTTACTCCTTCGGTGCCCTTTAAAAATCCGGCTTTAGGACACGCTATTAATTTTCTCCTTTCTCTTCTGGCATGATTTGAAAAATACACATCATGCTGCAAATCCCTGGGTGAATTATTTTGAAGATCACTTTCCGTTTTGGATCCGGGATGGATAGAAATTCCTTCACCAACTGCCCCCTCCACCCCATCCGCTCCCCTCCCCATCCTTCCCCCAGGAGCAACTGGTGGCCACGTGTCCAGAGCCCTGCTGATTCTCCCACCAAAGCAGATGGAAACCGGCCAGGGCTGCCCCCGGCTCGGCCACCGGCCGCAGGCTGTGGGCACTGCTGACCCAGGCACGGCTCTCGGCAGCAGGTCGGAGCCCTGAAATCCAGTCGACTCCTGCCTCAGCCCCGCAACCACCCTCCATCTGGAATGCAAACTTCTGCACCTCTCTTCACCTTTGCCCCTGCCGTCCTTGTGGCTTCTCACTTCAAAGGATGCTCTTCATGTAGAAAATGCTTTATTGAGAAGAAACGGTCTTTGCTACACAATTATTCCAGACTCTCCATGTTGTGTTTTAAGGGAGGACAGCTGCCCTGGCTAAAGCCTGGAAGGCTTTCAAGATTAAGGCTTAGAAATACGAACATTGGAAGTACTCTCGTCCTAAGCAAGAAGCCTAACTGCTCCCCGAAATATGCTAAATTAAAGAATGGGTTGCAGTTGGACAACTCGCCTCACCGTTTTCAAATAAAGATAACACAATCCCCGTGCTGATGAAGCCGTAAGTTTTTCTGGAAGTTGAGTTACACTGATGGTTGTCTCCTAGCATGGAGCGTCGGACGACAGCGACTGTGCGGTGTCTGCCAGTGCTGGGCAAGTGGGCTGTGAGCTCGCTGGATGCGGCTCTCAGTCCAAGGCCAGGACGGCGTGAAGATGCTCCCAAAGATGGGTGCCCTGGACAGCAGGGGAGTAGAGGACGAGGGGCTCGGCTCTCGCCTCACTCATGCCCACACACACCATCACACAAGTGGGAGAACGGTCGTGCAACAGGGGGCTCGCGAGCGACACGTGGAGCCACACAACACGTTCCCCAAAAGAGACAATCAGCAGGCAGCATCCTCAGAGCTGCTCTGTCCTTGTGCTCGGCTCCACACCCATTTCTACAAAAATACTATCCACACAGCCTCTGAACGAGAGATGAGGCTCTTTGTGCAATGTGCAGGGCGGGCACTGGCCACTTCAGGGCACGTGACAAATGCTTCTTCACCGGTGAGACGGCTTAGAGGCATTACATTTCCACATATGGGAGGGAGGACATGGATTTCAGATTTTGGCATGCATGGGGTTCATCAGAAACATAACAGATCGCTGGGCCCCCTCCCAGAGTTTCTGATTCACAAGGGTTGGGTTGGTGGCTGAGAATACGCATTTCTTACAAGAGCCAGATAATGCTAATGATGGCCCAGTAATATTTCCCTTTGAGAATCCCTGCTCTAGGTGATAGTGAGAAGAGAGCTAAGTGGGACCCAACTACAGTGGTGGGAATTGTTTACCCTGGAAAAGAAATACTGATCAGGAACACAGCGAAGCCGGAACACATCTTTTCCCTCTGCCTTGCCTCCTCCCTCTGGCAAAAGTCTGCCCGTCTTTTAAGTTCCTCTTAGAAGCTGGCGCCCACATTGCTGGTGAAAGCTCTTCCCCGACTTCTCAGCACTCAGGTCACGTTTCCGTTGTACGGCTTACTGCATTTTATTTTAATTTTCTAGTTTTACATCTGCTTCCCCTACTAGCATGTGAGATCTTTAGGAATAGTGTCCTATTCATCTTTATAACCCCGGTGCATGGGAGATATTTAACAAATGTTCAATGATTGATCCATAAAAGAATGAAAGGCAGCATAGAAAACACAGGAAAACAAAGGAAATCCACGCTTGAGGCTTGAAAGAAGAGAATTTGAGATAAAATCTTTTGAATGGTTTTGCTATATCTGTTCCATTTAAAAATGTTTTCTGCAGGAGTCTGAATTAATGCTTCTCTTTCTCATAAAAGCTTTTATCTGATTCTGACATTTTATTTGGGACTACAACCAAAATTTGACATCTTTTATAAGGGAAAGACAACCACATGGTCAAAATCAAAATCCAGCTTTTCAACACCAACATATTTCTTCATGAACAGAGATGTAAGCAATGGATTTTATATCCAGCTGAACTGACTTTCAAGAATGAAAGTTGCCGTCAAACTTCTATCAATCTGTAAAACCCGGGGGAATATTGCTCCCATGAGACCTTCCCAAGAATCTGTAAGATCACGAGCTTCAGACAGTGCATGTGACTTCAGCATAAGAACTGGTTGTGAGCTCGAAATGTGTGTTTGCTTGTAGATAAGAATAAATGAGGGTGACAAGAAGGACATGCACTATGTGATTGCTATATGCTCTGCCAAAGTAAATAGAGGACGACTTCTAAAAACGGAAAGTGGATTGGAGAGTATAGGAATATTTTTTACTGTTTTTGATGGCGTAAGTATTGGTATTGTTATTCTGAGACTTATGTGTGTAATGTGGGATAAAGCAAATGAATATTTATGTGATACTCTGATTCTTGTGTGTCCTTGAGAACCAGCATCCTAAGTGTGGAAGGTAAGTGAAACCAATAGAAAATAGAAGATGTCACGTCAGAAAAACGCGTAGTCCTGAATTTGAACTGGAAGCCTCCGTGTGGACTGGTGCGGTAATTTTCTTTACAGATATAGATATGTAAGTGTGTATTTCCTAACTCTCACTATGGAAAGGCCTAGAGATAAAGATGAAGCCAACAGGAATGAGCTTCCCTGGTCCCCAGACTGTGGTCTTGAAATACCACTTCCCACTACAAAGAACAAGCAAAACCAACCAAGTGGGACTTTTTTGGAGAAACGGCTGACGGCTGAGTCCAGGTCGGGGGGGGGGAGTGTGTGACAGGATGTGCCTGGAATGTCTGTCATGTTAGACAGCAAAGAAGTCATCAAGACATCTCGAGAAGGCCAAGAACCTCTCATTGGCAACTTGAAGAGGCTCTTAGGTCCTTATGTTGTCCACGAGGACAGTGGCTTAAACACATTACAGATGCCTAACCCCCTGAGTCCATGTTGATGCCACAAAAACAGAACTGGTTGCCCAGGAAAGAGGCTCACTTATTACTTTGGAAACTGAGTCAAAGAACCGAACTACGTGAATTGTCCTTTATGTACTTTATGAACTGTATCACTGGGTAATCAAACAATAGAGCTGCCTCTCTATGACGTTTCTGCAGCTCATCCACAAAGGTGAAATGATAGAATGGCATCATTTCGCTACTTCTAATAAATTAATTGATCTTTGGCTGCCGGCGTAATACAAAAAGAGGCCGACTGAGCGTTACGTTTCCTGACGGGTCAGTACAGCACCGATGAAATAGTCTCACTGAATTAAAAACTCGAATCTGAATCTCATGACGTCTATACAGCTGACTCCCAATTCACAGGAAATGCAAAGGACAGAAGAAAGCATTAAACGAAACCAGAGGGCGGGACGCTTCCAGGAAAATCCCCACCATGGGACTTCAACATGGCACATAACACAGTTTCTATAACCAATAAATTACATAGGAAAGAAAAAAAAATGAGAGAGGAGGAATCTATTGGTTAAAAGAGACTTAAAGAGACGTAAAATGGACAAAACCACACTCCAGGGTTTAGGGATGCATACTTGAATGATAAGAGTGTAGAGAAAAGCAAGGAAGAGGCTGTCATAAAATCGGAGCGGTGGTGAATTCCAGAGCAGAGGGGCACAGGGATGAGCACGGGCAGACCTCTCGGGGTGACAAAGTCTGCTCTCGACCCGGGGGTGGCTGGAAGGGACTTGGGTTATAATATTTCATTAGGCTACACATTTTCCTTATGTAATTTCTGCATCTGTAATAGATTTTACAATAAAATGTCTAAAAGTATGCATTAGAAAGAAAAAAATTCCACATAACAAGCAAACAGCTTCAAACTCTAGAGCTGCATTTTAAAAAACTCCTGCGATTTCCTATTGTGTATCATGGGATGACGCCCTGGGAATGTGTTTAAAAATAGACGGTTTTGCAAGTGAAGCTGGTGAAAAGAGGAAATGTAACCTTAGGAATGGAGAATGAATGAGCTGCGAAACTCTGAGGTGGTTAAAGGTAGCGAGTGTGTGGGATCATTCTGGCAATTGCCCACAGTCAAAGGGAACGATGAACTGTTGTGCTATGTGTGTTTCTAGTCTCAAGACAGCTTATTTATGTAAGGTGTCTTGCCTTGATCAGAAGTGTTATCACAGGAACGTATTGGATGAGGCTTGTTTCTGATGTACAGGGCAAAAGCTGTTACTATCAAATACAGATGTACAATTCAAGTAGTTTCATTTGCTAAAGGAAGAACCCTTTATTTAAATCAACACATAAGCAGCTTTGGGAATAGACGTATAAATAGAAACACAAGCTACTAATGTGAACGAATAAGCACGAGTAAATGCTGTGAATATGGTTCGCGTTGTTTCCACTCCCAGCAATGGGTCCCTGGGAAAGTTAGATGTAAAATGTGAATATATTTTGAGGGTTAAATAAGATGATGCATTGGCAAGTGCATGGTATCTGTTTTTTGAAAATTTTCTCATGTTATTCTGATGTATGTTTCTGGGACAAAAGATGGGCTTGAGGGAAAATAAATTACCATCTGGAAGAGAGATTAGAGGCTTTTATAGTAGCCCCAAGAGTTGTTGGTGAACTGACTTTGAGGCTTTGGAAATGAGGAAGATGGTCTAGATTCAAGAGGTCAAAGGGACCAGACTAGGCATCCAGTGAGGCAAGGCTGGGAATGGGAGGATGGAAGGAGCCCTCGATGCTGGAAAGGACCCCAGGAGAAGAGGCAGGCTTGGTGGTGGGAGAAAAATGCACTCAGCTCTAGTCTCACTACATGTGAGGTGCCTGCAGGAGGGGATGTCCAGGAAGCACTTGGGAAACAAGGCCTCAGCTCAAGAGAAAGTTCAGGCAGATCATGGGACTGAGCATCCAGCTGTGGGAATGAGAGCAGTCTGCAGGAGAGCTCTGGAGAGGGGGCAGGAGGGACCCCCAGAGAGCGACTCAGGTAAGCAGCATCTGGTGGAAAAGGGGGGACAGAGAAGAATAATCTCCTGGAGGACAGAGAGGAAGAATTTCAAGGCGATGGATGATATCCTGGTTTGTCTTTTGTGTACCACAGAAAATTATGTTCTTAAGCTAACCCATTCTTGTGCCTGCAAGCACAGTGTAGATGGGGCCTTTTGATTGGATTAAGTCAAGGAGCCTTTGATTAGATCACTTTAGAGCCTTTGATTGGAGTACATCATGGAGAACCGAAAGCAGAAACCCACACACAGAGAAAGAGCTGCCATTTTGACCCTACCGCATGAAAGAGGACTGCAGGTAGACAGAGGAACCCTGAGAGGCTGGAGACTGGAATCAGCAGAGCAGGCTGAGGCAAGGGAAGCCACCGTTTTGCCTCGCCACATGGTAGGAGCCCAGGATCCAACCAGCAGCCGTCCTTTGGTGAGAAAGCATCCCTGATGATGCCTTGATTTGGACATTTTCAGTCTCGGAACTGTAAACTTTTACCCTGACGCATTTCCCATGATAAAAGCCATCGGCATCCTTAGCAGACAGAAACAGAGCGCAAAGCTCCTCAGTCACATGTGGTGAGGACCGAAGGCGAACATGGTGTTTGACATTGGGGAGGTCAGTGGCGACCTTGAAAAGATGGGTTCCATTAGAGAACTGTGGAGATGGAAGCCAGGCTGGCGGTGAGTGGAGGAGGGAAAGGACCAATGCTCCTGGTGGAAGGGGAGGCACCTGAGGGGAGCCTCTGCTTAGGGTGGGCAGAGGTGGGCTTGGTGCCTGAGTGGAAGCATGAGCCGCAAGATGAGGAGACAGGCGAGCCTACCCAGAGCCTGGAGAGGACAGCTTAGGGGAAGGAGGGCGGGTTTGGGATTTCTCCAAGGAAGAGACAGGTGCCTTTGTAGATTGTTCATAACCAGAGGGCAGGGAAGTTTGGGGCATTTGGGCTTAATGATCTCCTTGTAACGGGGAAAGCAGAGACAAGGAATTTGTCAGGTGGGGAATTTATGAATCGGGAACACTAAGAAAAGTTAAGAGAAAATCTTGCCTGGTGAGCCCATCTGTAGGATGCTCCTTAGACAGTGAGGATGGACATTGTGGGGCCACTTTTCACCTCGGAATTAGGAGAACGCCTCTTACATACTCTCTGGAGAAAAGAGGGCTGGAAATGTGGGCCGGCCTTCAAGGGCCATTGGCCTGCCGGCTCCTGGAGCTTTACAGACGTAACTAAAAATTCCGCTTCTGAAAACCTGCCAACCCTAAACTCAGGAAAAGGTTTAAAAAGCATTTGTTGACAGAGTTGATTATTAGACACTTTAATATGGAAAATGTTTTGGAGCAGGGATTTCCTTTCGGGTCCCCTAAGAGGTAATAGAGACAGCTCTGAGACATCTTCCCCCGTGTTCGGGAACATGGCTGAAACGCTTTCATCATTAATTAGATCGTGGTTGGAATGCACTGCAATTCTTTCTCTCTCTGTCCTTCTCCCTTCTCTTTAGAAAAAGCACATGGATCAACTTTATTATTCATTAAACATTTTGCCTTGTCCATTAACTTTGCCCGTAAAATATTTTTAGGATTCTAAAATGAGACGCTCGGAGCCAGTGGCCACACAGGGGAGCTCGAGACGTGTCCTGGGGGCCCAGGAGGAGCAATGAGCTCCTAGTGCTGGAAGATTCACCCTGCCCTCCTCGTAAGTCAGGGATGCTACCAGGCATTGCTATTTTTCCAATCAATAAGTAATCGGGTGCTCCGCCCTTTCAAGGAGCCACAGATAACTTTGGAACTGTCTCCCTAGGCTTCGGGCTAACAGGAACTCATTTCTCCTTTTTCTTTCTTGAGATATATTTCAGTGGTAATGGGCATAGCGATGTTAATTATCCTTTTTATACAGTGTTGCAGTTATTTTACAGAGCAGGTCTTGCATCAAGTAGGCAAGGCAGTTTGTTCCCAGAGGCCAAGGGACCTGCCTGGAGTCACAAGAGGCTGAGACAGAGACAGAACTCAGCGCATCTGACCCGCAGCCAGCCCAGCATGCTGCTCCCTTTAAATCGGGTCTTTCAGTTAGGAGCGTTTTGGTTACAGGTAACAGAACACCCAGCGACAGTGCCTTGAACCACTAGAGCAGAGGCTTTCATTGAGGGTAGGGGGGCATCTGGCAATGTCTGCAGACAGATTTGTTTTGTTTCTCGGGGTTGGGGTTGTTACTGGCACCTAGTGTTAGAGTTCAAGGAGCCGCAAAACACCTCACAATGTGCAAGACCACTCCCCACAAGTCATCTGACCTCCAAGGCCATTCCTGCTGGGGCTGAGAAACGCTGAAATAGAGACTTATTTTCCTGCACAGCAGAAAGTCCACAGAGACATGCTTGACCCCGATGTTTCAATAGCCAACAATGTCAGAGCTGCATTTTCTCCTGTTTGCTTGGCTTTTCCCTCAGGGTGACAAGATGACTGCTGCAGCTCCAGCCACCATGTCCACAAGGCTAAAAAGTGGAGGAAGTGCAGGAGGCCACACTACATGTGTGCACTCCTCTTTTTCCCAGCATCTCCTCGCCCCCACCCCAGTAGCAGAAAAGTATCACAAGAGCATCCCTGCTGCAGGGAAGTTTAGGAAACTGAGTTTGGCCTTGCCTGCCTTGATGTAGAAGGTCAGAGAGAAGGAGGCTGTGAATAAATATTAAGTGCACCAGAGCGACTGTGGCAATAGGGCTTCTAAGTGACTTATCCTGCATAATATACAGTGAGTTTAACTTCTGACTGTGAGCGAATACGATTCTCATGATAATTTTTAACTTGTGATGTCCCCTTGATCTAACGACGATATTAGCCACAGTAATATAGAAAGGAAAGCCCATTTTCAGGCTGACGCTGAGGGAATTGGTTTGTATAGTGTTTCTCCCCCAAAATACTTCCATGAAAATGTGGAGATCAGACAGAACAGAATGATTTAAAGTATAAAGTGAAAGTCACCCCCTGCCCAAGACTCACCCTATATCTTTATGCCACACTGGTAACTCCTCTTAACAGATTGCTTTATATCCTTCTAGAAGTTTCTTATGCATATACAAGGGTATAATATATAATATCCTTTCTTTTAAAACATATTTATTACATCTCATGACAACTTGCTTTTATTTTAATAATCTCCCCTCACCATCTTTCGTGCCAACACTTAGAGATCGACTTCATTTTTGAGCATGGTTCTCCTGTGTGGATGTGCAGGAGATGCTATCGGACATTAACTGGCCCTGCAAATGAAAAATACAGCTATTTTATAGGAACCCACTTGAAACTACACCCCAAATGTTACAGTTAATAGAGAAAAACAAAGTTTGAAAATGAAAGCAAGCTTTATGAAAATAAGTTTACATTCTACTCTAACAAAATGCCGGAACTGCATAATTGCAATTACGAATGACTACTCTACTCGGAGGAAACAAAACTAAATCAAGCGGTGGTTGTTTTCGGCAGAAGTTTCTCAGCGGAATCCTGAGTTAGCATGATAGGACAGGCTTCACTTGGTGTTTGACTTCGACAACACGGTTTCCAAGGAGCGTGTTCACAGAAATCTTTTGGGTCTCATCCCTCTTCCCAGGGCTTCTCAGAATCCTTCGACGTTGCGGCCAAGCTCTCTTGAATCACTTCTCGTCCCTCACCCCGCACACCTGCCTTCTGTCTTCTTCGCTGTGAGCTGCTGTCCATCCCCCAGGGCCTCCCTTGCAGAGGCCCTGGCTCTGCAGCAAATGGTCTTTCATCCACTTACACGCACTTCGTGAAAGCCTGTATCTTTTGCATGATTTGGTCTCACTTGGTAATTAACGTGCACGGCATCTGCATTGCATTATGGACCTTGAAAACCGAGACCGACTTGATCTAAGGAGTGAGAGTGAGCGCACGACCTCGCATCACGCAGTGGGGTGTCCGAGCAGGCGTTCATTTTATAAGTGGTCCACTCACCAGTGAGTGGTTTCCTCTTGGGATGGTGGTTCCTCCTGAGCCAGCACCCACCTCTGGGGACCCAGATGTGCAGAAAGTAAGACTTTAGTCACTCGATCCTATACTCACGGATATTAGGATATTTAGGATTTTAGGATATTTAGGATTAGATATTTGCACCAACAAATAAATATTTATTTGTAAACTTGTGCAATTTTATCCAAAGGCTGCATCTTAACTGTGGATATGCTAAGTCAAATGACACGTGTGTTTGAAAGTTTGGTAGATCTTGTCAAATTACCCTCAAAGAGGCTGTGCCAGGCCAGCCCGTTCCCAGCCCGTGTGCCAGAGCCTGCGCCCCAGGCCACTGCCTGCTCTGTGTTAGCCATCTTTGTACCTATTGCAAGAGTCAGAGGTAAGAGGTGCACATTGTTTTGAACTTCTTACATTTTAAAATTTTAGTAATTTCAAGAGCTGACCTTCGACTGGAACCCAGACGAAGAATGACATAAGAAGTTGTTTCACGTGGTGAAGCGTCCCCTACATCCCTGCCCTTTTCCTGGGGCTGAGCTGGAAGGGTCCATGCAGCCTCTTCCCCTCGGCTCTGGATTCTGCCCTCTCGCCTGCTCAGGAGCTCGCCTCCAGCTGTTCTCGTGTCTCTTTCCCAATTCATCCACCGCTCCCTTTCCTCTCAGCCTCCCTCACCGTGCAGACATCTTCCTGTCCCCCACCTTGAATTCCCAGCACCTACATAGTCTCCGTGGACCCTGCTCTCCTGTCCATCTACCACCCCGTTTCTCTCCCTTTTCAGCAAAACCCTTACCAAGCACGGTCCACACGAGCCGTCTCCCGTTTCCAGCTTTTATTCGCTCTTGACCCCGTTCCAGTCAGCCTTCGCCCTCACCCCCCCCCACAGAAACTGCTCCGACAAGGTCCTCAGTGAGCTCCACAACGCTAAATCCAGTGGTCAGGTCTGTTTTCACTTGTCTTTTTTTACCTTTCAGCTCGGCACCTCCTTCTTAACCGCGACTGCCCGTGGCGCTAAGAGACCACGGCCCCTCGCTTTCCCTTGTCTTCATCAGCTGCTCTTCCTCAGTGGCTTGGCTGGGCCCCTCTTCCCTGGCCACTCAGTGTCCCAGAGCTGAATCCTGTCTTCCCATTTCTGTCTCCACTTACTCTCTGGGGTGGGGGTGGGGGTGTCCCACCTCTCCTGGGCAGTGGCCCCCAGGGGTCTCGCCAGCCTAAAGCCCAAAACTCCACTCGGACATGCAGCAGGCGCCTCAAAATCAATGTCTTACACGGGACTCCTGGTCACCCCCCCAAACCTGCTCCTCTCGAAGACCCCCACATTCCAGCGCACACCAGCTCTGTTCCTCAACTGCTCAGGTCGAGACGCAGTCCTGAGGAAAATCCTCAAGCACACGTCCCTTCTGTCACCAGGTCGTGTCGGTCCTTTCTACCAACCAGCCCAGGAGATTAGATGGGCACAAGACACAATGACGATGTCTTAAAATTATGGGGTTTAAGGAAGGAAAAAAGGAATGTAATGAGATACAATTCACAGTAATATGTGCGTAATTTAAAAATACATGAAAACAAACCCATGACCAATTGCAAACGTAGCGAAGAAGAAGACACATGGACCACTGTATGGGCTGCCGGTGGGCTGCGGCACGACAGGCTGGGGGACAGGATAAAAGGGAATAAGTCAGTAGAAATGAGAGAGGGCCTGTGTCAGGCTGATAAAGGTCCCCAGAGCTATCCGAAGCCTGAGGATGCCACTTTAGATGACAGAAAGGGCTGTGCAGGCGTGATTCAGGATCTTGAGATGGGAGGTTATCCTGAATTATCTTGGGGTCCCCTAAAGATAGTCACAGGTGTCCTTATAAGAGGGAGGTGGGGGGAGAAGAAGGAGACAGGACGATGGGGGCTGAGGAAGGAAAGGTGATGTGATGTGGCAATGAGCCACGGTGTGCAACTGCCTCTAGAAGATGTAAAAGCCGAAGAAACAAATTCTCCCCTAGAACTTCTGGAGGGAATGCAAGCCTGCTGACACCCTGATGTGGCCCAGCGAAACCCATTTGGACTTCTGGCCTGCAGAACTGTAAAAGAAGAACTCTGCGTTGTTTTAAGCCACTGAAGTTGTGGCAATATGTTAGGGCAGCAACAGGGATCTAGCGGGGTATGGTGGATGACTCGATGCCAGAACTGACGAGGATGATAAACCGAGGCCTCTGCAGCGTTACAGGTGGTCGATGGACTTGAAATGATGCAGAATCTTACACTGCTCGCCTCCCCTGCCACTCCCTGGCCAGATCCCTTTGGCCCTCACCTGAATTACTCCAGCAGCTTCCTAACTGCCCTCCTTGCTTTTGCTCTGGCCAACAGCCCCCTCATTCCATGCCCCACGCTGTAGCCAGAGTGATCCTGTAAACCCAAAGTCACTTCCTGTCACTCCTCTGCTCCAACTTTTCTAACAATTCCCACCTCACTAAGACTAAAAGCCAAACTCCTTGCAAGGGTCTCCAAGGCCCTTCATGCTCTGGCCCCCTTCCTCTGCAGCCTCTTCTCCTCCTACCCTCCTCTTTGCTTACACTGCTTCACGGTCCCTTCACATACCAGGCTCCCCTGACCTCAGGGCCTTTGCACATGCTCAGCCTGGAGGGCTCTTCCCGAGGTTATCCACCTGGCTTGTTCGCTTTTCTCCGTTAACTTTCTGCTCACATGCCTCCTTCCCAATGAGGCTTCTTCTGGAATCCCTGTCCAAAATTCCAGCCTGACTCCTGCTCTCCCTCACTTCCTTCCCTGCTTTATTTTGTCCATTGCACATATCAACATTGAACACACTATATATGTGATGTATTGACCTTATTTAATGCCTGTTCCTCCCACCCCTGCTACTAGAAGTCCAGTTCCCTGAAGGCAGATGTTTTTGCCCTTTTTTCATGGCTGTCTCCTCAGTGCCTTAAAGAGTGCTTGGCACATAAGTAGGTGCATGATTAGTATTTGTTGAATGGATGAATGAATGAATGAATGAAATTGAAATTTACAAATTGGATTAATAAACACAGAATGGCCGTGATGATAGATTAGTAGGTTCTTTTTTAGGACAAAAAGAAGAAAGAGATGGTACATTCATTGGACTTTAGTGAGCTCAGCAGCATACTGTGCTGTGAAAGCAAATGAAGTGGTGTCTTTATTCCTTTACGTCTTTTAATGTAGCACCAGGAAAAGGGTTATTTAGGGAAGCTGGAACATGCAAACACCTTGATCATGATCCATTCACTGATTTTCCAGGGAGAACTTTTGGTGGGCTTTTGACTGTATTTGATGTAACTGATTAGAAAGCAGAGCCCCCCCTCCCATTTCTGTTTTAAAAGACCAAATCTCGTGTGCTTCCTCATGGATGCAGGTGTCCCCTGCAGACTTCAGCAGGCTCACTCCAGGAGCATTTGCAGGATTTGGGGAGCACCCAAGTTCAGCACTCCTGGGTTCCAATGTGCGCCGATATGCACACACCCTGTCTGCAGCTCTCACGCCCAGCTGCTGGCGCATCAGCTTTAGAAAGGGCCCTTTCCGCCCTTTCTCCTGCTTTCTCCTGTCTTAGCTCAGGTCTAGTCTCAACAGGCGCCCAGCATTGCGCCTTTGGAAGGGGTCGTCGCCTCTTCCCCGTGCAGGGCTGATGGGCGTGGCGGCAGCGGCGTCCTCTCTGCCTTCCCTGGGGTTGTTTCCGTCCTGACGCCACACAGGGCAGGGACTTCATCGGCACTCGGTGAATGGTGTAAGGAGACCCCAGCCACTGCCCCACGCGGGGGAAATAGTGTCCACTCGGCCCGTGAGTCGAGAGAGAGGAGTCATCCTTCCTGGGGCACCTTCTCACTCCCGGGCACGGATTTAGCTTCTCTGCCTTTGCGAGCAACCTTACTTCTCACTTCAAGAGAGTAACGCTGACTCTTCTTTCGTCAAGCGCAGAAGCCCCCACAACTGAAGTCTCTTTTTTTTTTTTAAAGATTTTATTTATTTATTCATTTATCCCCCCCTTGCTGCTTGTGCTCGCTGGGTCAGCTAACCACGCTGTGCGGGCGGGCCTGCCTTCACCAGGAGGCCCCGGGAACCGAACCCGGGACCTCCCATATGGTAAACGGGAGCCCTACTGATTGAGCCACAGCCGCCTCCCTGAAGTCTCTTTTAAGATTCCGTAAGTATTGAGCGAGCGATATCGAGAACAATACTGAGATGAGCCAACACGGAATGGAATGCTTCCAATTTACCACCCAAAGTTCTGAGAGCTTTCCACATGTTGTCTAATTTAAACTTCAAACAACCCCTGTGAGCCGAGTGCAATTATTCCCAATCTGTAGATAAGGAAGCTAAGGCCCAGGGGGTAGAAGTAACGTGCACAAGGTGTTACAGCTAAAACATGAGGGGGCGCTGAGGCAAGGCTCTTTTAGCCGAATGTACAGCCACATTGAAAAGAAAGTGGCAAAAGCATCATTTGGGAAATATTAGAATAAGAATGGCTTTGGGCCAGAACCGTCCACGGCTGCTGAAATTACAGGGTGCAAGTTTGATGAGGAGCGAGAGAGGATATTTAGTTTCAAAGACCCTCCCCACGAGACACATGGTACCAGGAAGGGAAACTGGTAACTTCCCAGGGGAGTTCTGTTAGTCACTCAACCTCCACCCACCACCTGGCTCAGCGCACGCAGAGCCGAGTAACATGCCCTGAACCCTAAGTAATTCGCAGGAGCACGCGCCGTCTCTGCTGCTTCTGCGCTCACGGCTGCTTGGGGTCAGGCCACCTTGGCTCACCTGTGGAAAAGGAGAGGGTGGGTTGAAGGTGGGGTGGGCGTGAGGCTGCCCCACGCAGATGCAAGCGGAACCCGGAGCGAGACCCCGGGGAGCCGTGCTCAGACCGAGCCGGGCAGCAGCGGAGGGGCCTCCGCACTGGCCCGCTGAGGCCACGGAACGGAGCTGCGTCGAGACAGCGGCCCACGCGGTATCTGGAGTGCCCCAGAGACTCGCTGAGGAGGCTTCCAACGAGCCACTTGATCAGGAAAGTCAGTGGAGCGACCTGAACTTCACTCCGAGCTCCTGAGGCCGTCCCGCAGTTACCAGGCATTATCTAGGATAAGAGAAGGATGTAGGCAAGTTATGCCTTTTTGTCAAACAAAACAAAGCAAAATGCACCAAAAGAGGCCTCGCTATGCTCCGTAGTTAGCGCTGTGCGAGACATTTTTAAACTGTTCCGAGCAACGATAAGATGCTTGAGAGGACGTAAGTCATCCTGTTCAGGCTATTTCGCTAGTGGAATTAAGGGTTCGCATGTTAAGCTTATGGGAACTCCAGTCTGCAATCCAGTTTCTGTTGCTTTCCTCACCATCTGACTTCAAGTTTCACTCTCACGTTGAAGCGACAGCACTCCACGGCGTTCGCCGGGAAACGCCGATTAAACACGGAGGCATTTATTTATTTAGCTAATGGTTGCGGGCGCCCACTCTGTGCCAGCATGTCCTGACACTGTCAGGGCTCAGTGAACTGGCCAGACCTGCTTGCAGGAAGCTCCAAGTCAAGAGCGGGAAGACACTGAGGAAGGATTTGCAAGCCTGGGCACCCGGCCAGGTGCAGCGCAGAAATGCCACCTGAGGGGAGCCCCTCGCCGCTCTCCAAGGGACCCAGGCATTCCTCGAGGGCAAAGAAAGTAGTAACAACAAGAAAAACAGTAATAACTGAAGGAGGAGGAGCAGTGCCGGCTGCTGCTGCCATCTGTCAGAGTGGAGAGGACCCGACCTTAAGTGTCTGAGGGATGGCGGCGTTCTCGGCCCAGCTGCCCTGCTCCCCCAGCACAGTGTCTTTCCACCAGCGTGTCTCTGGGCCTCGGTTTCCTCATTTGGGATCAGAACACCAATTTTGCTAGGTTGTTGTTAAGAAGCAGAGGGACTAGTTATTTCAACCTTTAAAAGTTAGAAAAGAGCTTTAAAAAGGATGTTTGGTCAAAATAGCATGTTAACACCTGCCTCTGCTTCTTGCTCCAAATCCTGAGAAATTGCAGGAAAAAAAATTATAGATAAGATCTATGAAAAACAGTGATGGCACCATTGGAAGAAGAGGAAATTCCAGAAATAGCTGACAAAGAGAAGGCAGGTGGGCTGGGTCGTTTGGGTTACTGTGGTCAGAGCTCTACACCTTCAGCAGAAAGCGGCGGTGAAGGACCAGCAGGCAAACGACACCTCAGTGGGCGCCTCGGCGTCGGGGGAGGCTGGGAGGCAGGGCAAGGAGGAGACTGAAGGCACGCTACGGTTCTTGTTTGGTTTGGTAAGTGAGGTTATTGATCAATATAAGATATGAATAAAAACATGAATTTGTATAAGATAACTAAAATTTAAACTTACCTCCAGAAAAATATAACCAGTATGTGTAACTGCCAAATCCGTTTTTAAGAAAATGTAAACAGAAGAAATAAACCTTGCTTAGAACAATTTTTTTTTTTTTAAAGAAGAAAGCCTGGGAAAGAACAACATAAAATAAACAGAAATAAGCCTAATTTCATGTAATGAAATTATGACATCATAAATACTGTTCAGTTGATTACCCCTAAAAAGGAAAGATATACTCAGCTGGGGTAAAAATAGAAACTTAGTTATATGCTGTTTATAAGAGCCACATTAATGACATAAAAATTTGAAAATACAGGGATGTAAAAATGCACTATTAATATCAAGCATATGAAATCAAAGTGAGCAGCAAAATAAGAATATTTTGCATTAGCTTGGGGTATTATTATTTAGAGAATATTACAATCACAGAGTTATGAGCCAATTTTGCATAGCACTATAAGTATAGTTTCCTAAATAAGCTGTTAGCATATTTAGTCCAGCAGCACATGGAAAGGCTAATGATTCATGTGAAAGCTGAATCCAGAAATCTTTAAAATGATCAGAGAAACTGAGGAAAAAGTAGAAAACTATAAATGAATAGAATGCCTTTAAAAAGAGTGTAGATTTGCAGAAGAAGCAAGCATTCCAAAGGGAAAAATATAATGATTAAAATAAAACACTCAGTGGACAGCAGGAAGGACAGATCAGACCCAGATGAAGAAAGAATCGCTGCACTGGAAGATCGAGCTAAGGATATTACCCATGACGCACCATGCGGAGATAAAGTCATGGGAAATGTAGACGAGAATTAGAATGTAGCCTCTGACATTTACATCTGGCTTAGGGCTATGAATTAGGGACATGGATGTCCCTTCATTTCCTGTGCTCCAGTCACACCAGACTCCCTCCTGCCCTTGACCTCAAACTAAGCCTTTTGCGGCCTTAGGGGTTTCCATGAGCTGGTTCCGAAGCCTTCACTTCCTGCTCTTCCTGCTTCTGAAAAGCATTTTCACTTTCCAGCTCAGCGCATTCATTCAACAACTATCCGCGGTGTGTCTCCTCTGGCCCAGGCACTGGGAGTGCATGGTGAATCTCATGGCGAAGTCCCTGCCTTCAAGGTTTTGGGGGATGGGGTGAGAAACAGATAATGAACAGGACATTCATTAAGAAGCAAATTTTAATTTGTGGAGAGGGCTCTGAAGCAAAGAAATAGGACCTTTCCTGGGTGGCCTCTCGGCCATCCCATCCACAGTGCCCACCAACATGGCAGCCAGGTTATGTTGCACACTGAGCTTCACACATGTGGTGTCGGCTCTCTGAGAGCCTGGACCAGCTGCCTCGTTTGTGGCTTTTCCCCCAGCACCGCGTTGAGTGAAAGAAGCTTGAACTGAGTAAGTGAATGTCAATAGATCTCAGATGCCATCGCTGGCCTCGCCTGGCTGGTGTCCAGCCCAGCATCTCGTTCCTGAACTCCTCTCTCCACGCCTCCCCCCATACCGCCACTGCCAGTGGTGTGCTGGGAAATGGCTAACAACCCCCGCTCTAGGGAAAAACAAAACAAAACACAGCACCCAGAAAAAATTAGATTTGTAATGTTTGCCAATTTCTATGGTGTCAGTCCTCCCACCATGTCCGATTTCTAGCTACCAAGGTGATGCCAGCGAACGTGGCAGTGGGCAGGGCTGCATGGCAGCCTCTGTCGCGTGCGCTGGGCACATGCAGAGAACAAGACGTGGTTAGTCACGGGAGCCGAGGTAACTGGGAAAATAACTAGGAAGTGATGCATTTCAAGAGTTTATTACGGCTGTTTTTAACGTAATTTATTTAATTGGGAATTCACGTAACTGAATTTTTAATCACGGCTCTGTTTAACAACCAGTCCACAGACTTCCTGAAAACACAACCACCAGCTCTGACAGGCTCCAGCGCGCCTAAGCTGAGACGAAGAAAAGAAAGTGGGCTGGAGGGAAGGCAGGCGGCTTGCCCCACGGGGCTTCAGAAGACCCTTCACTCACAGGCACACGAAAGCCCAAGTCCAAAGGACGTGCTGGCAGACAGGGGGGGGCTCGACGGCGCTGAGCGTCCTCTCGGGGAAAACCTCCCTCTGGGAGCCGGGACCACGCCCTTTAGGGGCTAATTCCGCTTAGAGGAAGCAAACGTGGACCTGAATCTTCCAGGTCGCAGGGGGGGTGAATGGGAAAGATTACTTGTGGATTATAATCGCTTAATACAAGTTGTGATATAAAAATCTAATCCCTTCTCCTCTTCAGCAGTAAAGTTCTACAGACAGAGAAATTATGCTTAATGCCAGTGTACTGAAGGGAAAAAGAACATTCTCTTCTCCCTCTGGGGGAAGAGAAAGGACATCTTTTTAGAGCTGTCAGGATTCACACACCGTAATAAATTATTCTTTTTCATTACTCATCTATTAAGCAGGCTGCTTGTTATAATGGCAGGAAATTTCTGTTTAATTTTCATAGTATTAGACTGCTGTGATTCCTGATCTGATTTCAGTTGAATTATCAGAAGAAGGGAAGCGATTTAACGTCGTGCAGTGGGGTCCGTACCCACTAAATTCTTGCAAGGTCAGCATTTCAGCATCTATGGAAAATGCCATTGTCGGGTTGGAAACAAGCCAGCAGCGTGCTCCTGGGACCCTCCTTTCAGGGGTGCATCCACACCTGGTCTTACAGTGCCTGGCAGGTACATCGGCTACAAAATACTAAAGCGTGTCTTGAAATCCCAAGGCAAAGAGCCATAGGAGTCAAAGAATTCCCTCCTGCATGTTTTCTCTGGAGTCAGAATTTTTTTTAATGGCAAACAGTCGGTCAAAACATTCGAGTCACTGATACAGCTAGAATTTGAGAGTCCAAGAGGTTTCAGAAAACTTTCAATTATATACACGTAATTACAATTATAATAGCAATATTTGTACCAATGGAAAAGAAAAACAGCTGTACTCGGTTGCCTTTTTACTCATTCCTTCTGCTAATGAGATGGTCTTAAACTGAGCTGCTCGTTTTATTCCTTTCATCCACAGATTTATAAATTAAACAAGTATTTACCACTCTTACTATGGGGTGATAAGAGACATCCTCAGCCCTCAAAAAGGTTTCAAAATATTCTGAGAAAGATGACTGGCTGGAGAGGGTTCTGGGAGAATGCCAATGTGCAGAAGGGATCACTCACCCGGAAGGGCAGGCCCGGCCTCGCTGCTGAGGTGGCGTTGGAGCTGTCATGGAACTTACCTGAAATAGAAATCATAGCTAAGCACGGTGGGTTTTAATCTTTAAGCATTAGATGTACCTGTATCTTACAGAGTACAATCATTGAGCAATTAAGTGCTCCGTTATCCTAGGTAATACAATTTCTATTCTTTAGGGGCTCGTTTTGTAATCAGCCCCTGAAATTTGCAGAAACAGGGAATAAACTAAACGTATGACTCTATCCACCTGAATGAACTTGGGACTTTGGACCGCATTCTTGATGTCCTTGGATATTCCCGTGGATGTCCATGCGCCCCTGATCCAGTCTCCCGGAGACGAGCTCCTTTCTGCCTCTTCTCTGCTGTTGACCGTATTTTAAGCAGCGTGTGCTCTATTCCTCGGCCCACCGCGAGGACAGACACCACTCACTCTCCACGTGGCGAGGGACTCGGCCTCCTTGCCGCTGGCCCCCGCCATCCAGAGGTGGGCTTGGCACTAAGTGGACACTCACAAAGGCCAGCCCGTGCCCGCTTCGTGGGGTTGCTTTCTGGTGGAAGGAGGTGGCTCCTCCACTGGAAACGCACTCGGATGGCAAGGAATGCCTTGAGGAAAATAAAATGGGGAAAAGGGGTAGAGCACGAATCAGTGTGGAGAGGTGGGATGAGGAGGGCACTTGAGCTGGGGTGTCCTCACCACCCAGGGCAGCTGATGACATAAGGGTTGGGGAGAGGCAGGAAGCAACGAGGTGTTGGGGCACAAGGGCCTGCGGAGCATGGCCGAGGGGCGGGCAGGGTCTTGTCGATCCCTGATGGGGTCTGGAATTTCTCCTGGGAGTTTCAGGCAGGTGAGTGGCACGCTCTAACTTGGAAGGTCCTACTGGCCGCGGAGGCAAGGAGCTCAGGTGGGCAGGGAGGAAAGCAAGAAACTCCCGAGCCTGTGGCCATCCCCAGGCAAGAGCGGACGTGGCGGGGACTCGTGCTTTTAGGCTGAAAAGGCAGGTCTTGCTGAAGCCTGAAGATGGGGGCGGTGGGCACGGCTGGTACCGGGAAGGACGTGTGCATTCCTAGAAGGCTGCCGTGTGACCAGAGCTTTGACAACAGGACTCAGGGATTTGCACACTGATGTTCACAGTGGCATTACAATAGCCGAAAAGTGGGATCAGCCCGAGTGTCCACCGAGAGGTGAATGGAGAAACCAGACATGGTCCACATACGCCACGGGAAAAGGAAGGACATTCTGACACACGCTCCCGCATGGGTGAAGCCTGAAGACATCGTGTTGAGTGAAAGAAGCCAGGCACAAAAGGCCAAATAACATCTTCCACGGATATGGAATACCTGGAAGAAGCAAGTTCATAGAGGCAGAAAGTAGATCAGAGGTTCCCAGTGGATGTGGGAGGGAGAACGGGGAGTTATTGCTTATTGGGGACATAGTTACTATTTGGGATGACGAAAATTTTTGGAAATACTGCTATGGTTGGCATTATTGTGACTGTGATAAATGCCAATGCATTGTCCACTTAAGATTGGTGAAATGACAAATTTATGTTTTTAATATATATTTTGCCACAATTGAAACAAATAAGAGGAATGGCAGCTGGGCTTTTGGCATGTAGATTGGGGGGTGGAAATGCCATTGCGCAGAGCTGCGGGGAAGAGGGGCGGGTGGCGAGAAACCCGCTGACCACATAAGGAATTTGTGGCCGTGCCTTCCTGCCTCGCCACCAGCCTGAGGCCCTGCTCAGCCCGTGGCCAGCCTGCAAACGTGGCTCCAGAAAACAACCCTGCATCTTTGAGGGAAAATGCAAAAGCTTCCCTGCCGAGGCAGCCAGCCCGTCTTGGGGGGACGAGGTTTGCTTGGTTCAGCCCCACACAGCTCCTCCTCGGAGGGCACCTGGGGGCTCTGCCCGCGTGGCCGCTGGCCCCCTTGGCAGGTGGTGGGGAATAGGTAGGGGGAGCTTGCACTCAAAAAACCCAACGAGGCAGAAAATCATTATAGGGCAGGATTTTCAGTTTCAACAAGGGGGGAAATTAATGGGAAAAAAAGGAGCAGAAACAAAAAATAACAAGGCTATTAATCTTTCATTCCGGGATGAAAAGGAGTCGCTTAGCGGATGTCTCTCCCTGCACTCCGCAAGCACGCAGCCCCCTGCCAGCTTCAAAGGCGCCACCAGAAGTTGGTTAATGTTGTTGGCACAGTATCAGGCTGCGGTTTACTTTTGCTTAAGGATGATCTTTTTTTTCCCTTTTAAACAAAGAGCCGGGCACTCACCGATGGGAGGCTCCGACGGCAAAGACGCCTCTGTGACCGCGGGGCCCTGCCGGCAGGGAGTCAGGGGCCCAGAGGGCAGCCCCCACACCACAAAACAAAACCGCGTCCTGTTCTCGGCCGCTCTCCGCCGGCCGCCTCTGTAGAGACTGGCCCGGAGCCGGCCCGGCCGGGCAGCTGCAGGAAGGACGCTCTCTGCCAGGCCAAGATCCCCCTCCTGGGGGAGCGGGGAAAGAGAGTTCCATCCTTCAGGAGCTGCGGGATTCTTCAAGGCAGCACTGCTTAGACGCAAAACAAAGCCAACTGGTGGCGAGTGGCGGGGTTTTGTGGGGAGGGAGGGCTGTGTTGGCAGCGGGCGAGGGTTAAGGCAGGTGGCAAAGGACGCTGGGCAGAGGGCGAGGAAGGGGCTCGCTGACAGGCTGGCAGGCGGTGAGCTGGGGAGAGCTGCGGCCGTGTTGGAAGTATGATCAACGCCCCTCTTGGGTCAGCTTTTAAGAAGGGAGGCAAGGAGCGGTGAACAGAGAAGTTGATGTCTTTCTTTTTCTTTTCTTCTTTGAGGTACTTGGGGCCAGGGATTGAACCCAGGACCTAGTATGTGGGAAGCTGGTGTTCAACCACTGAGTCACATTGGCTCCCCTGCATTGTTTTTTTTCATTTGTTTTCCTTGGTGCTTTTTTTTTTTTTTTTAGGAGGCACCAGGAACTGAACCTGGGGCCTCCCATGTATGAAACAGGTGCTCAACTGCTTGAGCCACATCCGCTCCCCAAGTTGGTGCCTTTTAGGAAACACATGACATGTTTGGTGTGGTTGTTTGGCCGAGCTCAGTTGTTTAGACCCAGAGACGGGGTGACTGGCAGTCCCACTTTTTCTGGAACTTACCCAGAGTACCAGAGTCCACAGGTTCTGCAGTCCATGGCTTCCACTTCCTGCAGCACCGTCATCCCACCGACTGAATATTTGGGAAGCAGATTAAGTGGAGGTTGAATCCCAGCTCCGTTGTTTCCCCTTGTGAGATGTTAGGCAAGCCACCCAATCTCTCAGAGCCTCCATTTCCATTTAGGAAAATGGGGTTAATGACTGTCCCCTGATCATGGTGAGGGCCAGCTGCCATAGTGCACATGGGGCGCCCGGCACGTGCAAGCGCCTCCATAATGCCAACTAATGACGTGGCCATTACTTCCAGGCTAACTTATTACAAACGCCAATTGTATCCATTGAGGCATATGTGGGAAAGGGATGCAGTGTGTGCCAGCTTTTCCAGAATGTATTTTTACTTTAGAAGGAGGGATGTGAGCAGTTTCTTTTTTAAAAACACCCTGCATATAGGCTGAAATGAGTTTTAGGATATCTCGCCTTTGTGTGGACACCAAAAGAGGCACCTCGGAGAAGCAGGAAAAGTCAGGAGGAAGGGGAGGCCTAGGACCATATCAACCCCACTTGGACCCACCATGTGCCCTGGACTTGGCTCAGGTGTAGCTCGGGCTGAGGGGATGGTTTCAGGGACCCTGTTCTACCACTTGGAGCTCTGCACCTTGGGGCAGTTTGCTCACAGGGCCTTGGTGAGCATGTAAAATAGGGCAGTGCCAGCACATCACACACTCACTTCAAGTTAGCTGTCAGCACCAGCACCACATTCAGAGAATCTCTGGCCCCTCCTCAGGCCATTTGGAGCAGAGAGCTCTCCATGTGGAATTATAGTGGAGATGCAGAATGAGGAGAGTAGCCTGGGGACTGAGGATCCAACATGTGCTGCTTTGCCTCCCTCGCCCATGGCAACCACAGGCAGAATCAGGAATTTACCAGGGTCTCACTACCACCATTAATTTTGACCTGCTGCTAACTTGCTGCACAGGGTGATCCCCTGGTTTAACTTCACCTGCATTCCAACAATCACAGGCAGTGCCTGAACTTTCATTTGGATGATGTGCCTGGTGACAAATGGGAACAATCAACACCAACAAATAGATGGGGAGATAGATAGAGCTAAACCATAGCTGTAGCCACAGCCAAAGCCATTGCCAAAGACCTAGACCTAGTCTTAGACCTAGAGCTATTACCAGCTGTAGACCTAGACCTAGAGCTAGACCTAGAGCTAGAGCTAGAGCTATTCCCAGCTGTAGACCTAGACCTAGGCCTAGCTGTAGACCTAGACCTAGAGCTAGAGCTAGACCTAGACCTAGAGCTAGACCTAGTCAAAGCCGTAGTCATAGCAATAGACCTAGACATAGACTTAGCTGTAGACCTAGACCTAGCTATAGACCTAGACCTAGTCCTAGACCTAGTCCTAGACCTAGACCTAGTTGTAGACCTAGACCTAAACCTAGCTATAGACCTAGACCTAGTCCTAGACCTAGACCTAGACCTAGTTGTAGACCTAGTCATAGCCATAGTCATAGCAATAGACCTAGACATAGACCTAGAAAGGGATAGAAATTCTTTTCACAGTGGGCCACTGGTAGAGTCAGTAGCTTTCTACAAGCAGGCAATGTTGATGAGGATGAGCAGCCCATTCAGAAGTTACTGAGCATTCGAGGATCTTATCAATAAACCAAGCCCACCCTGCTAGTAAAATAGACATTATTTGTAACCAACTTTCTTAACTTCCAATTAACTTCTCAATTAATTGAAATTAACTGAGAAGTATTTCCCAATTTTACAACCCAAAACTGTATGTATAAGAAATAGCTAAAACACCTAATTCTCCACTGCCATACATGATAAATTGACAATTATCTCTAGCATATAAATATATAGTAGCCAAGTCTATGGCCACATGGATAAGTCAATCAGAACCGGCTAAGTTAGTTGAGGTAATCTCTCCTAACTTAAAGCGGCTTTAAAACAAAGTCTGTTCCTTGTACAGGCTCCATCTCCATCACAGACCTCCAGGGCTTCTGCTCTGCATTGCCCGGGGGGGGGGGGGTGCAGGCTGATGGACGGCTGAAGCAGGGCCATTTATTTATTTATTTATTTATTTATTTTAAATTTTTTACATTTTATTTTTAATTATTTTTAATAAAGGTGGTGGGTACAAATAAATGATTTGCTTTTTTTTTTTTTTTTTTTTTTTTACATTTGGCCATTTTTATTTGAGATGTTTCATATTTCCTGCTTGTTTTCACTTCCCCAAAAATGTTAATATCTTCATTTTAAGCACATACAATTTCTTTTTTTTTTTGCTTACAAAAATGTTATATATATATATATATATATATACATATATTTTAAGAGGTGTGAAGCAGGGCCATTTAAAAGATAAATCAAATCAAGCCACTTTTCTGCTCAAACCCTCTGCAGGCTCAGAGTACAGGGAAATGAGCCCCTGCACTCAGACCTCCCCTGCTCCCGGCCCGTTGCCCACCCCCTGCTCCTCTGCAGCTGCGCTGGTGCTTGCTGCTCCTCAGACTCTCTAACCCACTCAGGTCTGCAGGAACCGGCTCTCGTAGGCTCACAGTGAGTAGACCACATCGGAGGAGAATCTGAAGAGGAGACTCGAGCTAGACACAGAGAACAGAACATGGGGCAGCTCGTGGCACACACTGCTAGTTGCCCCCACCCATGATCCCCAAGTTTTACTTGGGTAAATGGTCGCCCCCAGTAGAGACTCTTTCCCAGCTTTCCCTGCAGCTAGGTGTGGCCAAGTGGCTAAATTCAGGCCAATGGAAGTGAGCAGAGTGATATAGGCCATTTACAAGTCACAGCCTTGAAGAGAAAGCTGGTGACTTTATGTGTACCTCAGCTTTGGCTGGGAGATAGCAGGAGCTGGTGCAGCCTCTTTGGGCCCAGAGACAGGCATTGAGGAAGGTACAGCCTCCTGACCACCCTAGGTGGCCTCCGTGGACATCTGCAGAGAGAAAAATAAGCTTTCATTTTGTCTCTAGTTTGAGCCAGGCTACCTTAGGACCTCTTTGTTAGAGCAGTTAGAGTTACACCCTAATTAATAGAGGAATAGGGCTTGCTTTATGGTTAGACTTTGGTGATACTGGTTGAATAGAGAATGGAAGTTACCAAGGGGGCGCTAGTTGGATATGAGAGGGAAAACTGAATATTTGATCAAGCAGACCTATTCTGAAGCAACTGAGGCAAGAGATGAGGAGAGACAACACATTGGAGTTTTTGGAAAGATAGCCTTAGAAGGTTTTAGCGCAAGATTTCCTTGACCTAATTTCTTTAAAGGCCTAAGGTTTTGCATAAAGAAGGTCTTTGGAAGGAAGATCAAAGGAAATGCCTTTATTCTGTGAGTTTATTTATTTACAAATGTCCACAACCACCCCACAACACATTATTAAATTTAGCTGTTTTACTTTTTTAATTTCCTGAAAGTTGAATTAAAATCCTATATATCTTTCTTTCCACGTCCAGTCATTCTATTCTGAAATATAATCCTGTTATTTCCTGTTATCAGGAAAGCAGTGCCTTGAAACTGTCTCCTTGGAGACATGTCTTACACTTGAAAGACAGTTTTCAAACCTACCTGGCTGGAAAATGCTCCAGGCTATAGAACCGATATTGCATTAAAACAGTGCCGGCGAGTGCAAGTGGCTGAACATCATGGAATCAAAGGAAAGTGACTCAATATTGCAAACGAAATCATGTCTCTACTTCTGCTCCATTACAATAGGGGAAGTCAAATCCTCTCTTACCAGGGCTGCTATCTTGGCTGTGGAACCAGCTAAATGCTTGAAACGGCTTCTATTTTATCGCACATACAAAAAAGCTCTTTAATACAGCTACTTTCTGTGACACGGAAGTCACAGCTCAATTTCCTTTGTCGGCTGAAAGCACTCTAACCTGGAAAGTTACCCCATTACTGAAGAATGTATCTGACCAGTGTTCCCTGGCAGATGGGCTACGCAGAGCATCCATTGTTAAAGGAACTGTTCATCAGCCCACTTACCAAAATAGTCTACTTGTCTTAGCTTAGTACCATATTTTTATGATATTTCATACCTGCAAAATATTTTATTTGGTCAAAACTTAAGATTACAAGGTATTTTCTCTAAAATTGAAGTGTAAGTCCTTTGTAATTAGAAATAGGTCTAATTTTTCCTTTCTTTTCCCTCCATTTTTAAGCTTTGAATAATTAAAATTGATTAATGACTTCAGAAAGTCAAGTTTCTGGAATGTAATTTTTTTTTTTAGCAATTCATCAATGAATGCAACCTAATGCCGTCTCATTATCAGCTCCATAAAAACAGATTTAAAATTCAGGGTTAATGAACTAAAAATTCTTGCAAATCTAAGATCAAGTTGATAAGTCACAGGGGCAAAATTATCTTCATAAATGACTCTGAAGGTGTTTCAATACATGAAACTAACCTTAGGCAAAGACTGATGCAGAAACATGGTACGAGCTCTTCCTGGTCAGCCAGTAGATGCCAATTGAGAATATACAACGTGCTAGCGATAAATCTGTCTCTCAGAATTAATTGAACATGAGATACAGACCGATAGCAGGTGCTTAAGATGCTATATGAAATTCTGTTATTGGGGAAAATATCTTAGGGACTGCTAAGACAAATGCCACCTCCAGTGAATTGAGAGTCATCACCAAAAGCCTCAGCGACAGGAATCAATTGGCGCACAGCTTGCGAGACCCGACGTTCAAACCGAGATGCCCTCTCCGGGGGCTGCGGCCCTGGCACTGGCTTTCCAGCAGTCCCATCAGGTGCTGCCCTGGCCCTCCCTCTGGCCTGACGTGTGTCCCAGTTTCCTCTGCTCGGAAGGACTTCTGGCACATTGGATCTGTTTGGCCTCACCTTAAGGAATATCCTCAAAGAACAGATTCCCAAATGAGTTCACGCCTGCAGGACTGAAGTTTAGAACTTGAACGTGTCTTTTGTGGGAGACGATTCAATTCCCAACACGCACCCTGGGAGGATAAAGGCCCCTCGATTTGGGGTGTTGGGAAGGGTGACTGAGGAAATGGCATGTAGATTAACGCCTGAGGAATAATTGTGAGTTACCCAGACAGAAAACTGAACTTATTTTCACTGCTCCAGGCAGAAGGAACAGCATGTGCAAAGCTGGGGAGGAAAGAGAGAACGTTCCAGGGGCTGGAACACACTCGGTGTGGCTGGGATGCAGAGTACGAGGCTGTGGCAGCAAGAGGAGCGATTAGAGAGGCAAGCAGAGGTCAAGGCTGTGGGGAAATCACGGATGCCCTGAGCTGGGGCCATGGAAAAGGAGAGAGGAAGCTGGGCTGGATTGACAGGTATCTGTGATAGAATGGATACATCGAGATGTTTAGAGACACACAGGGGACGAAGGGCAAGGGTGATTTGCAAATTTCTGGGTAGACCAAGGTGGGCTGGCAGGGAGAGGAGTCCCATTTTGGACTTGCCAAGTTGAGCTATCTGAAGACAGCGAGGAGGGGATGTGAGGCTCTCATTCGGACACTCAAAAAGATCTGAGTTGGGGAACTGAGTCACGAGCCAAAGGATGGTGTGCGGGGACAGACCAGGCTGCTTCCTTGCTTGGAACGGGAACAAATAGTGCACTCGTAAGCGTCCCACCATCGGAGGGCTGGCAGAAGACGGAAGCCTCGAAAGATGCCGAGACGTCGAGCGTGAGGCAGGAGCACAAAACGGAAGCTGATGAAACTGGACAGATGGACACGTGTCAGTGGATGGGTGGACGAAACGGGTCAGCAAAAGAAGCTCGGAATGTCTGCAGAGAGGCGAGCAGGAGGCGAGCGGGAGACGCCAGGCAGCGCCCTGCAAGAGCGGCCCTGGGCCCGGCTGCCGAGGAGCCCGCGGCTGGGGACTGGGCTGGCCACGGGGCCTGGGAGGGGGAGGACGGCCGGGGAGGAGGCCTGAGAGGCCGCGGGCAGGGGCGGCGGAGTCCACGCAGCGTTTCAAGCGTTTGCCGTGACGGGGAGAGAGCATGCAAACCCGGGGGGGGGAACTGCTGGCCAAGAATGGATTTTTTTCAGTGTTGTCCAGCTTGGAGGGACTGCTTTAAAGCTTCCTTCTAAACATACATTTCATCTTCCCTGCTTTTCAGCTTGCATTTCCACCTCATGGAGGCTCTGAACAAATCGCCACCTCTCCACGTGGGCACGGGTCTTTTTCGTCGGATTATGTGCTGATGGCGCCACCGGCCAGCCCTGCCAGTCCCCGCGCGCGGTGGCTGCTGGTTCCCTCTGCTCTTCTTGTGCTTTGTGTGAAACACGCTCCTCCTGCTCGATGTTCGAACCACAGACAGCCAGCGTGGCGGGGCCCTTCCACGCCAGCCGCGTCCACCGTGTCCCCGCGTGTGCTTTCCGCAGCGCTGGTGGGGGCTTGCTCGGAAGCTCCTGGCACAGCTTTCCAGAGGCAGCCTGAGCTGTCTCGGAGCACTTCTGGCTTCCAGAAAGTTCTCCAGTTTCAGAGTCCAAATTTGTTTCCCTGTGCTTTCTTCTGCGTGGAGGTGAAGCACACTGTGCTTGAGGTTAAAACGGGGGGTGAGGGGTTCAGATCTCCACTCTGGGCAAATGACTCACGCTCAGTGGCCTCGATTTCTTCATCTGAGCAACGGGGACAGACGTCAGTGGCTGTGACCCAGGGCCACTGTCGCGGTGGTCGAGACGGCACACGCAGAGCTCCCAGACGGAGCCACGCTTGGTTACTCACAGTCGCCATCTCACGTATCCTGCTGTACTCCGTGGGCTCACAGAGGGGAAAAAAAAGGACAATCTGCTGTTGACATTTTCTAGCCTTTTGAATATTTCAGGTAAACCCTCATGTCGACCCTGCACCTTCTCTTCTAAATATCAAACGCTCCTCGTAGCTTCTCATCTGCATGGTTGTAAATTCCTTCCCCATCTTGCTTCCTTTCCCTCGGATCCCGGTTTTTCTATACCCCCCTAAATCCTGTTTATTAGACCTCCCCTTAGAGCAGGTCCTAACCCTGTGGCATGGCAAGTCCTGAGCAAAATGGGAGGCTTGTCGCTCCTTCCTCTTTTTAAAGGAGGTACCAGGCATGGAACCCAGGACCTCGTACGTGGGAAACAGGTGCTCAGCCACATCTTCTTCCCACTTGCTCCCTTCCTTACGCTGAAGCTCCGTGCAGTCTGCTAAGAGGCTTTTTGTAGTTGTTATGGGAACAGCACACTGTTGATGCTGGAGAAGCTCAGGGTTGAGGGCACTGAGATCCCTGAGCCTTTTGTATCAGTCAGGGCTCTCCAGGACAAAGACCTGGCAGCATGTAGCACACACACACACTCACACTTTTTTATTGTATGTGTCTGTGGGGAGGGCAAGTCCAAATTCCATAGAGCAGGCTGCAAACTGGAAACCCCAATGAAGATGAAACTATATTCCCCAGAAGAAGCCAGCCGGCTGAGGAAACAGCAGAAATTCTTCTGACCTCTAAAATCCTCAGTTCTGGCTTTAAGACCTCCAATCAATTAAAGAGACCCCCTCATGACTGAGGGCAAACTCCTTTGTTGATTGTAGATGCAATCAGCTGTAGATGCAATCAACTGACTGATGATGTAAATCCATCTGTGAAATACCCTCACAGTAATAATAAGGCCAGTGTTTCTTTGACCAAACAACTGCACTCCATAACCCAGCCACACGGACCCAGGAAATTAACATCAACCTTCCCACACGTGCTCCCCCTAGCCTTGTTCTTCTCGTCCCATTGGAGTACAAACTGGACACCAAGCGTCTGGAATTAAACCCTGACCCGCTCAGCAACAGCTAAGTGGTCCTGGGCAAGTTCCTAACCTCTCTGTGCCTGGTTTTCTCACCTGTAAAACAGGATGAAGAGAGCTGCACCTGCCTCTCAGCAGGTGTCACAAGTAAAAAGAGCAAGAATTATACATGTTGGCAGCATGCCAGCATACTGTGCGCCCCATGCAAATGTCAGCTCCCATTGTTATCTTAATTATTATTTTTAATCCCAAGTGTAGGATGTTACACAAGCAGCTCTGCTTTAATTCTTCTTTTGAAAATGTGAACTTGTTCCAACTGATGGGTGAGGGTACTACTTGAACATACACAAGTTCCCGTTTGCTTATGGGAGGTTTCATCTGCGAGAAACAGTGAGTGAACACAGAAACTGCACCCAGTGAGCCGGGTCATGCAGAGATATGCAAAATGCTCACATGCGCCCATCTAAACGCCTACCAGCTGTCCCAGCTCACTGGTGTTTCAGGAGCTCCCCCCACCCCCCCACCCCCAGCCACAACTGATAGAACTTTCCTTCCGATTTCAGAGACGCCATTTCCACAGCACCGCTAACTCACGAGCTGTGATCCTGCTAAAGTCCACGCCCCCCACAAATTTCAGATCTTTCCCAAGGTCAGGCGTACGTCTGTGGTGGCATTCCTACATTTCCTAACTACTAGCTAACAGTGTAAAGCTGTGCCACTGCTTTTATTGGGTTCCTATCTTCTTTTACGTCACTGACAACATTCTTTTTTTTTTAAAGATGTATTTTATTTATTTCTCCCCCACCCTCATTGTCTGCACTCGCTGTCTGCTCTCTGTGTCCATTCATTGTGTGCTCATCTCCTTTTTTTTAGGAGGCACCAGGAACCGAACCCAGGACCTCCCATGTGGGAGAGAGGTGCCCAACCACTTGAGCCACCTCCGCACCTGCTTGTTGTGTCTCTCATTGTTTTCTCGTCGTGTCTCTTCGTTACGTCATCTCGTTGCATCAGCTCGCCACGCCAGCCCATTGTTTCAGCTCGCTGTCTTGCTCGTCTTCTTTAGGAGGCACCAGGAACCGAACCCAGGCCCTCCCATGTGGTAGGCAGGCGCTCAACTGCTTAAGCCATCTCCGCTCCCTGACAATGTTCTTGAGTATTAAGAACCTAAGCCCATTCTGCCCTAAGCCCAGAGGTTCTTTTGGTGTGACAGGAGTGCAGGCACACACAAGGTGCTTTATAGCACGGCTGACTGTGGTTCTCTCTGTGAAGTTTTGTCCTGCTCTGCTAGGCTTTACCCGCTGTTACAGAATCTCAGATTATCTGGGGATCCTGATTATGTTAGCCGTACATTTGATATGGCTAATCTTCCTGTTATCCGCAAATTTGGTGAGACTCTGTCGCTCAATATCTAAACAGTATTGAGGGAAAAGTCTTTCTCTGGAGCAGGGGTCCTTAACCTTCTTTGTTCCATGGACCCCTCTGCCAGTCAGGTGAAAACTACGACCCCTCACTAAGGCCACACTACACTGTGTATCATTTAATAAATACATCCCACCTGCACCACCACTGCCCCACAGGAATAGTGTTTTTTGAATTTTCAGGTCAAACTCATGGAGTCCATGGACCCCTGGCTAAGAGACCCTGCTCTGGAGGACAGGCTTATAAGAACAACAAGAAGCATTTCCTGTGGAATAAAGTATTTGCAGCATCATAGTGAAGTTTAAATCGTGTTATCAATTTAATAAGGTACTTTCTGATTCAGCTTGAGGAAGAAAAACTGTTTTTCCTTATTGAAATCTTCACCGAATAAGGTTCCTTCCCTAGACATGTGAGGCTTGGGGTGTGGACGGCCCTTGAAGGAGCCGTCGAGCCCGCTGCTGAGAGGACGACTCGGCCGTGCTCTGGGAAGGACGCGTTCTTACAACCCCAGGCTGACTCCATGACCGCGCCGTACAGCTTCACAGCTTTGCCATGACACTGTGGCTTGTCCCGGGTACCACAAGGGCCGCTTTGTAAAGCTGGCAGCTCCTCGAGGCTGTTGAGCGCCTGAGCTCCGAGGGGCACAGGAGGCTGCCCCTCGCCTCGCAGCACAGCCCGCCCCCGAGGGCAAACGCCCCCCTTGAAACCCAAGCCCACAAGGGGAAGTCTCCTTACCTCTCTTCCCAAGTTCCTCCCCTGAGGCATGGAGATGCAGGACCAAGAAGGGCTTTTGAAACCGAGGGCTTGTCATTTGCCAGATGGAGAAAAAAACACTCTACTAATATTGGTCACAACAATAAAAAATATACATCTGAAGCCCCTGCCTAGACCCCTGCAGGCATGAGCCTAATCTCTTGTTTTCATGGGAATAATTCTAACGAACTCTATACTTGTTCCATGAGGATTAGTCAATTAACCCATTTGTTGATTTTTGGATCCGGGTGAAGAACTTGTACGGTTCCTGTGTGCCATACCCTGCCTTGTCCATGGACGCGCTTGTTTGCTTATTAATCAATTAAGCCATTTACCTTTCTGTCTCTGTGAAAGCTCTTGGCTTGCTCATTCATTCACTCACTCATTCACTCATTCATTTGTTTGGAATAGGTAGTAGAGACACAGGGCATGCAATTTAAATGGCCCAAAAGGGAACACAGGGATCAGTAAGTCATCGTTCTACGCTGCCCCCTCTCACCGGGAGAGGAAGCGCCTTTCTATCAGATTAGAACTGGTGTGTCCTGTGGGCACGGCCCCGCAATCACAGCCGTGCACGTATGTCACGGACAGTAACATGCTGCACCAACGCTGGACGGCTTTTCCTTCCCAGGCAAATTTGACATGTCTGCAGACATTTTTTGTTTCCTCGACTGGAGGGGATTCTGGCACCTATTGGGTGGGGCCGTGCACAGAACCCCACAGAGCCCACCGCCCTGCCGCAGCGAGCTGTCCAGCTCAAAACATCAAGAGTGCCGAGGCTGAGGATATTTCACTTTTTAAAAAACTTCTCAGGTGATTTTGACTATTACTCCTCAAACCAGGTAGCCGAAGACTCGCTTAGTGTGCAGAGAGCAGGAAGATTTCAAGTTCCTGGAGGGCAGGAGCTCAGTGTAATTTCTTGGTATGGTCAGCACCTGGCAGAGACCCGGCACACAGAAGGTGCTCAGGAAATATGCTTAGAATAGGGAGCTCATTAAGTAATTATGCCTGGGAGGCGCTTAAAGAAGGTAAAATACCCTGTAAACTGTTCTTTTCAAACCTGGCCTGCCCAGTTGTCTCGTAGCATAGATTCGAATTCTACTCAAGGCCCAGAGAGGAGGCACAATTCTAGAATTCTCTGGGCCCAACAAAAACAAAGTAGGTTCTGAAGGAAATTTTTCATTTCGAAAACAACCACTGCAGAAATTAGCTGCCTGAAATAGGCCCGGAGTCCTTCACCTGCCCTCATTTACAAAGACAGGTCATTAAAATAAGCGGAGAGCCCGCCTGGGCGTTTAAACGCCGGGGCCAGCCGGCTGCCCCAATACAAGGCGCGGGAGCACGCGCGACAGAGGGTAGGTGCTGTTTCAGCTCCATCAAAGGCCCTGCAAGGGTGGCATCCTCTGAATGTCGGCTGTCGGGAAGTTTTCAGGACTGATAGTTATTTTAAATCAGAGCGGTTCACAAAGCCCTTTACAAAATGCGTTGCATGTTGCCATCCTAGAGATGACCTCTGCAATTCTAGGCTGGATGGGGATATTATTTTTAGAGAAAAAAATAGATCTCTTTAATCAGCTTTCAAAAAGCATTGTGAACAGTCACTTCTCTTATTTAAAAGTTTAACTTTACTTTCATCAATTTATAATCAGAGTTCCTCTGGTATGTTTGATTCCTGACAAACAAGGATAAAAGTCTTGTGCCCCCATTGCTAATGAGATGATAAAACAGCAGGGATCAAGTTTTTAATTACTCCAGGCGATGCACTGGAGAGGTGCCGATGATATTTTCTGTTGCATGTCTAAGTTGTAACTTCAGGCTCATGACAGTCATGCTGAGTTCCACTGCCTTTGATGATCACTCGTTTTTGTCTCCTGAGAACATACGAAAATTTCTGAGCTAGAATCCTGGGGGGCTCGCAATTATTGGCGTAACCTGGCACAGGTTCCCCTCTCCAGCCATCGCTGCTCAGTACGGATCGAGTTTCTTCACGCCGCCGTTACACTGAAAGGAAACTGGGCATTTGAAATGCGTCTGAAGTCTCCCTCTGCTAGCACAAGCTTTCTGCTAATGATAAAGTGCTTAATCGAATCAGGAGAGTTCTTGTATTTACGTTCTCATTTCTTTTCAAAGTCAAGCTTCAAAAAAATTGTTTAATCTTATTCTGACACACTTTTGTGGACATGGATTCTACTTTTCACACTAAGCCGCTGGACGTCCTTCTAGAGTTGGTCCCTCTGTTACTGCAGATGCTCGGCCCCGGGACTGCCGGCTTTTCCAAGGCCCACTGGGCTCAGGCGTGCAACGTGTCCTGCTCACAAACTAGACAAACACGCCACATGAACAGACATGTGCACACACACACAGCCATTCACATGTGCACACGCACACGCATGCACAGACACATCCATACACACACTCACGTGCACACACACGCACAGACACATACATGTGCACGTGCATACGCACGCACGCAAACATGTACACATGTGTACTTGCACACACGTGCACACACAAATACACACATGCACACATGTGCACACACAAACACACACACACAAAACACGCGCGTACCTCACTGGGTCCCAGAGCACTTAATTATAAGGATTGCTCCGGACCCTGATTTTAACCATGAAACTGGAGCCCGGAAGTAACTGGTTAGCAAACCTGGATCCAACTAGCAAGCTCATCAACCAATTAACCAACCACTAGGTAATTTCTGAATCGTTCACCTTTGACCACACACATAATTTACGAATTATAAAAGTAAGAACCGAGTGTAAGAATCACAAGCACTGACAACTTGGAGTCCACCATGTGGCTTCACGTCTAAGATTTTGGATCAGAGACATCAAAACGCCTTGGCAGCTGCTGCACTGGAAGAAAACCCACACATGAAAAGAGATTTACAAATACAGTAAGGGAACCCTCTTTTGTTACACCTTCCCCTCTCAGGCAGAATCTGAATTCACAACACTCATGAGGAATTTCTATTTCATCAGTCTGACTTTCATGGCCTTTAAAAAAATCATGCACGTGAACTAAGAAGACCAGATGCTTGCAGCTTATTTTCTTCATGGCAGAAGGAAGTGAAAAGTGTTTTAATTGCATAATTTAAATATCGTACAAAATCCCCATTGCTAGTATTTGTCGGGACGGACCAGATGCTGTGACAGACGCTCCAGAAGCTCAGCAGCTAAAGACGAGAGAAGTTTACTTCTCGCTCATGGAAGCCCAATGTTGTCCCCAGACAGTGGCGACAGCAACTCCACTGTCTTCTTGGACAGTGGGGTGCTCTCTGGACCCCCCACAAATGGCTGGCAGTGGGGCAAGGGAGCGTTTGGAAGGTCTCCTGGCTGTCGGGGCCAGGCCCGGATGTGACTATTTCACTTTGCCACGTTCTGTGGACCAGAAGTGATAACGGGGACCATGCGGATGCAGAGGGACCCAGGAAGAAGCAGTTGGCCTGGTGGGACCCTCAGCTGACTTCTCTGCTTTAGTTATGATAACAAGTTTCCCGTGTGGAGCGCTTTATAGTTGCTGGCGTTGTGATCCGTGTTATCTCATTTCTGCCTCAGATTCATGGAAATGAGACAGATTATCATTATTTACAGATAAGAAAAGTGAGGTTCCTACATGTTAAGTACCTTGTCAAAATGCTAGCGCCAAATGCTGGTTTTCGTGTTTCTCTTCCCCTCGGCTTTCTGCTCTACCACGTGCTTCCCCTGCTTTACGACAACTACTGGCCTTAGAGACTGGCACTAAGCCATTTGGAGTGTGGATGAACAGTATCGAGAGACATTCCATCTGCTGCATAACATCACTCGATACGAAATTGGCCATAAAATATCAGTAATGTAAGCTGCAGAAGTCATTCCCATTTTCAATGATCTTCTTCCTGAAATAATTTGTCTTTAACCATTTTGGTAAACTGTGTACATGGAGAGAATGAGTAACCCCAGCTATCACAGTGATTAGCTTGAAATTCGTTTCCAGATCTTATGCTATTGTGGATATGTCGGTCTTAATCAGAAGAAAGCTAAGTTTTCATATTTCTCACAAGTGAATTGTGGTATGGGGGGGGCGATAGAACTGGGACCGATATTTAAAGTCAAACAATGCTCTAATATAATTGTCGAGATAAATTCTTGCAGATGCAAATGTAGTGAAGACTTCTTTTTTTAAAAAAATTCCTTCAGGAACAAAGAGGTCGGAGCCCTTTTACTGGCCAGAGCGCTCAGTGGTGAGACTTCTTTCAGCAGAACAATTTCTCGGGCAGTTTCGATGCCTCTCCGTGGGCTGAGATCCATGACCAGCTAGTGAGTCTCCCCAGTGGCTTGTACCCAGAGCTCCTGGGTCCTGGGGGTCGGAACAAATGCCGAGTGAAGGGCGTGTGTTTATCCCCCTCCCAAAAAAAGCCAGCGCCATCGTTTAGAAGCATCCATCCCTGACGCCGGAAAAAAACACGAGGCAGAGTCCTTCCTCTCAAGGGGCTGCCGTCCACTTACCTGCCCACGTTTTCCTGAGCCCCCACCTGTGTGCCAGGGTCTGCGCTCGCCCCGGGAATGGCGGTGAAGGTGACAGCAGGGAGAGAGTGGAAACCCGCACCCTCTGAGAGTCAGAGCTCCAGGCACACCCGTGTTCTAGAGCAAAGTCCGAAACCCACTTGGGCCTCCCACGCAAAATGCCCCCTAAGGGGTCCGTCCCAGATGAGTGGGGCTGAGCCTCCTCCTTGGGTCCCAAGAGGCTTTTGAGCCTTCAGCACACACGAGGCTTGGTTCAGACGGAAGTGAATTTGGGGTGCTGTTTCTCAGCTTGGTTCTTGCATAGGAGAGAACCAAGGCCTTGGCGTTTTTATCTCTTCCATCGCCCTCCCTATCCCCGACCCTCAAAAGGGAGTCGAGAGGCCATGAGCACGCCGCCTGGCCTCCTGCTAAGTCCTCCTGCCTCACCTCCCCCGGTTCCTCATCAGAGAGAGCTGTGGTGAAACTGCCACTAAGCCAGGACTCCATCAGTTAAAAAATACAAAAAGTGTTTCGATTTCCACCAAATAGAAGTTACAGTGTTGAATGTATTGGGTCTTTTCATACATAAAAATTGCTACCCCTACTTAACTCATAATTTCCTTCTGCAATCGCTAAGGCACTAAGGATGACAGGAAAGCATCTTATTTATGTCATTGAAATCCAGAATGGATTAAACAGGAATTCCCAACAATCGAATCTGTCCTTAGCACTATACTTTCAAGAGAAGATGTTTAAAGCTTTTCAAGGATATCTTCTACGGTTTAAGAAATACCCAGCCCCACAAAAGGACACTGTGTGATTTCACTTGTATGAGCTACTCAGAATAAGCAAATGCCTGGAGACAGAAGGCCGATGGCAGGACACCAGGGCTGGGGGAAGGGGAGCAGTGGGGGCCCTGCCTAATGGGCAGGGTGGGGGAGACGTTTTGATCTCGGACTGCGGTGATGGCAGTGCAATGTTGTGGATGGAGTGGATGCCCTGCATTGTACAAACGAAAGTGGTTAAAACGGGAAATCTTATGTTGTTTATGTGTTACCACCATAAAAATTTAAAAGGAAAAAAACACAAAGAAATATCCACCATTATCCTCCATGTCTGGTGAGGGGTGCAACATGATTTTTGTGGGAGCTGGGCACTTGTGCCTCCATGGGCCCATTCCCCCATACAAAGTGCATTTTATGACTGCGTGGATATGAAGACGAATATAAACCATGCTGGATTATCTTCATTTTTTTCTTCTGATTTAAAAGAAATTAAAACATTTTTGGAGGCTCCTAAAAGTATGATTGACCTGTGCCACTGACCTTACATTTATATCATATCATATCATATCATATCATATCATATCATATCATATCATCATATCATATCATCATATCATATCGTAAATATATCACACAGTATATGTACCATATATTATTATGTATAACATATTTTCTTTCCCTTAAATATCATACAATAAAAATTGACATTGAAAGCTGTGCCCTTAAATATTTTTGAATTTATAACCATTAAAGAGAGGTCCAAGTTATTCATTACACAGACGTAACAAAATAACTCCTTACTTTTAACTCACTGGGTCCCAGTCACCATCCCATGTATACTTTTATATTTGCAAATTCATGTAATGTTCGGAGCTACTTTGTTAGTGTCATCACTATCGTCATTGTCTTCATCACCATCACCACCACCACCCTCATCATCACTTATCATTGGCATCATCATCTTCACCACCATCATCA
>JAKSZT010053818.1:257708-369164 GCA_026826555.1 Tolypeutes matacus | reverse complement strand
CATCATCATCACCACCATCATCATCATCTTCACCACCATCATCACTATCATCATTGCCATCATCATCATCTTCACCACCACCACCACCATCACCACCATCATCATCACCACCACCATCATCATCATCTTCACCACCATCATCATCACTACCATCATTGCCATCATCATCATCTTCACCACCACCACCATCACCACCATCATCATCTTCACCACCATCACCACCATCACTACCATCATCACCACCACCACCAGCATCTTCTCCATCTCACAGGGAGGTTGAGTGGCCTGTGCAGGGCCAGCAAGTGGCAGAGACTTGTTTAAGCGCAGGCCACGTGGCTGCAGAGTTACGCTCTCATCCTCCATCTACAGCACCTCTCACATATTCAGGCCTTATCTGAGGCAGCACAAGACTGGCCAAAGTAAGTATTTCGGAGAAAATCGCTGAAAATAAAAATAAATAAATGAGATTATGCCATTCCTTTGGTTATAAAGAGGCTTTTTTCACTTTAATAAAATTTGAATATGTAATCATGTACAGAATATTTAGTAAAAATGCTATTTTATTAAACAACAACTTTATGTGAGTTCTCTTTTGATTCTGTACCATCTGGCTAGAGTTATAGTGATACAGACATAATATTTTTCTGCTTTTTCCTCCCGAATGTTATTTTATGTGGTGTTTGTGTGTAAATGTAGCTGAAGACTTAAATAACATCCAGTCACTTTCCCCAAACTCTAGAAAGAATTCTTCTCACTTTTTCACCATTATGCACACTCAAGATCTAAACAACTCTGCTGTTATGTTAGGGTGAGTGAGTGGCTCCTTGGGTTCTGCATTCCATGTAGTGGGTTTTTAGGTCAGAGGGTGAGAAGAAGCTGTTCTCACATTTTCTTATGAGCATGTTGGCTAAGTTATGTTCTACAGCATCTGTAAGATGTCACAAGCTAGTACTCCTTTTTAAACCCAGTTACATGAGTATCAGTTAGGACGCTTTCAGCACCAAGGAAGGGAAGGCTCTGTTCAAAATGGCTTAACAAGAAGTTTGGGGGCAAAACGGTCCCAGGTACCAGCTGGGACCCAAATCGTTTGCACCTTTGCCTTCTGTCCTCCTCGACGTGGTGGCTCGTCCTTTCAGACTCACTGGCCTCAGGGTCCCCGGACAGTGACGCAAGTTCCAGCGGGAGAGCAGACATAAGCAGGCGTGCAACCGTGACAGTAGACCGTCGAAGCAGAGGCGACCACAGAGGTAGCGGCGAAGAAGCAGGCAGGTGCTCGATACATTTCGAAGGTGAAGCTGATAGAATTGCCGGCGGCGTGGCATGGAGTGTGAGGGAGGGGTGCCGAGTGCGGCTCCCAGGCTTTCATCCTGAGCAGTGGAAGGAGGACGGCGCCTTTGTCTGAGAAGAGCAGGTGTGGGGAGAAGCAGCTTTGAGCGGATGAGGAAACCGCTCAGAGAGAGGAGACCACCGCCCCATGCTGCACGAGCAGCCCCAAGCCAGGCTCTGAACCCCCGAGCTCTCTGCTGCCGCCTCCCAAGCCGTCGGCCGTCGACCTCGTGCCTCGTTGGCTGCCAGGCAGTCCAGGATCTCAGGAGTAAAGTCTCGGCTTGCATCCCGTGAATGATCTTCCCTGTGGAAATGCGTAAGATCACACGAGACCTGGAGACCCTGGGCGTATAGCAGCTCATGCACAAGACATTAATCTTACTGGGTGACAGTGGCGGCTCTGATAATGGCACGAGCTCAGCTGATGCTACTACTTTCTGCTGAGAAAAGAAAAAGGCCAGCCAGAGAAGAGGTGAACGTAGAAGCAGAGAGCCTTTGGATACTCATTGGGGAGAGCTTTCCAACTAAGGGATTTGTTTCAACTACGAACATTAAATTACTGAATACAGGACCCAAGGAGATTGGGTCTTTCTCTTTCCTGTTTAAAGGAAAGAGGAAAATTAGGAAGCCTAGACTCAAATGTCGGAGATGCCTGCGTTCAAGCCCAGGTCATCGTGTCGTAAACTTGGCTGCTGGACTAGTTCCCAGGCTCAGGGACCTTCCCTGATGTGGGAAAAATAATGGCACCTCGGATTTTCTCCACCCGTGCCAACCATGGTAACTAAGAGCTCATGGCAAATGGAGTGCCTAGTCTTCTCTGCTATTGCGTTTCAGATGAGCTAGAGACACAGAAAAGGAAAGGAAGAAGCATGCACTCACGAAACTTCCTGAGAAGAGGCGGGGTGCAGGCGAGTCTCGCTCACCACCCCTGGGAGTGTGAGGGGGTCGACCTTGCCAAGCTTCCCCGGCTGTGACTGATGGGGCTGGACCCACCTCCCCTCCCAAGGAAAGGCCCGGGGACGCAGCCTGGGGAGAATGTCCACCTCACGACCCATGGCGCTATCTGGCCGTGTTTACACACATCTTGGTAAATACAGAGAAAAAGGTCTGAAGACGACACGACCGACCGCGTGTTAAGCCACCACCTCTGGGAAGAAAAGCGGGGTCTGGGCATGGGGGCGAGGGCATTATGTCATTTAAATTGTTCCCACAATTAGAGTGAGCGTTGATTCTTCCATGATCAATGTAATGCTTTAAAAGGTTCGAATCAATTTCTAAAACTTAAAGCTTCAGAGTGTAACAATAAAACTTCAGGACAGCAGGAGGGTGGGGATATGTGCTGTACAGTGTGAGTGGTTTTGAAGCATAGCTATGTGCTTGTCTATATACACATACATTTCATATATCCATTACGTCTGTGTGTGCATAAATATATACACATTCCACATGTGTGGAAACATATGGCATTATAGAGGTATATGCAGATTATGTGTGTATACACATGACATGTGTGTATCTATTACATGTGTGCATACACACACTTTATATATGTGTATGGATAAATACATGCAGACAGACAGACGTGTCTGATGTGGATGAAGACACATAAGAAACTGGTAATAGTGGCAATCTCCAGACAGGGGAACTGGAAAGTTACTGGATTACTGGTTTGGGGTGACATTGAGACTTACTTTTTAGTTCATACCTTTGGAATTTCCTATTTTGGGCACATATTACCTATTCAAAATTAATTACTTGAATGTTAAAATAAAGAATAGAAAGAAGACATTTAGATGCACGCATCATAAGCCAGGACGTGTAAAGTAAGCCCCCAACACAACTCGAAGCATCACACGTGAGGTTCAAGTCCTTTGCCTTCGCTATTATGGTAGACCAGGTTTAGGTGAGGTCTGGGGCACAGGTGAAAAGAAGAGGTGATTAGAGGAAGTGTCCACAAGCATAAGAGACTCTATACTTTCTCATCGTAAGGCACAATAGAAATTTTGAGGGGTATTCCAATTTCCAGGTAGAAGAGGAAATGGTGAGATTCTAAAAGAACCCAACCAACCAAGTCAGTAGATATTTACTGAGTTCCTATTAGAGCCGAGGCAATGCGCTGGGCATTTCTTTGCTTTCTAGGGAGAGACATACATAACTAAGTTATTTTTTTGTGGGAAAGAGAAACAAACATTTAAAATACACCAAAAAAAAAAAAAAACAAAACACCAAAACCCAAACAAAACAAGAGCAAAAACACTGACTGTCTCCATAACTTAGGAAACAATTTGAGTCATTTAGGAAACAGGATTTTGCCTGCCAAAGGACAATAGAGAGCTAAGCACTTGTTGTTTATTGCTTTATGGACTTATAATTCCTAAATATGTTTAAATGTTTGCTTCTTTCACTAGTAAAAACATTATTGGTCTGTCCGCCTTTGTTTCTTTTTCTACAGAATCATGGATTGATGATTTTCATATCTTTTTATGATCAAAAGGAACAGCCAAGTAGAAAATGCACGAAAGAACTATGTTTGGTAAGAAATAAAGCAAAACTGCAGTCGTTCTGGTGAATGAAATGGGGCTAAAGCTCAACAATGAACATTTCAACACTCTGAATGTTTTTTAAAAAGTTATTTAAAAGTGAATTTGCTTTCTGCCAACTGTGAAAACATGGAAAAGCCACCTTCTGGCGAAGAGAAATTAAAGGCTAAGTTACTGACGTACAACTGTGGTTTTCCTTACAGATGTGGTCTGTGGGTCCTAGGACAGTTACATGTTTTGCATGGCAGCTTTTTACCAAATTCACAAAAACTTAAATCACCTGTGTGGCTAAAGGTGTGGCTTACAGAGGCTGGCCATTTGGCCCAGGGCCCTTAGCTCTTCTGGTGGCTCACCCTGAGCACCCGCTCCCTGCACCCACAGATCCGGGCGTCAGCGATGCTCCGGAGGCAGAGGCCTAGCTGCAGGGAAAGGCCTGCCCCCGTGCTGCGCTGGAACCCGCGCTTCTCTTCTCTGGAGGCTGCCTGCATTAAAGAGGGCACATCTGTTTTAAGTCCCCTCTTACGGAGATGATGGAGCTTCCTCGGGCTTATCTTTTAATTTCAGAATTCTTTGCAGCACTGACTTGAGATAACAACCAAGCCCATTTCTGTCCCCTTTTTAAAAAAATGCGGGGTGGGGGAGGGAAAGAGAGGAGAAGGCAATGCTGAGCTTTGAACTCCCTTTCCTAATCCCCCCTTGGGCATGGCTGGAGAGGGCCCCCCTCTTTGCATTTGGGCTGGCTGCGAGCCAGGGCGCAGGGTGGGGCCGGGGGCACTCATCAAGTCCCCCGCAGGGGGCTCGCCTCCCCGCCCTACCCCAGCCCTGCACACTCAGGAAGCTTCTGGGCCCTGCCCCTGCCGGGAGGCTGGAGACGCCGCTGGTGACGGCCTCGCCCCAGTCGTGGGAGGCCTTTACTGACCCTGTGACTTCTCTGCTTTAAAGCTGTTGTCCAGAGAAAGGAGTGAAAACTTGCGAGTCCGCCTCCCGCATTCTGTCCTGGCGCCCTGAAGCACTTGTTAAACTGGAGATTCGTGGGTGCGGTGGGAAGTAGAACCGTAGCCTCCACAGTGGGGGCCCCCAGTCCGCGGCCCTCGGCAGGCTGCAGCTGGGAGTCCCCAGCAAGAGGCTCAGCGGCTGTCTCCGTTTTCCTCCCCAGAAACTGAGGACAATGGCATTCCCGGCAGCCTTTGCAATCACCCTGAGAAAGGGATTCCTGAGCAGCGCCAGGTGAGGAGTGCGTGCTCTGGGCTCCCTTGGCCAGCCACAGGGCAGAGCCACCCTGAGGGCATCCCGTGGCCAGGGCTACAGCACCGAGGACGCTTCCCAAACGGAGGCCCCCGGGGAAGTGTGACCCACGCCCGGCCCGGGAGCTGTGGGTCCCCTGGGGGACTCCTACGTGGTCTGCGCACGCCCTCCTCCTCCTCAAGGCTGGGCATGGGGTCGGCCAGGAAAGAGGGAATTTACAGTCAGCTCTGCCTTGTGCTACCTGTGGCCTCAGCCCTGACACAGACCCACACGATCCTGAACGGTGACTTTATTTACTACTTTCAGACAGAGCTGAATCACAAAGCCTTGTCACCATCAACAAATACCTACTGCCGCACCTTCTAAGGAAGCCCCAGGCGGGGTGCCGCCACGTCCTATAATTAAGACCCCAAAGAAAAAAAGGCAAACCTAATTCAGGATATTATTTGATAAGTTAGAAAAAGTCGCAGGAGCACTGGCTGAGAAATCAGTGGGCAGCATTACTCTCGGGGCCGGGATTGTCAAGATAAACGAGGCGAGCAAAGTCCCTGCTCCCCCAGAACCTACTTACGCGTGTGGGAGGAGGGCCAAGACAGAGAAGGGTAGGGGGGCCGGGAGGGGGGTGGCAGGAGGGCGTCTCCAGCAGGAGGGCGTGGAGGCGGGGCCTGGAGGAGAGGATCTGGCTGCAGGCAGCAGAGCAGAGGTCGGTGGCCGTGGCCGTGGCCGTGGCCGTGGCCGTGGACGCAGAGGCAGGGCCTGCCACCTGGGGCAGAGCTTCGCCAGCTCTGATGAGCACGCGAGCCACCTGGGGGTCCTGATAAGACGCCGATGCCGACAGCGGAGGTGTGTGGCGGCGAGGGTCTCTTCCTTTCTAGCCAGGAGATGTGGTGTTGCTTGTTGACCCCTCTCCGCGGAGTGAGGGCCACAGCCCTGGCCCCCGACCCTGCTGTTACCAGAATCCCCTGGAGAGCGTGTCAGAGGCACGGGTCCTGGGCCCGCTCCAAGGGGTGCTGAGGAGCATGGGCGGGGTAAGCCGGGAGGGCCTCCGAAAGGGCTGGGAGCTGCAGGGCTGCCTGAGGGAAGTGGGTCTTGAAGTAGGCCTTGGTGGGGTCAGATTCAGGGTGCAGGGGATTTGAGATGGACTAAAAGTGTAAAGCGGGTTTCTCCATCATTAACAGGTGGGGGCTGCGCCTCGTTGGGGATTTGTGGCATCCCCGGCCGCTGGGTGCCGGGAGCACCCCTTCCCCTCCGTGGGGACAACCACAAAGGCCTCCAGACACTGCCGAATTCCCCCAAGGGCACACTGCCCCCAAGTGAGAACCAGTGGTGTAAACAAAGATGAAGCCCAGGAAAGTCAAACATGCATTCATTACCTGCCTGACAGCAGCAAAGCGCTGGGGCTGGGAGGACGAAGGAGATGCTGGGGCACCGGCAAAACAAAGGCTCCCTCCCTCCCTGCCCCCCTTCCTCTCCTCTCTCTCTTTTTCTTTTACAATTAGCACTAATATTGTACCTTTTTTGCCTTTGCTACAAAAATATTACACTATAGCCTGTAAGTTACATTAGTTGTATTTTTCCCATGTATAAACCATATTCTTGACACCTTGTAGTAGAATATTCTTGTAGCTATATTAACCACAATCCTCATCCACCGCCAAAGTCATCATGTTTTAGAGTCCCTAGAGCATCCTCTAGCTTCTTTCAGTTAACATCAGCCTCCCTAGACTCCCCCTTTCAGCCACAGCCACATTCTCAAATCAGCAGTGTGACTTATAATGATGTGCCACATCAACTGCATCCATAACCACATATTTACATCGACCTCGCTGAACGTCCTGCGTGCATCCAGCATCGGCTCCCCCTTCTCAACTCACAGTGTGTCTCCTACTAACCTAAACTTTACAGTTTAACTCCGTGAGTTTACTCATCCTATTTAGTTCATATGAGCAAGAAATAGATTATTTGTTCTTTTGTGTCTGGTTAACTCACTCAACACAATGTCCATGCTGTCATGTGCCTCCCCAGCTCATTTCTTCTTACAGCTGAGTAGCATCCCATCGTATGTATGTACCACATACCACATTTAGGCTATCCAGTCATCGCTTGCCGGGCACTTAGGTTGTTTCCATCTTTTGGCAATTGTGACTAATGCTGCTTTGAGCATCGGTATGCAGATATCTGTTCGCATCCTTGCTTTCAGTTCCTCTGAATATATTCCTAGTAACAGGATTTCTGGATCATATGGCAGTTCTATATTTAGTTTCCTGAGGAACTGCCAAATCGTCTTCCTCAGAGGCTGCACTGTTTACACTCCCACCGACAGTGAAGGAGTGCTCGTATTTCTTCACATCCTCTCCAGCACTTATAGTTTTCTGTTTTTTTTGTTTTGTTTTGTTTTTTTTAATAATGGCCATTCTGTAAGGTGTGAAATAACTAACTGTAGTTTTGATCTGCATTTCCCTAACAGCCAGTGATGTTGAGCGTCTTCCCATGTGCTTTTTTGGCCATTTGTATTTCCTCTTTGGAAAATGTCTATTCAAGTCTTTTGCCCATTTTTAAACTGGGTTGCTTGTCTTTTGGCCATTGAGTTGTGTGATCTCTTTATATAACATGGAAATCAAACCCTTGTCAGATATGTGGTTTCTGAAGATTTTCTCCCATTGAGAAACAAAGGTTTTTTGAAAAGAAGAAATTTAACATTCAAAAAAGGCACCAAAGTAGTCATCACAGGAAAAGTCAGAACTCCATTTGCCTACCTCATACTTAGTTTAACATTTATTACTTCCCCATTTAAAAGAAGGAGCTCCTGCTACATGTAACAACATGGATGAACTCAAGACATAAAAGAGTGTAGAAGTTTCCATTGCTTCTATGCTAAGTTGGAGAACAGGCCAACGCACCTATAATCTCAGAAGGCAGACTGGTGATTTCCCCTGCAGAGTCGGCTTGCAGGGGCCTCTGGGGTGCTGGAAATACCCGCTGCCTAGAACTGGGAGTGGTTTCATGCACACAGATATGAAAATTCATTGAGTTGACTCTTGAGATTTGTTGCTTGATGTATGGAATATACACAAACATGAAAGAGGCACCCCTTTCCAGCGCTTATAGCTTCTAAAATTATGTCTTCCCTGACCTGGGGGGGCCTGGTGTATTTCTGGCCAGACGATTAAATCTACTTTGTATTATGGTCAGCTGGGTACAAAGTTTGGTGGGAGCATCTGATCCGTGAGATGGCTGACGGCCACTGTTGGGGAAGTAAGATGCACTTGTCCAGCTTGCTAGATATTCAGGGCTGAAGGAGCTATCAGCAAACCCCAAATTCCCTCCTGGAGAGAGAGCAGCTAGCAGTTCAAAGTGGGCCCCTGGCATAAAAGCCTAATAGGATGGATTGATGGATGAAGAGAGGGACAGACAGGGAGAGATGGGTGATGAAGCAGCTAGAACCAAATATTACCAGTAGAATACGGCGTGTGGGTTAGGGATGCCCGTTCTATAATTCTTTCCATTTTTCTCTGTGTCTGAAAATGTTCACAATCAAATGTTGGGGGAAAATCAGTTCCTTTATCCTTCTGTTTCTGCTGAACTTTTAATACAGCACATTTCATTTTAAAGCTCGGTTCTGTTTTAATAAGTGTCACTCATTCTAACCTCATTAACAGTAAGGTTATAATTTAGGAATGTAATTGAAAACAAAACACCAAAGCCCATTTCTGGGAATATTATTTATAACATTGAGATGATTTCTCAAGAAAAGACTTTCGTATCTCTTTGGACAATGTGTAGAATTCTTTTAAATTCAGCTGTCTAGGGGGCATCCCAGCGTCTCCTTTGCAAAGAGTGCCCAATTAAGGCTGAAACGAGCTGCTTTTCTCTCTCCACACACACGCTTGCGGCGGGGAGCTGCGGAGGGACCCTGGCTCGGGGCGGCGAGAGCACGGCCATCACGGCGGGCAGTCCCAGGTGCCGGGAGCCTCTCTCCTCCTGGAGAGGACTTAAACCAAGGAATGCGTTCAATATGGACCCTGTGTTTTCCATCCTCCAGGTCAAAACTTCCTAGAAGTACGCCAAGGAGGCCTGTACCAGATGCCCCAGCAGCAGCTGGCAATGCTGAGAGCAGAGCAGGTGAGCAGAGCAGGTGAGCCGAGGAGCTGGAGCCCAGGACACCCTCACCTGAGCAGGCTGGACTCCGCCCCCGCCCCCCCCCCAGGGCGCACCTTTGTTAAGCTCAGCACAGAAGGGGGGGCTGGGGTACCACTAGGTGCGCCCGCTCTTGAAACGGGACGTGTCTTACTTCAGTCTTACTGCAAACCAGCGGGTAGCATCTTTGCTAGAAAGTTTCATGTGCTTCAAGTCACGTGCGGCTGGGGGGGGCCTCTGAAGGTTACTTATCCGGCAGCAGGAGGCGGGCGTGTTTCCTTGTCAGTGCACTAGGGAGCTCTAGTAAAAGGAAGCAAATCGAGCCTTTTCCAGGGCAAGGTGAAGTTGCCCCTTCCCTTTCCTCACCTCTGCCTCTCTCCTGGAGGCCACCGTTTGTGCGTCTCCTTCAGGATGAGTTAAGAGGAAGTATCTACGTTTGCTCTAGAGCACGTGCATATGACTCTTGAAAGGAATTGCTCATAGGCCGAGTGCAAGGGAAAGCATTTAAATTTGGTTTTGGGTGATAAAATACCTCTGGTTAATGACTGATTGCCGTCTCAACTCCTGCAAAGAGGTGGAGGTGATGCCGGATATATTTCCAATTTCGTTGGCCTTTACTTTCATACATATTTATCAGTTATAGTTTCATAAATGTTAAATATATTTGAAATTTACTTTTTCTTTTATAATTATGTTTAATGTGTATGTACACTTTATATAATCTAAATATTATCTATATATTCTGGCTAAAATCTCACTTTATTCTTTAAAAATTTCAAGGTAACATTGAAGATGATGTGTGATATGACATAATCAAATAAAAAACATCACCTAAAATATCCAGATTTAAGGATTTCTGGTCCCTAATGTTTATAGCTGATGAGGTCAGGCGATTCTTTTGCAATGAGATTATCTAATATTTGTATTTTGCAAACAATGACATAAGATGCCTCCAGTGACACACTTTTGCATAAAGAAGATGTAAATTCTAGGCCCAATATAACGCACTGGCAATTAGAGTCTTTAGGGCACCAGGCCTCGCCCGGGCAGTGCTACCTGCTTCCTTGAAATGCTCGGAGCAGGCTTAGGCCAGTGCCTGGAATTCTGGCCAAGTGCCAGAGGCGGTCACCCCAGGACGCTGCTCGCGTGAGCTAAGACGTTATTTCCGGAAGGCCTCTGCTAGAAAATGCAGTCACAGGAGATGAGACACACAAAGCCAATCGCCTTTCTGCTGTCCAGGAGGAAATGGAAAGAGAACAAAACATTTGGATAAGAGTGGGAGTCCGTGGGCAGGGGGCAAACTAAAACACGTGCTTTAAAAAAACCTGTCGAGTTCTACGTGTGTCTTTCTGTATTTTCCACCTGTCAACTCTAAAGCTAACATTTATACAGCACTGACTGGCTGCTTCGCTTTGGTAGTTCCTCAAGCTCTTGCCCAAATTCCTGGGCGCCAGGTGTGTTTTGAAGCTGGGGCAGCATCCTGTAGTGACAGCACTGTCTCTGCAAGGAAACGATGCAGCCTCACACCGTGTGATGCTAACAAGGCCAGAAACGGTCTTCCTGTTGCCAGGCAGCTCTAGGCCAAACCTGGGGCTTCCAGAGCATTTGGGTTTAGGTCTGCAGTGAAGGGAGCACGGGCTTGGATGAACTCGGTTCACTCTTGCAGCAACCCTAGGAGATAGAGAATATGACTGCTGCTTCTTCATGGATGAGGAAACCGAGGCTCAGATAGGCATGGTTTGCAGGCTCCTGAAGGAGAGAGCCTGGGGTAAGATTCTGCTCGGTGAGCGCACTCTGTAACGTTTCTCCACCCCCGTGTCCTCAGCTGTACACTGCGAGTGGTGCACGGAACCTACAGGCTGGTACAGTAATGGGATGGCTTTTCTCCATGCCTTCGGCTCTGCACATCAGCTGCTTCTCGAGGAACACCTGCAGAAATAACTGGGGGCGCCTGGCGTCATGGGAATTTGCTTCCATCCCGTTTATTCAGCCCTGGATGGAGGAACGACAGGAAGTCAAAGAAAAACTTCCTGTCCATGTGCAGGCCGCCCTTTCACCTCACTTACCGTGTGTCACCAGACTAACAGCCAGCTGACGGGGAGTCACTTTGCAGTCCTCTCTTTGTTTTCTTTCCAAGAACTCAAGGGGTGTAGGAAACATGCCATATTATAGGACAAGTAAAGAAATGAGGTCAGTATTCCAGGAGCCTAATGGTAAATCCTAATTTGAAAAGCGTTCACTTAAGACAGGGGCTCTTAACCTTCTTTGCTCCATGGACCCTCTGCCAGTCAGGTGAAAACCACGGACCCTTTACTAAGCCCACCCTATACTGTGCATTATGTAATCAGTAGATCCCATCCGCACCAACACGGCCCCACAAGAATGCTTTTTTGAATTTCAATTCAAGCTCACGGACCCCTGGTTAAGAACCCCTGACCTAAGAGAAAATAAGACCTGGCCTATGAAAGTCAGGTAGTTCCCATCACATTAGCCAAAACCTTACCAGCTCATTAAGCCCAATACATTGTGTCATATAAATTTGGAACAAGTACTTACTGAAAACAGTGTGACCATTTCAAAACATCCTGCCTTCTAAATCGAGGAGTTACTAAACAATTACTGTGATTTCTAATTACTAGTAAGACCCACACTGAACACCAAATTAAACACTTGGAATAAATAGGGAAAAACGATTGCTCAGCTAAAATTTATTTACCAGGGAAATCTTATTTTTTAACAGTTTTTCAATTCAATCAGAAATTGACACTATTTATTTAACAAACATTTGTGGCTATCAGTTAGGATGGTCTGGGATATGCTGCAGTAACAAATAGTCCCCAAATCTCCATGGCTTTAAACAGCACAGGTCTATATCTGATTTGAGCTACGAGTCCACTGAGAATAGAGTGCAGCCTCGCCAGCCCCCACGGGGCAGCCCGGGGTGGAGCAGAGGGTTCCCGAGGAGGCCAGACCGTCAGCAGGGCTGTGCCCCCTCTGAAACCTGCGAGGTCCTTCCAGGCCTCGCCGGGCGCTGTTGGCGTGTGGCAGCGTCACTCCAGCCTCTGCATCCGTCTTTGCATGGACATCTTCTCGCTTGTCCGTCTGTCCACATTCCTCTTCATCTCAGGATACCCGTCACCTTGGACCAGGGCCCGCCCTCCAGTTTGGCTTCAAAGACCCTATTTCCAAATAAGGACCAGGGATCAGAGCTTGGGCGTTGTCTTTTGGGGGACACAGTTCAACCCATAACAGGGCCTAGGCACGATTTTAAAGCTCCAGCCAGAGGTTTCGCTCGCCACGTCCGTGCAAGGTTCAGGGACCTGAGCGTGTGGGAGTGGGAAAGCACCGGCGTGTATGGCCGGCGACCGTCAGCGTCACCCGCCCCGTCCTGGGCCTGTTACCAGGGCTGCAGAGAAGGTGGAGCTGCCAGGACACGGCTAACTGTGACAGCAACGGGGCCGCAGTGACGCACGGCCTCCCGCGTGCGCGGCCTCTAAGCCCCCCACCTGCCGTCCAGCTCCTTTTAATGACTCCCCTTTTCTCTTAACGCAGGCAGCGGCTCCCCCTTGCCTCTGGTTGCGGCCTTGCAACGCGGGCTGTGGGTGCCGAGGCCGGTGGTTGGGTCTTCTTCCTAGCTGTAGGCTCAATACCTCGCTGGCAACCGTCGAACTGTTGAAAGGATTAAAAGCACATCCTGCCAAACGAGGCTGCTCGAGTGGAACACCGATGAGCCGCTTCAGTCCCGAACACATATCTTCGGGTTCTGCCTCTAGGATTAAAAAGGAAAGTTCTCTTTATCAAGAAAAGGAACGTGAACAAATAATAAAAATTCATCTTCCTGAAAAGAGCATCCATGGGAAAAAGAGAATGCGTGCCCTTGCAACGTGTGCCGATCCTTTCAAGGGACTTCAAAACAAATCTTCCTGCGGAATAATCAAGAATCGGGGTGCGAGCAGCTGGCGCATCGCCTCACTCGGGCTCTGCCTGTCAGATCCCGTGCTGGCTTCATAACTAATTGAATCTGTAGGGAAATGTCATTTGATCTGAGATGGCTTCTTTTCTAAAGAGGTTAGGCCATTCCATAGAATCAATCCAAGAACTAAAGAGCAAAATGGGGAGGAAAACCGGATGTGCCGCTCAACAGAAGGCACTAAAGGGAAGGAGAAACTTGTTTTTTTCTGACAACAAACAGGAAGCCAAATCGAGGGTTCACACAGGGTGCTAAGGGGAACGTAGGCCTGGCTGCCCTTGGCAGAGCTGCCAGTGCTCGTGCACAGGAGGCGGCTGCTGGGGCGGAAGCCTTTGTCCAGGGGCTCTCCAGAACCCACGCCTGCCGGGGTGTGGCCGATGGAGCAGCGGGACACGTCCTTATCTTACCTGGCCATGCGTAAGACAGACGGTGGGTTACGTGTGGGCTCGCCTGGGGGTAGCGCCTGCTCGGTCCTACTTAGGCGTGGCTGAGCTGAACCAGGAGGACCCTCAGCTCTCTTACAGGAGGCTTATGGAGAGAAGCCAGGGAGGGCCGCAGGAAGGTGCCGGAAGCCAGCAGGAACTGGAAGAGAGGACACATAGAGACGGCCATGTGGAGGCAGCGCTGCAAGCCGAGGATTATGGAAAGCGGGCACCGGAGCGCCACGGCCTCGGGAAGAAAGCGTGGCCTGGCCGACACCTTGATTTTGGTCCCCAGCCTCTGAAATCCCCGTTGTCAAGGCAGCCCGTGTGGGGCGTCTTCATAGCAGCCCCGGCGAACCGCGATGGGGACCTCTCTCCTTCTGGCCAGCAGAGCGTGTTCTGCCGCATCTTCCTGATGGTTTGAACTCATCCGTGCAGTCGCTATCCATCTCCTGAGCTCCTACGATGTGCCACGGACCGCACCAAGGGCTGAGGAATAGCCGTGGCCAAAGCACAGGAGGGTCTCCTCAGGGAGCTTGTACGCATGTGTCTGTACGGGGAAAGGCAAGCCGAGAAGGGGTGGAGGATGGCAGGCGGGCACGGGTGTAGGTGGGGGAGCCGTTCGAACAACGGGCCAGTCCAGGGCCCACCAGGACAGCAGGGCCCACCCCGGTACTTCAGCAGAGGGGATTTAATGCTGGCAATAGCCCAAAGGGGGCATGAGGTGGCCCTGAGGTCGTAACTGCAGGTCCCCCAGGGCTGGGGACCACAGGGCAGAGGTGGGGCCCCGAAGACGGCTCCCCAACGGGCACGGGGGCCCAAGGAGCTCGCCGGAGGGGGCTGGCGGGCGAGCAAGAAGGTGTGACCCCTGCGCCCAAACCTCCTCCTCACACAGGGGCTGCCAGGCCTGGGGGACGAGCATGCTGCACCTGTCACCCAAGACAGATCTTTCCGCACCTGGAGGAGAGCACGGGGGCGAGGCACGGGCGTGAGCCGTCGCCTGGTGGCATCGGCCTGCAGGTGGGCAAGGAGGCCGTGGCGGACGGGGGGCCTGCGGGGGGCGGTGGCCCACGAGGCCCTGCAGGAACCCAGCCCCGATGTCCCTGATGCGGAGGATGAGGAGGTGACAACCAGGGGCGCGGCGCCTTTCCAGGAGGGTGCCGGGGCCGTGTGAGAAGAGGGCAGCCCCTCAAAGGCCGCCATGGGGCGTGGGGGGCCGGAGCTTACCTGAGGTCGGTGGAAGGCCTGGCGCCGGTCAGGGGACCGCTGCGTGAGGTTTGCCCGGCAAGGGGCCAATCCTGGCTTCCACCTGCTGTCCCGGTGGGAGTGCCAATAGCCCCCTTTCGCTCTCAGAGCGCCCCGATTTGGACTCTAGAGCGCATATGCGCCCCCCACGGCGTGGTCCAGGGCTGCGGGCGCTCCGAGGAAGCACGACTGGGGAAGGGAGCTGGGGAGCGCCCGGCCTTTGGCCGCAGCGAAGCCCACCCAGGAAGCCCGGCCTCAGACGGGGAGCCCTCCAGAGCCTGCTTCCAGCACCGGGATCCAAGGGAGTCAAAGTGGGGCTGTCACCGCCAGACGTCCCTGCTGCTCGCGCCGCCAGCAGCTGTGCTTGCCAAGTACAGCGCATCGCCGAGCCTGAGAGATACACGGCTTTTTCAGTGTGGCGCCACCGCAGATAGCTGCACGGCTGAAAGAGCCTTGGAACCTAAGCTCGGTTGTGAGATGCAGCTTTAAATATTCTGGCCTTGAAGGAAAAAACCCGGTCCTGGAGCTTTCCTTCCCCTCATAGATGAGCCATGCATTTACGGAGCAGCGCTTTTATTTTTAATTTATATTCCTTTGATGAATAGCTATCTACGGTGACAAACATTCCACGGAACCCCAGAGATGAAATCTTTATTCTATGGTGAGATGTTAAAGCTCGTAGTACACCGATTGATTAACTCTAAACCAGAGGTATGAAAAAAGAGTTAGTTTGTGAGCTGCATAAAACTAAAGAAGAGAACCTTTGATGTTTACAAAGAAAAATACTTTATTTCATTCCTGAGAGGTGATACATTTAAAAGTTAAGATACTAAGGCATATTAACAAGAGGGTCGGAAATGAAGACCAGCGTGACAAGAGGATTTATTTAAGAAGAATTGTTTATGTTTCTATAAATGTAATATGAGGAAAGGCGACCACAGAGGGAAACAGACCCCCCCCCCACCAGGGGACAGCCCCCAGGAAAGCCAGCACAAGTGCCCCACCTAGGAGGGTACAAACTCTGTGCTAAAGTGACAGTCTCCTGGGAAATTTCAAGACCTCCAAATGATTTTATGAAACGTATACATATATATAAATATTTGCAAATACCATGGCACGATCACAAGAAAATAAATGATTTTCAAGGGGCTGGGTTTTTAAAAAGCATTCTTTTGAGCCATAGCTCGTGCCACACAGCTCGCCCCTTTACACCTGCAGGTGTCTGGCTTTCCGTCCCGCTGTGGCGCACTATGCAGCGTCAGGTGTTCTCATCACCCCCAGAGCACTCGCCCTCCCTCCCTTCGCCCCGAGCCCAGCCCAGCATTAATTCGCTTTTTCTCTTTCCGGACCTGCCGAGTCAGATGCCGCGTGCACGGAATCCTCCGCGGCGTGGCCTTCCGTGTGCCGCCTCTCACCTGGCGCATTGCTGGCGGAGCCCACGCCTGCAGCCTGCCTGGGAACGTCGCTCCTTGTCCCGGCGGAACCATATTCCATCATATGGACCGACCACATGCTTATCCGTTCACCGCTTGGTGGATATTTGGATTGTGTCCAATTTGGGGCTATTATAAATAACGCCGATACGAGGATGGGCGCACAAGTTTTCGCGTGCACATATGTTCATGCGAAATAAAACGCTTCAGTGCGACGTAGCGAAAAGCCTAACTCAGCGTGGCTTAAACAAGAAAGTAATTTATTAGCTCATAAATCTGAAGCTCCAGTTTCAGGTCAGGTCTGATCCAGGGAGTCAAAGCGTGGAGGGCTTGGCTCCCCCGTCTTGCCCTCTGTCGTCTCGGTGTCCTGGGTGTTTGCTCAGTTCTTAGCAGGCTCTCTCCTGGAGGGTCCTTCGACTAGCTGTTTCCAGCTCCCGGCTCTGGGGATGGGAAGGGGGTTTACTCTCCAAATGGCTCCGACTAGTTCCCAGAATTGAGTTCCAGAGGCCCTGACTCCCAGATTCTGCTAATTTAGATTCTCACTAACAGGCTGTGATCGTTTTCAACTTTGCCAGTGCAATGAGCGTGCAATGGGATGTCTTTATTTTACTCTGCATTTCCTCAATTACTTATGGGATTTGCTCTTTTTAAAAATGTTATTAGCCAGTTGAGTGAATATGTATCTGGCACGTTAGCTTAGCTATGCTTTATCGATTTATAATAATTCTTTACACGTTCAAAATGTTAGACTGTCGTCAAAAATATTTTGTTTGCATTTTGAGTTTGCTTTTGAAATACTTTAATTTTAGAGAAAAATTTAAATATTTATGTAGTCATGCATAGCACTCTTTCCCTCTGTCTGCCTTTTTTATACTTGGAAAGGCATTTATCATGAAACACAAAAACATTCATGTAATATTGTGTTCCAGTACCTCTAGGTTTCATTTTTCACATTTAAATGTTTAAACCGTTTAAAATGTATTTAGAAAAAGTTATAAAGTAGGTATTTAAATTAATTTTGTTCCAAACGGTTCTCTCATTGTCCCACCTTAAGCTATTATATAATTTACCCTTTAGCTCTGATGGGACATGCTCTCTTCTCTCTCGCAGTGTCTGCTCCTAGCCTTTGTGTCCTGTCCCCATGGGTCTGTCCGTTCATATCCTCGCCAGCTCTCTGTTTTAGTTACGATAGCAACTACTGTATATAATTACCTTATAGTTATCACTATATATATATATATGGTGGTGTGAATTCCTCCTTTGTTATTCTTTTTCAAAACACACAACTATCCAGCTAGGAACCATCAGGAGTCAGAAATTACACCACAACTTAAGCAAGGGGGTTTAATACAAAGAATCATTGAATTATGAGAACTCTAAAATATAGGACCCCCTAGGGCTGAGAAAGGACAAATTTGGAAGTGGGGCCCTTCCCAGGCTGGGGCTCAGACCCTCGGAGAAGTGCAGGGGCCGCTCACTGACCCAAAGAGGAGCTGGCGGGTTTGCCCAGGCCCGAGCATGTCCCTGCCCCTGGGCAAGCAGGAAGCTGCCCTCGGGGTGTAGGCAGCCTGCGGCCAGGTCCCGGGGAGTGCAGAGAGGGGTCACAGAAGGGGAGGCGCCACGGTCTCCGTGTAACTGCCGTTCTGTGCGCGTGGCCAGGCAGTGCTCCGCCAGATGCCGGCACACCTGTGCGGCAGGTGTAGCCTCTGATGTGCAGTGAGAATCATTTTTATCCAGGCCCTCTGGAACTGAAAGAGTTCCATTATTTTGGAGAAATTAAATGCCTTTGCAATGCTCAGTGTTCTCATCCAGAATTATGGTTGGTATCGATTTCTCACCTTGTATTTTTTTTTAATTATTTTATTTTGATCATTACATTTTTAATACATTTTTACATATTTTTAAAAGACACTTTAGATTACATAAATGTTACATTAAAAATATAGAGGATTCCCTATGCCCCACTCCCTCCGCTCCCACTTTCCCATGTTAACAACAGCCCTCCTTAGTGGGGTGTGTTTGCTACGGTTGGTGAGCAGGTACTGAAGCCCTGCCTAACTGTGCACTATAATGAGCATTGTAGCTTACACTCTCTCCTGCACAATTTTACAGGTTATGACAAAATATACAATGGCCTGTATCTGTCACTGCAACGCCATTCAGGACAATTCCAATGTCCCGAAAATGCCCCCATATTACACCTATTTTTCCCTCTCCCTGCCCTCAGAAACTCCAGTGGCCACTGCCTTTATATCAATGATAAAAGCTCTTCCATTACTAGAACAAGAGTAAGTCTATAGTAGAATACCAGTAAGTCCTCTCTAGTCCATCGTTCGTTTCCCAATCCTGAGGCTTCTGGGATGGTGATGCCCACTCCACCTCTAATTGAGAGAGGGCTTAGATGCCATGGGGCAGGTGGATGGGACTGTGTGGCTTGCAGTTGCAGACTCTCTCAGTTCCTTGGGATGGTCGTTGTCCATCATCATCTCCTTGTTAGCTGTCCTGGGTGAGTCGAATGAACTGGAGAGTAGGTGCTGCAACTCTGCTGAGATTCAGGGCCCAGATGGCACATGGAAGGACCACAGATTTAAGTCTCTTGGACACACACCTATCAAGTAGAGTACTGACTACAGGTTCAAATAGAAGGGGCAGAAGAGCCTTGTGTAGGGAAACCACAGATGAGTCCAACTCTGTCACTCTGGGGAGCATAAGTTCCCAAATAGGGCCCACTGGCAGGGCGCCAAACTCCTGAGCTGTCTGCCCTGCCTCTAGTGTCAGGATGTCTCCAGAGCCTTCAGAAGTCCCGCTATTGTCTAAACTTTTTTTTTTTTAATTATTTAACCATGTATTTTTATATCATTAGCAAAGTTTGAAACTTTCTTCTTATGAGTTGTGCTTTTTGTGTCTCTTCCTTTTCACTACGTACACCTCTTATTTCTGTCTCTCCTTACCTCCGCTAGATGATTATCCAACATGAACAGTGACACTGAAGTCTCTGTGCTGACTCGAATTCTTAGGGGAACGCTTCCACGTTTTTTGTTAGGGATGGGCTGACTATGAATTTAAGGGAAATATCCATTACCCTTACAGCTGTATCTTTCTACTCCTAGTTTTTTTTTTGCATTTTATTGAGTGACTTCACAGCATTTATCAAGCTGATCATGTGTTTTGCCTTCTTTAGCCAACTCATGTGTTGAATTATATTTAGTGTCTAAGTAACGAGCTATCCTTGCATTGCCAGGATAAACCTTGAATGTCCATGGTACATGGTCTTTTCAGCACAGAGCTGACTTTGATTTTCTAGCATTTTGTTTAGGATTTAGAGAGCTTTCATTGTAAGGGAGAATAATCTCTCATTTTCTTTCTTGAACAGTTAGGCTTTGGTGTCAGGGTTCAAGCGGCTCTGTAAAACAAACTGGGAAGGGTTCCATCTTTTTGTCGGTGTATAAACCAGCGAGTTTTCGAGCCTTGGAAATCTGACCTCCACCAGTCTTCCCATCACTCCTTCTTCCTGTCCCTCTGCCACCCTTGGTTCCGGCCCCTGGGAGTGCAGATTCCTTGCCAGTGCCTCGGCCTCTCAGCCTGGCCCCTGGAAAACTCACACTCAATGTTTTGATTCCAAACCTGGCCATCTGGCCCCAGGCCCCAAGCACCTACTCACAATTCCACACTATCTCCCTCCAGGTTTGACGAGGCGCCACAGCTGCCTGGGCGGCTTGCTGTGTGACCAAAGGCGGGTGGCACAGCCTCTCTGTGCTTCTGCCTCCTGGTCTGTAAAAGTAAATGATAATCACCTCTTGGTGGCGTTGCGAGGGTGGAATGAGCTCATATGCATCGATTAGTGGGAATTGTGTTGGGCACATTGCAACTGCTCAGAAATACAGACATTGTTGTTGTCACTGTCACGGCCCGTTTGAAATGCCACTTTCCTCGTGAAGCCCTGCCCTGGCCAGGGGCCTCCTGCTGCTCCCCAGCAGTTCAGCGCTGGGGGCTGTGCTGGGGAAGAAGCTCTCCTGGACTGTGTCCTGGTTTTATTGTGGTGTTTCTGCTGATAAGCCACAACTACAACATCATTCCACCACCTGAGCACCTGTGAGCCCATGCACACATACCCCACACAGGTACACACACGCACACACACACATGCCCCACACAGGTGCACATGTGTGCACACACATGCCCCACACAAGTACACACACGCACACACACATGCCCCACACAGGTGCACACACATGCACACATGCATGCCCCACACAGGTGCACACACGTGCACACACGCATGCCCCACACAGGTACACACACATGCCCCACACAGGTACACACACGCACACACACATGCCCCACACAGGTGCACACACATGCCCCATACAGGTGCACACACGTGCACACACACATGCTCCACACAGGTGCACACACATGCCCCACACAGGTGCACACACGTGCACACACACATGCTCCACACAGGTGCACACACATGCCCCACACAGGTGCACACACGCGTACACACACAGGCCCCACAGAGGTACACACACGCACACACACACACATATCCCACACAGGTGCACACATGTGCACACACATGCCCCACACAGGTACACACACACATGACCCACACAGGTGCACACATGTGCCCCACACAGATACACATGTGCGTGCACACATGCCGCACACAGGTGCACACATGTGTATACACACATGCCCCACACAGGTGCACACGCGTGCACACACATGCCCCACACAGGTGCACACACGCATACACACACAGGCCCCACAGAGGTACACACATGCACACACACACATGCCCCACACAGGTGCACACACGCGCACACACATGCCCCACACAGGTGCACACGCGTGCACACACATGCCCCACACAGGTGCACACACGTGCCCCACACAGATACACATGTGCGTGCGCACACATGTCGCACACAGGTGCACACACGTGTACACACATGCCCCACACAGGTGCACACGTGTGCACACACATGCCCCACACAGGTGCACACATGTGTACACACACTCTGCACATGTGCAATATACTCAGGCACACACACACAATACACACTCACACCTACGAACACACATCCACACACAGCTAGACACAGGCACACACCTACACACAGGCACTGTCTTAGTTTGCCAAAGGCTGCCAATGCAAAAACGCCAGAAATGGGTTGGCTTTTATAAAGGCGATTTTATCTGGGGTAAAAGCTTACAGTTCAGAGGCCAGGAAACGTCCAGATAAAGACACCATCAGAGATGCTTTCTCACCAAAGTCAGCTGCTAGGGGTCCTGGCGTCATGCTACGTGACAAAGATGGCCACCGATCTCTGCTGAGGTCCGTGCCTTCCCTCCAGGCTCACTGGCTCCCGAGTTCAGCTGTGGGAAACCAGGCACAGGATCCTCTCTTCAGCCTGGAGCTGCTCCGTAGGGGCCTCGTGGGGGCTTCGTGCCTCAGCCTTGGTGCTAGTGATCCTCAAGCGCTCTCTCTCACAGGCCGGGTCAAAATGGCAGAGTCCCCAGTTCTGTGTCTCTCTGCGTGTTCTCAGTTTATATAAGACCCAGCAAGAGGGCAGAGACCCACCTGAGTCAGGCCTCACTGATGTAGTCTGATAAAAAATGATCTAATCAAGTGATCTAATCAAGGTCCCTTAACAGAATCTAATGCAATCAAAGGGTCTCCCACCCACAGGGATAGATTAGTTCAAGAACATGATCTTTTCTGGGATTCTCAACAGAACTTCAAACTGCCACATGTGCACATGCCACACACACCCATACACACATGCACACACTTCTCATTAAGACGACATGCTGACCTCCTCCTCCGTCACCCTCCTCCACCGTGACTGGAGCGGGCCTTCTCGGCCTATGCCCTCAGCTCTTGCCAGGTGTTGGCAACCGTGTTGCTGCCCCTGCCCACACCTCTGCCTACTTCCACTTTCGAGTGAGCAGGCCAGACCATCCTGGGTGCTGGATGGAGCAAGGACCGACACTGCCCCGGGCGCAGAAGTGGCTGCGCGTCCTTCTCTCTCTCCTCTGAAACCGAGTGGAGGGTGGGGGATGGACTCACATTCATCGACAGGAGTCTTTGACAGAGCCACATTTAACAGGGGGCAGGAGCGCTGCACCTCGCAGGTGCAGCCTCTGAGGGCTTGAGGGCGGGCCCCGTTGACACCGACATTTTACTCGCGGCTCACCTTTCTGGTACATGCTTCTGTTGTGGTTGAATCGCGTCCCCCAAAACGCTTGGAGCCTGTGAGTGGCACATTCGGAGGTAGGTCTGTGGAGGTGCTATCAGGTTAGAACAAGGTCCCACAGGCGGGCCCCAAATGGCTGGTGTCCCTGTAAGCAGAGACGCACAGGGGGCGGAGGTGAGCGAGGAGGGGGCAGCCGCCTGCTCAGGCAGCAGCAGGGAGCCCCTGGAGCTTGAGAAGGTGCCGCCACACCTGGATTTCAGTCTGCAGCCCCCAGGAACGGGAGAGTAAGTCCCTGTGGTGTAAGCAAAGTGGTCAGTGGCAGCCCTGGGAGAAAGGGGCTCTGTTCATTTCTAGAACTTTCTCAGCAAGCGTTTCCCTGACTTTCTTGGAGAGCGTGCACACGTCGCTCTGCTTCCTTCTCAGCTCCCGTCACCCGGGGGTGAGTTCCCTGGGCACAGCCTCCCCGTTTCCCTGGCATCCCCGGGCCTGCGCGCACCTCACACGCAGAACCGGACGCGCGTGGACTGGGATCCCACACGGGTGCCGCCGCTTCGTGCAGATGAACCAGCTGCTGGGATCAGCACCAGGCCTTCCACGCGTCTCACCCCCAGGGGAGCCCAGCGTCTCCACAGTCCACGGATGTTCCTGACCCGCTGGCGAGGGACGAGAGCCGCGGCGGACCCCAGCGTTGCACGCGGAGCCGCCTTCGCCTGACTGCTCCTCCTCGTTTCCCTTCTCTGGAAAGGTGTTTTTATGGGGTTCCGCGAAAGCTGCAGGCAGCGACCCAGCTGCAGCAGCAGGCCACGGGTGGTCAGCGGGCACTGCTCCAGAGAGCCTCCGCGGTCCTTCTCTCCAGGGGCCCAAGGCCCCACGGGCCGTCCTCGAGGCAAGGTCAAGGCCCTCAAACTGTCCTCGAACCCGAAAGACTCGAGGAGGGGCCGTGCCACCTCCTGCGCTTTGCCCATGCAGGGGCTTGGAGTGCTGAGTAAGCCCCCAGCGGCTCAGAGCTGGCAACAGACGCAGAAGGCAAGCTGGGGCGCCTGAACCCCGACACCCAGGCTGTTCTCGCGTGGCCAGTGGAATCTGGGGTGGGAGCCGGGAGCCGGGCTGAGGGGAGCCAATGAGCAGAACCTGCTGCCCCCAAGCACCTCACCAAGCACCACTCAGTATGTCCCCAGTGTGAACGGGGTGAACTCACAGGCACCCCCCTTAAATTAAACCTGGGCACCACCCCAGATGTAAAGTAAAAAGCATGAGGACCTGAACCATGCCGACAGCCCCTAGCAAAACCACCGGAATTACGATAGCTAGAAAAAGCAGTCTTTTAAACCTGTTTTAGGACGCCAGTCATCTTTTCATTTTTTGAAAATGACGAATCGTACCACAAAGATCTAGTCGTCCAGATGCTTGATTCACCCTCGACGGCGAGACGCTATTTTCTCAAACGCGAGCCTGTCTGTGGATTAAAGGCAAGCATTTCAAACATTATTCTGTCACTTAAGAAAACATACTTCAGCAATTACGGTTTCCTTTTCCATGTAACCAAGTTCCCTGTACATTACAACTTTAAAGCGGAGATCTGAGGTTTGGAGCAGCCCTTTCATCCTGGCCATGGCTTCGGGTGCTTCCTGCTCTTTATGAGAAGGGGCCGGGCCTGCAGCTGCTTGCAAAGGGGAAAAAAAGGAAGAAAGGGAAAGAAAAAGAACTCAGCGCTGGCTGGGAGCCGAGTGCTACAGCGTGCAGAAGGCTAAGCTTCGGCATCTTGAACTCTGACCCTGGAAGGAAACACGACTCGATGGCCCGACTCTGCCTTCCTACTCTCCAGGCAGCTTTAGGTCACAGGCAGGGCTCAGCAGAGAGGCGGCAGTCACTCCTCCCTGCCAGAACGGGATCCGTGTTTGTCTAATTTGGAGCAGTGCTTTCCAGGCTGACCCAACTCCCCATTCATTCGTCTTCTGTATCCCTTTGGTTCTTACCCCACCGTACATTAACCTAAGATGATGGAATTAGGGTGCGACATCCAACAAGCACTGCCGACACCGAACTCCTACGGCGCGACCGGAGCAGGGCCTCCAGGAGACACGAGTTCGAATCGTGTCTTGAGCAAGTTCCTTCACCTCTTTGGCGCCTTGATGCTGTTACCTGTAAAAATCACAAGAGTATCGACCTTGAGAACGAAGCGAGGTCACGAGGGGGTGTCTTGAGGGCCCTGGGTGGGTCTGTGGCTCCCGTCGTCTGCTCCGGTGTGTGTGTCACCATCAGTAAGGCCCGGCGTGAGCCCAGAATTCCTTCGCGGAGAGAAGGCCCTACTCAACCACTCGTAGGAAAAAGCGGTTCCACCGTGTAAGCCAAAGCCCGTTTTAAGGAGATTTCGAGAGAATTGGCTGAAAGCTGCAGGAGGTTGAGGTTCAAGGGTGTTACGAGAAGGCTTTCCCAGTTGTAGACCCTTTGTTTCTCCTGCAAGCCTTTCTCCTTCCTACTTACTGCAACCTCTGAGACCTGCATTCTCTGAACACAAACCCAGTGGCTTCCTGCACCTAGACCCGACACCCTCGACACCCCCGTGCAGGCTGGCCCTGCTGTACTTTCCCGCTTTTCTTATTTAGTTAGGTCCCGTCCGCATCAAAATGCTGCTTGATGGGAGCGGCTGTGGCTCAGGTGGTCGGGCTCCCGTTTACCACATGGGAGGCCCCGGGTTCGATTCCCGGGGTCTCCTGGTGAAGGCACGTGGTGTGGTGCGCGAGCTGGTGCAGCAAGATGATGCAACAAAGGGAGACAAGCAGGTACAGAAAACATGCAAAGCAAGATGGACACAGCGAGCACAAGCAGCAAGGGGGGGATAAATGAATAAATAAATAAATCTTTAAAAAAAAAAATAGCTCTACTTAAAAAAAAAAAAAAAAAATGCTGCTTGATTCAGCAGCACGTGAAGATGTGGGTAGCCCCGAATTCTCATTACCCCGACCCCGCCAAGCCTGGGGTGTCTTTCACTCATATGCCTTCAGCTAGCGTCGGTTCCAAGTTTCCCTGCCTTGAAGATCACACAAAGGTGAAGTGCTCAGACTTTCACATATCAGTTCCTACATATCCGAGCTCCCTCCCGCCAGGCGCGTTGAACAAGTCAGAGGCTCACTCAATTCAGTGGGCACAGACGGGACTGAAAATAGCAAGAGAGAAAGGCTTTTTCTTCCACCCTCTGCTTTCCTGACCCGCGACTGTCCTGCTTCCCCAGCGCCACGCCGAGGCACAGCGACATCTGTCCGCTGGAGCCATCCCGCCCCCCCAGGCACCTCTTTCCTGTTTACACTTGGACATCAAATGTGCCTTTGGAAAATTCCCTGATTTATTTTGTCCTGTTTTCTTTGTTCTCTTTCCATGCCGCTCCCCCTCCCCACTGAGAGGGGGCTTGTATGGGAAATGGCTGTTGCAACAACTGGAGAGGTTAGGAAAGTGAGCCCCTCTGTGAACAGACCGGACCTGGCTGCGAGGAAGCAAACCCCGAGGCTCGCCTTCCCAGAAGGTCTCTGGCACTGCTAATGCAGGGCCAGGTTAGGGAAATATGGGACAGCACAAGCTCTTCCAGAGCTTTCGGCCTCAGCATGCCTCCGTTTCTGGTTATCCCTGGGTGTACCTGAATATCCAGTTATCAAGCATCCTGAGCCTCCCCAGAGGGCTTCAGGAGTCTTAGGAACCGGGTGCCTAGGGTGTGTCCATTGCCAGGCACGCCGCGGCGGTGCTGGAGCACGGGGCAGGAGAAGCTGGTTCCCAGCCAAGCCACCCCGGAGCGGCACGAACTCCAAGCTCAGCGAGCTTGCCGCCCACTCCCCCAACACATGCTCTTCCCTAATGCCCTCCCGAAACATGTGGCCGCGAACCTGAGCCAGGGCTGTGCCCACGAGGCGCCTCAGCACACTCACAGGCGTTTACTCTAATTCGTAGTGTTCGCTGGGGTGGGCGAGACCATGAGAAGCCAACTTTGAACAATTCCAGACGAAACACGGTTCGTGTCTGTAGATGTAGCTTTGAGGAGAAATATAACTTTAATATTTCATGAAAGTGATGCTGATGTTTGGTTTCAATGAGATTTCCTAGCCCCGCTCCTCACCCCTGCCCCCGTAGCCAGGCATTTAAATAATATTATAAAGAGGCTTTGCTAATCCTTCTGTTGATCTCTCCAACAAAGCTGAATGCAGATGATTCTCAGGTCATGTTTCTGTAGCTTTAACCCCCTGACCCACAGGAGAGCCCGGCAGGCTCCCACTTAATACAATTCCCCACTGTGAGTGAAATGCCCTGGGCAAGCCCCGTGCTGCTCGGGAGAGAACGAGCTTCCCATCGCGGAGCTCTGCTCTGATGAACTATTCATGCATGTCAATAGGGAAGCAATGAAACTACGGCTCAAAAGTCCTGCAGCCTCCTGGTAAGCTCAGTCTCGGCATGTGAAAGTTCTTTCAGAGGGTCATAGAGATTTTATTTGGGAGGTTCCATTCCTGTGCTTGACAATGAAAAACCAAAACACAGCTGAAAGCTTTGATCCCCTAGGGCTAGAGCCAATAGCACGCATTACCTCTTTATTTAAAATGGAAGTCATGTGTCCATTTATGATCACTTCAAAAATAACGTATACTCACTAAAACTCAAATGATGTGATATGCATAAAGAAGACAATAAAAATGATGGATATTGCCACTCTCCAGACCACCTAGGCTTCCAGCGCCGTAGACTCACCTGCGGTTCACACACACGCATGCACACACACAGGGCATAGTCCTAAATATGGGGTTAGGGGAGAATGGAAGGAGGAAAGGAGACGGAGGCGAGGGGAGGCCATATCCACCAGCCTAGAGGCAGAGAGGGGTGGCCGGGGCTCAGTCCAGGGCCCGTGGAGCAGGCGGCCTGCAGGGTCAGGGCCTGGAGGAAGGAACTGGGAGTCTGCGGAAGGATTTCAAGGCACGCAGCGAGGAGACCAAACGTGAGCTAAAGTCAAAGACACATTGGAATGGAATTCCATTTTCTTGGATGCAAAAATTAAAATTTATGGGAATGTCAGTTTTCTCCCAATTAATGGAGTTTCTTATGCCATCCTTTCCAATGAGACTTTCTCTGGGGCTAGTGGCAGCAGCGCCAGACAAGCCCAGGGCGTCCTTTCATGCGGGCTTCCTCAAGCGCTGTGCTGAGCAAGTCTGCACGCTGCCCATTTATTTACTTTATCCATTTCAAACCCCCCTTCCCTATTTGCTGTTTTGTGTCCACTCGCTGGGAAATTCTCTGTGTCTGTTTCCTGCCATCTCTTCTCATCCTCCTCCTCCAGTCTTCACCAGGATTCGATCCTGGAGACCTTCGATGTAGGAGAGAGGTGTTCTGTCACCTGCGCCACCTCGGTTCCTGGTTTCCGGAGCTTTCGGAGCATCTCGTCTTGTCTCTCCCGTTACGTCATCATCTTGCTGCATGGCTCCCGGGGCCTGGCAGCTCACCGGCACACAGAGCCTGGCAGCCCATGCGCCTTCTATAATTATATATATTTTTTATTTTACCGGGAGGTCCCGGGGATCGAACCCAGGTCTCTCCATATGGCAGACGGACGCCCAACCATTTGAGCCACATCCGCCCCCCGCCCACCATTTCTTATTACAGTGTTATGGAAATGTAATCCACATATCGTAAAATTCATCCACTTAACATGTATAATTCAATTATTTTGGGTATATTCATACTTATGCAACCGTCATTTCAATTTTAGAACATTTTTCATCACCCCAGAAAGTAACCCCATCTACCTTAGCCCCCTATTTCCCTCAACCCACCCAACCCTTGGCAGCCACGGATATGCTTTATGTCTGTGGACCTGCCTCTTCCTGGCACTTGACAGAGTGGGGCCCGGGTCCTCTCACTCAGCATGGCTTATAGCTCTTCATTGCCTCTCGTGGCCCAGCAGTGCCCTCTTGCATGGATAGGCCATATTCTGTTACCATTCATCAGTTGATGCATATTTGGGTTGTTTCCACTTTTTGGCCATTATGAACCCTATTATGTAAACATGTGGGTACACGTTTTTGCGTGGACGTATGTTTTCATTTTTCTTGTGTCTTTACCTAGGAGTGGAATCGACAGGTCATGTGGTATCTCTGTGTTGAATCTTCTGAGGAACTGCAGACTGTGTTTCAAAGCAGCTCCACCGTTTTACGTTCTTACGAGCACTGTGTGAAGGTCGCAATTTCTCTGCCTCCTCGCCAACGCCCGACGTTACGTCTTTCTGTAGACAGCCATTCTAGTGGGTGTGAAGTGGAACCTCGTTGAGGTTTTGATTTGCATTTCCCTGATGGCTAGCGATATTTAACATCTTTTCATGTGCTGACTGGACATTTGTGTATCTTCTTTGGAGGAATATCTATTCAGATTCTATGCCCACTTATTAAATGGGTTGTCTTTTTTTTTTTTATTGAGTTGTAGGCGTTCTGTGTATATTCTAGATACAAGTACTAGTGTGTAAGCACAAAATACATGATTTTCTTCTAGCTAGTGTGCTAGTTGTGTAAGAAGTTTATTAAATATCCTTTTCCCACCGAATTGGAAAATCACCTTAATAACATTACACCCCAATTTATTCTGGGCTCTGTCTCTTAGCTCTTTATCGTCCTCCACTGATCTATTTCTCTGTTCCAAAGTCAGTGCCATATTGCTTTGAACTGAGTGTTTCTAGTTGGTAAGAAAAGCTAGTGCCTCATCATCATTCTCCTTTTCCTGACAGCTATTCTAATTCCTTCTCCTATGCAAATATTACAATCTTTTTTCTAATCTCCCCAATATTTCATTATAGTAAAATTTATTCTTGAAGTACAAACATAAACGTCAACCCAGTTAAGATGGCATTATCCCGTATTCTCTTTCACAAAATTTACTATAATGAAATTTGCCATGAATTATTGTGCACCTACCATGTGTTGGGAGCATTTTCAGGCCTTTTGTGTTTATCATCTCATTTAATTTTTGCAATGATCCTATGAGGTTGGAATTACTGGCTCTAATGTAGCGATAAGGACCCTGGATGTCAGAGCTGTGACTAGCTCAGGGTCACGCATGGGTAGAGCTGCCAGTCAAGACGGTACTCCCTCAACAGACATTTAGCAAGTCTGCCTGGCTGAGGTGCTCGCACGGAGGCCGGTGGGCTGGCGCGGGAGCTCCCTCCCCCTCCACGAGCTGTCAGTCTTGCTCAAGCCGCCCCAAGCAAAGGCAAGTGTTAGGGACAGCAGTGCCTTTGCATTGCCCATGAGCTGCCAGACAAGACCCCAGACCCTCTTCCCACCCAGGGGTCTCCCGCCCCGCCCCTCATCAGGCTTCAAAACAGCCCACTGGAGTCTGTCTAATGCAGCCTGGTCCATGAGGGATTCAGTAGGTTCTGGAACATTCTGATAGTGCATGAAAAGACACGAGCAAGTTCATGTGTATGCGTTTCTGAAAACGGGGCCTGCAGCTCCCAGATTCCCAAGGGTTAAGAACTGCTGGTCTCACGTATTCAAGCCAAGGCTGCAAGCTAACGTCTCAGCTCTGCTCACCATACTGTACATGTCTGTCTCAAAGTTACACTTTTGCGTGCGATTCTCTATTACACTTCTGAGCAACTAATGCAGGAAGAAAATCCTTGCCATATGCAGGCTTCCTGACAAACCAGGGATGCACCCTGTCACCGAGCTCAGGATAATTTATTGTCATTTTATAGAAAACAAAACGGCAGATACTTGATTATTGCTGTTTGCACGTAAAGAATTGAAGACGGACGAAATTTCAAAGGCATCAGTATGTAAATAATTAAATAAAATGCAGACTGGGTGGATACGTCAGGACCCAAATCATTTGTACCCCTGCTTCTGGTCAGCTCCTACGCTCAGCAATTTCTGAAAGAAAAATATCTTTTAGATTAGTCAGAAACCCAGAGGAACTGTGCTACTAAACCCGGGGAAATGGGAATTTCCACCAACAGCTTCGCTGGCATTTACGTGAATCTACTATTGTCATTTGAAAACACGAACCTTGTTTTGAATGACATCTTTCAAGTGCTCCCTTTTATGTATATCCTAGGCACATTACAGCTGCTGAGACTTGTGACGATTTCTACTAAGATGCAAAAGAATGAGGCTAGAGGGGAAGGTCCAGCTTTGTCCAGACTCAAGACCAATGGCCAGTGGATAACTCTAACAGAAAGCCCTGCGTTAGTGCACTTGTTTACCTTCGAAGGGGACCTACAGAGGTTGCGTATCTGTTGAAACCAGACGTGTCCTCGACTAAACTGTGAATGTCATTTCTGCTTCAAAGCACGGGACTCCGGAAGCGTAACTGGGTGGTGTTTCTGAGCTGGAGCGTCCTCTCTACTGTAGAGCCTTGGAGACTCGAGACTTCTGTATCCTGTCGGCTCTGCTTCAGTTGCCGGACTTGGGTGCGGGAGCCCTCGGCAGACCCCGGCCCACGCCTGGTCAGGGACCGCGCCGCAGGGCAGCCTGCTGCAAGCGGCTGGGTGTGGGCAAGGCCCTCCTCCGCAGCCGTGCTCTCGGCCGGGAGCTGGCTGTGGCGCTCAGCATCCCGCTCTGCCATTCCAGAGGCGGAAAGGCACCCCCGTCACTCACGCCCTTCCCTAATTCTTTAAGCGCCCCAGCCAACAGCTTCCTGCGTGGCTTTGGCCAGAAGTGTTTCACACGCAGATGTCTAAAATAAACCACTCACTGGCAAAGGTTTTGGGGTTGCACGATGGCTTTAGACTCAGAGTCACCCGGGGAGGGGTGGATCCCCAACCAAAACCTGGGTCCACAAGCAAGGAAGGTGGGACGTGGCCGTGGGTGTCTCCGTACCAGGCAGGGGTGTCCTAGCAAACGTGGGGGCAACATGGACCACGCAGCACAACGCAACCTAAGACAGAGCCCTGCCGCTCTCAGCAAAAGGAAAAGTTCTTCAAGGAGAAATAAACACCATTGCCAAGAGTGCCCAGGGCAAGGAACTTTCAGCCTCTGCTGGAGCTCAAAAGCCACTCCGGGACGGAGGCTGTAAACACTGCCAAGACGGGTCGACGTGTTCATTTATCCAAAAAACATTTGCTGAGTTCCTAGCGGGGGCCGGGAGCTGAGAGACACCAAGGTGAGTAAGATGTGGATGAAGGGAACGGCCGAGCCAGGGCTCCTTCACGATGCCCTTTGATATACAGACAAAGGGTCCCAAGGTGTCACCTCAGAAAGGAAGGCTCCTAACGAGGGGGACGCTAACCCACAGTCAGGGAAAACGAAGGGAAGAAAACTGCGTGGAGGGGTGCCGACTGAGCCGAATTCCTAGTCCACTGCAGCAGGAATTTAGGGCCTCGCTGTGTGTGTGGGGGGGTACAGTGGAAAAGTACAAAACCAGACAAGCAGGCAGAGGGCTACGGCACACCGCGGAAAGGAGACTTTGTCTTGCAGGCTGGTCGTCTCCACACGTTGCTGATCATGTGCCTGCAACAATAAAAAACCTGGGGGTACGTATACCAAGATACTGATATTTATAAAGCAATGCACTACTATGCCACTGTATTATGCATATGATAAACGATACTCCGAAAGATTGAAAGTAAGGTAAAGATGAAACACACTAACAATTTATTCGATAAGAATTTTTTTCTCATGAAAATACCAATGCCAGTAAAATTCCATGCAAGCAGCGTGCGTAGGTCCAGTCGGGTAGCTCAGCCCTGGGGCCTGCAGAGAGCCTGGTGGGTGCCTCGCAGGGCGAGCTCTGCCCCTTCCGTGCTGTGTGCGGAAGTCTGCGCTCTTCCGTCGTTTCTCCAACACGTGGTTTCTTGGCAGGAGTCTTCTTGGGCCAGTTATTTTGGGGGGGTTGGTCTGGAGAGAGTTGATGACGCAGCCACGTCGGGGGTCCCGCCCTCCCCCTGGGCGCCGGCGCCACTGCGTCTTAAATGCTGCTGCCTTATTTTCGGGAAAGCTGGTTACAGATACAAGCTCTTCCCAGACCCGCGCGGTTGCCTGGTCACGACTCGGAGCAGCCTCTTTGGCAATGGCCGTGAGGCCCGCGTCTGGCGACGGGCGGCCCGGAGTCCCCCCCGGCGGGCATTGACTGTGGCCACCCCAGCTGCTTCGGCCGAGGGCTGCAGAGCAGGGGGTACAACATTCCTCAAAAGCCTGCTGGTCGCCAGCAGGGCTGGGGGGCTGCGGACACCCTGTGAGCGCGCCGGCTTCCCTGGCCCTCGGGGAGCTTTGGTGCTAGTGGGTGAGCCCCGAGACAGGTAGGGAACACACGGGCTCTGACCTGAAGACAGATGGAGAGTGCCCCACAGCCTCCCAGGACCTCAGAACAGGGTCTGACACAGATGCTGCGAGTTGAGGGTCTCGGTGGGCTCAAGTCTTTGACAGGTGTCCTTGTAAGGACACACAAGGCCGGCGGCGCCAGGAGCCACCAGGAGCTGGAGGAGGCGAGGAATGGCGCCTCCCTGGAGCCCAGAACCGTGAGACAGCACAGTTCCCTGCTTCCGCTGCCCGCTTGGTGCTGATTTGTCATGGCAGCCCTGGGAAAGGAAAACTCAGGGCCAGGAGAGGGGGTGGCAGTGAGGGCTGCTTCTGAAGGCAGGATGCTCAGGGAAGGCCTCTGTGAGAGGGGCATTGTGTGGAAAGCGGTGAAGATCTGGGGGAAGGATTGAAACGGAGATGTGGGAAGTGCAAAGGCCCTGAGGCAGACGGGATGGGACAGAGTGGCTGTGAGGGGAAGGGCACCTGGGATGGGTACAGGCAGCACCTGCACAGAGATCTGAAGGCTGAGAGGAAGCCAGTCCTGGGCGGGGCATTCCAGAGAGGGGGCAGCCAGGGCACAGAACTTAAAAGAAGACCCACGTGGTGCGGGGGTGCAGGGAGGCCACGGCCAGGGGGCAGGTGCACGTGGCTGTGGAGTGGGCAGGGGCCCCATCCCGCAGGGCCACCCAGGCTGGGGAGCTCTGGTATTTCATTCCGAATGCACTGACCAGCTCGTGGCTTTCAGCCAGGCAGTCAAGGTTGTTTGTTTGTTTTCCCTACATTAAAATATATATATATTTATTTATTTTAAAGAACCCCAGATGGTTCTCTCGTCTGTTCATTGTTTGTGCGTCTTCTCCAGGAGGCATCAGGAATCCAACCCAGGACCTCCCACATGGGAGGCGAGTGCCCAACGGCCTGAGCCACATCCGTTCCCCGTGGGCTGCCGCGTCTGCTGGCTTGTGGAAAATGCTCGTTTAGGCATCTGCTCGTTGTGGCGGGAGGTGGTGCCTGCTCGTCTTCTTTAGGAGGCACCAGGACCCGAACCCAGCATCCTCCGTGTGGTAGGCAGGCATCCAACTGGTTGAGCCACATCCGCTTCCCGAGTCAAGGGGTTTTTAAATGGTAAGGGGGACACCTGGAGGGAAGAAGGAGACCACTTAGTGGGCACTGCAGCTCCAGCATCGCTTGGAGGACCGGTTCAAATGCAGATTCCTGGGCCCACCCCAAGAGGTTCTGATTCTGGGGGTCTGGGTGGGCCTGAGAAGGTGAGTTTCTAACAAAGCTTTGAGAAGTGTCGATCTACTTCATCTTCCTCCTTTCTGAGCTGGAGAGAAGGAACTTGACAGCTTCAGTGGTGGGGCCACGGCCACACCGCCCCACCTCGGGGAGCCCAACTTCTGTAGACCAGCAGGTTCTTCTTCCATCCCTGCCCTCCAAAACCTATTCAGAACTTGATGACAATTTATATGTAGAAAGCAGATGAACTGTAGCCTCACCAATGACTAATAATAATAAAAAAAATCTGCTTCCTCTTTCCCTTTCCATGAATATTCACAAATAAACAACTAGGCCTGCTTTTTGGGGTCGTATTTGTGTTCCTTTCTGTTCCCCTAGTCACATCAGGAGGGGGTGAGAAGTTGGACAGTTTGTTAAATGAATTCAGCAAAGCAGTTATGACAAGATAAATATCAAGGGGAAATGGAATTTTTTTAAAGTTACATTTAAGGAATTCATAGGAATAGCCTTAGTTTTTTTCAACCTCTTCATCTATTTCTTTACCAAAGAAACCCAGATCATAGGGTTAAAGGGGTTTTGAGATCTTGGAAGGCCAGGAACCAGGTAAAGTGCCCTGATTGTATAGCTTTCTGTCCACCAAACTCGGGATGCTGCCTGGTTACAGGATCTATCACGAACAGGGCACTCGGGGCTCACGGAGACTGCCCCCCTTCTTTTCCAGCCAGTGGCTCCCGCCATGCCTGCCACAGGCTACCGAGACCATATTGTCAGCTGTGCTGACGCAGACCTAGGTCTCTTCTGTTTCTAGGCTTCCTTCATTCTGCGTCCTTCCACTGGGCCAGGCTGACCGTGAGTCCACAGGTGTGTTATATTTGAACACCAACGTTTCTACTTCTTTTTCACATGGTTTCCCTTAACTGCTTTTAATTTTAATTAGGACAATTTCACAGGAAATCCAAGTTTCCTTTAAAAACGTGGATCCATCCATCATTGGTAAATGGGGAAACAAGCAGTGGTCTGTGCACACGCTGGGAGATCGTTCAACCCTAGCAAGGGATGAAGTGCTGGCAGGTGCACCTCCAGGGACGGTTTGTGACGGAAGCCAGAACCAAGCCCAGGTTATACGATCCGGTTCAGATGACATACCCAGAATGGGTAGAGATCCACAGAGACAGAAAGCAGGTTGCTGGTTGCTGGGGCTGGGGACACGGGAATGGGGAGGGGCTGCGTGAGAGGAACAGGGTTTCCTTTTGGGGGACGAGAATATTTTGCAACTAGGTAGGGAGGTGCTTGCAATCATTGTGAATGTACTAAATGCCACTGAATTGTTCACTGTAATATGGTTAATTTTGTGTTTTGTGAATTTCACCGCAAATCCTCGTAGGGATGGCTGCCTAGGACCGCAGCCTGCCCCCTGTGCCCCAGGCCCTGCTTCTGCCTCCTTTCAGCTGCGACGTGCACAGCTGGCAGCCCCTGCCAAGCACCCTCAGCTCGAGCACAGGGCGCACGGCGCTGCCAGGGTGTCTGCAGCCGGCTGGCCGCTCGGTCTTTATTCAAGTACTCAAAACTTGTAGGCGCTGGCCCGGCCCTTCAGCGCCACCTTCTACCACCAGCCCGCGCGTCCCGTCCCTCCTGCCACACCAGATCCCTGGCGGCTCCCTCAGTGCCCCTGGCGTGCTCAGACCACAGGCCTTCCCCTACAGCTCCCTGCAGATCCGGGCCATCCTGTAGCAGCGGCGGTGGCATCTCCCACCCACCCTGCCCCCAAGGACCCCGCGAATTCCTAACGCCTTCTCACTTGAAGAGACCTTCTCTGGAACTGAGCTCCTGGAAGGAGAATCGGCAGCTGACTCATCTCAATTTCCCGAGTCCGACCCGGGAAATGACCTCACTATAGGAAAAAAAAAAAAAACAACCTCTTTCCAGATACAGGAAAAAAATGACCTCACTATAGAAAAAAAAAAAAAAAAAACACAACAACCTCAGTTTCCCCAATTTTTTCCTGTATCTTTTCTTTTAAATTTTAGGTGAGCTTTGCACCGCCAGACGAATTAGGGGTTTTGCTTATCTTCTGCTCCGTCACAACTCCTTATGTCTTCAGAGACAACCACTTCATGCGCTCCCCACGTCGCCAAAACCCAGGGGCATGTCCCAGACCGCCGTGTCTTCAGCGGTCACAGGCGTTAGGCACGTGGACCGAGGCAGCACAGAGGCGCGGCGCGGCTCTGCCCTCTAGTGTCCGCGCCCGGCATTTCCCTCCCCTTCGCTTTGCACATGGCTGTTTCTTTCCTGCTCTGGTGCCCCCCTCTGCTGGCGATGTCCTAGAACACCTTCCTCACGCACACCTTAGCTCCTTCCTGGAAGGAGATGCTCGGGTCGTATTCCAGACCGTGCCTTTTGCTTTTCAAAAAGCGAACCCCCTTATGAAGCCTCCCCACACGTCACAATGCTATGAGTGTGAACCATGTCAGAATCTTGCCCCAAATTTCTCCCACATTTCTGGGCATAAGAACCACTGTGTCACTGGTTAAAAGTAAACTCGGTGCTCCCGTCCGGCTGAGTCGGAATTCTCTGGGCATCTGTGTTTCTCCTGTGTTCCCCTGCTGACTCTTACCGTGCAGCTGACATCATACTGAAATCTGGTCCGCTCCTTCCCCCCCCACAGATGAGGCTTTAGGAGCCGGGGAGGCGGTTTGGGGCCACTTTAGCCTTCTCCATTGCCCTCTCCCAAACTGCAGGCTCAAGTGTGAGTAGAAAGAAATACGCTTGCTATATAAATGCAGTTTTAAAACAAGGACCTACAGGCGACCATATTGCCACCTCCCACTGCACCTCCTCTTTCATAGAAATGTTTAACCACCACTGCACTTCAGTGGGACATAGCCGGTCAGCTTCAGTGCCATAGCCCAGCCAGACGAGTGGTTCTGTTCTATTTCACAGTATTTCCAATGGTTGTATTTGGGGTGGTGTTTGCCTCCAGGTGGAGATGCCGAGGACATCCACTGCAGGCCCTTATACCAGTGTGGGCCCTGGGCCAGCTGCAGTGCTGCATGACTGCAACTTGTCAAAATGCAAAGCGTTTCGTCCTACCCCAGATCTGCTGACTCGGAATCTATCTGTGGTGCAACCAGCCCTCTAGGGGATTCAGGGGCTGGTGAAGCTGGAGAACCGCCGCCTTGCACACGAGCTCGCATGCACTCCACACAGCTGCGGCCTGCACAGTGAAAGCTTCAGGCGTCTGGCCACCGGGCACCCGGCCTCGGAGCGCCGTTTGATTGTCTTTGAAGGCAAACTGCAAATCTCAGCTCTCTACTTGATGAGTGGACAAGCTTATAATTCTAGGGCCAGCCGGGGCTCAGGTCCCCGAGCCCCAGAAGGGCGCTCGGGGACGAGACCGCGTCTCCCTCTCGGAGCCCGCAGGCCTTGGAAGGAACCCGGCGGCCCCCGGGCCGCCCCGCAGGCGGCTCCCAGTCCACGGCCCGCGGCCCCGCCCCGCGCAAACCGCCGCCCTCCCGGCAGCCAATCAGGGCGCAGCGCGCGCTCGCCTCGCCGTTAGCTCGGGCGTCACGTGCGCTCGGGCAGCGCTTCACCGCCGGGGGCGGTGTCCATCCGCCCGGAAAAAGAGGGCCACGCCCACTTGCGCCCGGCGCTCGCGACCCCAGTCCCCACGGGATAGGGCCCCCCGGCGAAGGCGAGGTGGGAGGCAGCAACGCGGCCCTGCGGGGCTGGGGAGGGCCGGGGCCCTCTGCGGGGTCGTGTGCGGGGCGCGAGTCCCGGCGCGGAGGGATCCCGGGGGCCCGATAACCGTTGGCGCGCCCGGGGCTGTTACCCGCGGGGGCGAGGCTGAGGGCGACGCTGAGGGGCGAGCGGCGAGGGCGCGGTGCGGGCAGGTGAGGGCCAGCAGGGGCCCGGGGGCCGCGAGGTGCGGGGGCTGCGGGACGAGCGTGGAAATGCCGGGGTCTGGGGGCCGCGGCTTCTGCAACTCCGCAGGCCCCGTTTTAGCCGCCGAAGGAAAGGAGTGACTAGGAGGAGAAGCCCTTTGCCTTCAGGGACCCTCCGTTTCAGGGGCGGGGGGCGAGCAGGGGGCACGAGTGCCGGGCGGGTGGCAGTTCCCAGGGGACAGGTGGGAGGGCACGGGGGGCACAGCCCTGGGCCTGGGGGGCTTCCCGGGCCCCCGGGGCGCCGTTCCTGGGGTGCTGGGCCGAGGAGGCCACGGGGGCTTCTAGCTGCCCCGGGCAACCCCACCGGGCTGTGGGAAGAAGAAGTGGACGTGGCCTGTTTTGTTTCCCTTAAGGTTCAGTTTGTTGCTAAATAGTTGGAGGTCATTTGGGCACATCTAAAACAATATATGAGCACAAACTTTTTTGGGGGTGACCACGTGATCTCTTGCCCCAACTGGGTCACGGGGCACTAATGGTCGCCATGCGAGGACACAGCTGAAAACGAGACGTGCGTGGGGCGAACCCTTAGACCCGCAGTGTGCGGGGTTATTGGAATAGGCCGCTGGCACCTGGAGGGAGAGCTGGTGAGAGCGCTCATTGCCCGCACCCCACCCCGCACCCCCCGGCTGTCTGACTCGGTAGGGCTCGTTATTTGCATTTCTAACAAGTTCCAGGTGCTGCCTATGCAGCTAGAGACCCATTTCCAGGACGGCTCTATTTTAAAAGTGTCTCCTTTTGGAGATGGGAGTTCATCCGGTGACAGAGGTTTAAAAAAAAAAAACAACTCTGTGTTGCTGCTGGGTGTCCAAGCACTGGGTTATGTGCTGGAGACTAGATCAGGATTAGCATGATGTGCACGCCAGGGAGTCGGGGAAACTGGTTCCCTGAAGTGCGGGAACTGCTGGAAACAGCTCTGTAGAAAAGGGGGAAAGAGATGGCATTTGAGCAGGTTCTTAAAGGATAAACTGGATTCTTCTAGTTTAGGAGGAAGGGCACGACACTCTAGGCAAGATAATGGGAATCATGGAATGTATTGTGGCCGGTGACTGAAAGAGTGATAATTGCTGGAGTCGAAAGCAGAGGTCTTCACATTTGTTTCTGGGCACCATAAGACGAGCATATATGCCAACATGCCAATATGAAACTTAAGGAAGCATGCAGAGCGTAATATACATACTATACAGGGAACACAATAGTTTAAAGTGAGGATAAATACTGATACTCTGGCACCTTGGTGGTTTACCTTGAGTATTCTTTCGGACATTCCTGATTTAGAATCAGATTGTGGAGGGTTTTATATGCTGAGCTAAGATGTCTGCTTTTAATCCTGTAAAACGCAGTAGGGAATCAAAGAGGTCTTTAAAATTGGAGAATGTCCTTAGATTTATCTTCCTGGGAAGATCACCAAAGAGCAAAGAAATTTAGAAGCTGTCAGAACTCAGAAAAGAGATGATAACCTGATTGACAGCTGAGTGATGTTAAATTGAAATGTCATCACCTGCCTCTACCTGAAACCTTCATTAGCTTCTCGTGGCACTGACAGTCCCATCCAAGCTCCTTCCTCTTGTCTCAAGCTGCTGCTTCAGTCACACTTCCCTTCAGTTCTGTGGACAAGCCATGATCTTCACCCTTCAGCTGGGTTGTTTGTTCCTTGCATGGAAGACTCCCTACCTTCCAATTTCTACTCCTGCTCCTCAGTTTAAATGTTAGCTTCCTTAGAGGCAGACTCCTTCAGTGTGTCTGATTTTGCTGAGACCATTCTGCTTGTTTTGTCAAAACACAGTTTATCCTGTGTAATTATGCTTTTATCTGCCTCTTCCATGAGGGCTAATATTTTTTGAGTGGGCTCGATGTGCCAGGTGCTTTTTACATGTGTTTTCTCATTTGATCCTCACAACTGCCCTGTGTGATAGGCTGTTAGAGCCCATTTTACAGGTGCAGACCTGAGGTACAGGACACATAGCTTGCTCCGTGACCACTTACTTAAAATGTGAAGGGGGTGGTTTCCTGCAAGCTGGCTCTGAGACCTCTAGCCCTCCCCTTTGGGGACGAAGGGAGTAACCTTTTACACAGATGCCTACCTAGCACAGAGCCTGGCTCATTGTAGGCACTTAATAGGAGGATGTTTCTCAAGAGCTGGGAGAATTGGTGGATCAGCTGTAAGGCAATAAAGGAATAGTTTAGAGATAAGCAACTCAGGTATTTGCATTAGAGATGAAGGGGATGGTGATGCCACTAATAAAGAATGAAGATATGGGAGACCAGTGATGAAGTAGGAAAATATTAGTGCGAATGTGTTAAGTTTAAGCTGCCCACAGAACTTTGGGAAGATGGGAGGAGGCAGTTTGTAGGTTTAAAGATGAAGTGCGGGGCCTGGAGTGGCACCTGGCATGGATGCCCAAGGTCATCCTAGCTTAGAGACGTGCATGCAAAAGAAAGAACCGGTCAGTAATACCTTAATTCTCCTAACAGTTTTTCTTTCTTAGGCTTGTTTGCAATAAATAGATGAACCGAAAAACTAAATCTTCTTTTGAAATAAATCTCCCAGCCTTATCTGACCATTTTAGCCCCACCGCCTAGCCCAGTGCCCAGTCTCCAGTGAGCTCCTGTTTGGCGAGTGCACATAGGAACTTGTCCTCAAGGTGTTGTCTATATGTTAGGGGAAATTAGAAAGCTATGGAGTTGCCCAGGAGCTTATTTTGGGTTCTCAGGCAGCCTTGGGAAAGGGGTCTTGTGTAGTTGTGTGCACTAAGTATGCCTTCACAATTGTTCCCTTCAGGAAGAAAATGACTGGGCGTGCCAGAGCCAGGGCACGAGGAAGAGCGCGTGGTCAGGAGCCCGTGCACCACGTGGGTGCTGCTGCCGTGAGTGCTTCCCATTTCCTACCTATGGGAAATAACTGAACAATGAAGAGCTTGTTGAACTTTTACCAGTTGAGGCCTTTGAAAATAAATGAAAACTGTGTCCTAAGAAGGAGATGGAACTGAGCAAGGAAGATAATGCTCTGTATCCTGAGTAGATTAGAACCTTTTCAAAGTTCTTGGCTTTAGAGACTCCTCTCTTGAAAATATATATATATATATTTTTTTTTTTTTTAATAAAAAGAAAATATTTGATTACTAATTTAGATCAGTGTGGGTTGAATGCTTAAAAGGATGTATTTAGGACTTATTATTTTCTCTGACATCTGTGATCTCTTGACATAAAAGAATACTCTTCTTTATTTGTAAATAATTACAGAGTCAACAACCTGGTTATATTCAGCCTAGACCTCAGCAGCCACCAGCAGAGGGGGAATTAGTTGGCCGTGGACGACAAAGAGGACCAGTAGGAGCAGCAGCCAAATCGCAAGGTGAAGGGAAAGGAGTGAAAAGGCTGTGTGTGTTTGCCCTGAGACCTGGGATAGCACCGAGTTTACAGCCTCAGGGCACGGGGTCCCCGACAGCCCTGTAAGGTACAGCAGGCACTCTGACACTGTGCCACCCCACTGTGAGGGGCACCATGGACTTCTTTTCTCCCTGGAAGTGGAAAGAGCTTATCATAGCCAGGGCCCCACATTAGCTATTACTTTCAAATTAGACACACATTGGCTTGTTATGCACTAAGACATGTTTAGAACATGCTTGGAATCTTTAATGACTTCAAAAACTGGACCAACTTGAACATTTGTAACTTTGCTTTATAAACCACACTTTCACATGTGTTTAATTAGTTAGCCCTGTTTCTCACAAGTGAAAATTGAGACCAAAGTTGCTGCAACTATTAGAGACAGAACACTACTTCTGATTCCAAAAATTGTGCTTTTTCACTGCCTTCTTGGAGAAGTGGATCATTTGGGTGCTTGGTATAAGATGGTGAGGTTTAAATAATAGTTGAGGTGACAAATGGAAGGCCCTGTCTTATCACCTTTCACTGTTCTTGTGAGGATTATATCTAAGGAGTGCTTGTCATGGTAAATATTCAATTATACTATATTTTAGAAATTAATGTGACAAGTTTAACAGATTTATTTCTTAACGAGGCATTGTTTAGGACCTTGTTTTCCCTTCTGTTAAGGGGGGGTGGTGGTGGATACACTGAAGCATTTTTAAATAGAACAGTGTCAAGGTCTAATTTGTGTTTTGAATAAATCAGTCTGGCAGTTGCATGGAAGGTGGAATTAGTGTAAGGTTTTCATTCTTATCCATTCTGAATTCTGTCATTTTTATAGACTGACAGTTAATCAAGTTTCAGCTAAATGTAATAATAGTAATAAATATAGAAAGGGAAACAGACTTCATTTTTTTATATTCAGAAAATTGTAATCTGGTAGCTGCATCCAGAACTGAATTTATTTTTCAATGGTAAATCCAAAGTTTTCAGGAAAAAAATTACAATCCATCCTTTCTGACTTGTTATGCAGGTTTGACTCAGTATGTATAATCCCTGTTAGTGTAGTTCTTCACCTAGCCAGTGAATGCTTTCACCCAAGTCACAGAGGGAGACAAGTATGGACAGTTACACTTTAGAGCATCTTTAGATGGAGCCTCTGCATGTCCTGTGGTTCAGGAACCAAGGTGGGCAGCACCTTCACCATGTGGTCTTGTCTAAAACTTGGTACATGCCTGTGGAGCTGACTGTCCTCAACCTTTCATGTGAGGTAACAAGGTGACACTAAATAACTTGTCTCCAAGGTGTAGAAGGAACTGAAAGACCGTGTTTAAGTCACTGTTATTTCCCTAATGAAGAAGTATCCACAGGTAGGCAGTTTGGGGCTAGTTCTGGTGTTTATGATCCTAAGAGAAAACCAGGGTTTTTAGTCTTTTGCCCTGAGCCCATGGATTCCATGATTAAGACTTACCTTTGGTTCGGAATGGCATTTGAGCTCCTGTCATCATATCCAGATTCCAGGCAGGATTGGTAGGTGGGAGGCAAGGAGCACACAGAAGGTACAAGTTAGCTATTGACTCTCCTCCAAGGAGGCTTCCCCACAAGTCTCACCCAGGATTTTCTCCTCAAGTCTCCTAGGTCACCTGTACCCACAGGGTAGGTAGAAAGTCTAGTCAACTGGGCACAATTATCCCAAAATTGAAGGGATTAATTGAAGAATGAGAGGTTGGTCATTGGATAGGTAACTAACAGTCTCTTCTACAAAAAATACCCATTAATTGACAGCTAGAATTTTAATATTTGCTGCGAAGCCCATGTTCATTATTTGTCCCATGTAATGCTGTTGATCTGAGATACTCAGTTGTGTGTTTTCTGCACATTGAATGGCTTAATATTTTAGATTGCTAAAACTATAGCTTTTGGAACTAAGCATTAATTAAAATCATTATCTTGTTGCTTATCCCGATGTGGTCTGTGTAGCACAGCTGGGGGATATGCACAGGTCCTTGCATACATTCTGATGTTTCTTAACAGAATTAATAGGAAACTACACTTAACCTTAAAATTTTAAATTCCGGTTATCGATCTAAGCATTATGAACTACCAGTTCCTCTGGCTGTAATGCATTATGGCAAATAGTGGAAAATTCTGAGATGAAGGCTGACCCTTAGATTGTTGTCAGACTTCACAGTACAGAAAAGTTAAGTCAAAAAACAGATGCTCCTGAGTTCTTAACAGTCCAGCTGTCTGACTTTCCAAGAAGGACTTAATTTAGGGTTAGGTGTAAAGAGATAATTTCTACTTTTCTGAAGAGTTTCTGAGTTGTCTGCAAATAACTGATGGGATGAGATAAATGCACAGTAGGGGTGTGTGTGCCTCATAAAGGAGCAGCTGAGCTTGCCTGGGGCAGTGACAGGAAGGCTTTAAGGAGGAAGTTCTAATAAAGAAACTGCTTTTGCTTTGGGATGCCAACTGCCTGGGCCTTGGTAGCCTTTGGGCTTTGTTTTGTAGCACCTTGGGGATCAGTGCTGTCATGCTTCATTTCATGTTTCAGGATGCTTAGGTGTGTAATTTTTCTTTTTTTGTTTAAAGAACTCCAGATATCTGCTGGATTTCAGGAGTTATCCTTGGCAGAGAGAGGAGGCCGTCGTAGAGATTTTCACGATCTTGGTGTAAATACGAGACAGAACTTAGACCATGTTAAAGAATCAAAAACAGGTAGGTTAATTATGGAGAATGCACTTTCATGGGACTATTTTCCAAGTACACAGGACAGTAAAAGGAGACGCTTTTTATGTATTTATTGGTATGTTGTGTATGGGCAAGGATGGTTCATGAGTTTTCTGTTTTCTCCTCTTTCCCTTTTGGTTTTGGGGAAATAGGTTTTAGATATCTTTAGCTGCAATGAAATGTTGTTTGAGTAAATATTACATAGATCACTGAGTTTTCTTTAAAACTCTTTTTGCCATAAGGAGGTTTCGTTTGGTCTTAAAGCACTTGGTCCACAGAGTCTAAATGTAAGTTTCTTTAGGTATTCACACAGATAGCGCTGGAGGGTGTGTCCCCAAAGTTAGGTGCCGGAGGACTTTTATCATCTGTTTACAAAACTGCCTTCATTGTCACAGTAGGAAAAACGTCAAGGCCGACTGAAGCTGATATTTTGCACATTGACTCTGACTTCCTTTGACAGGCTCTTCAGGTATGATAGTGAGGTTAAGCACTAACCACTTTCGGCTGACATCCCGTCCCCAGTGGGCCTTATATCAGTATCACATTGACTACAACCCACTGATGGAAGCCCGAAGACTCCGCTCAGCGCTGCTTTTTCAACATGAAGATTTAATTGGAAGGTGTCATGCTTTTGATGGAACGATATTATTTTTACCTAAAAGACTCCAACACAAGGTTATTTCACATGTCTGTATGAGGGATGGGAGAGGGGGATTTCTACTTCAGAGCAGAACTGCTGTAGTGTAAGGTAGTTGTCATGACTTGTAGAGAGACCCCAGAAACCCAAAGATGACTTTTGGTATTATTATTTCCAAACCTTCCTGAGTAATTTAATGATTACAAATCAGTTATAATACAAATTCAAACTCTCATTTCTCACAGCCATTTTTTTTTTTCCTTAAAATATGGAACACTTCACGAATTTGCATGTCATCCTTGTGCAGGGGCCATGCTAATCTTCTCTATATCATTCCAATTTTAGTATATGTGTTACCGAAGCGAGCACCATTTTTTTTTTTTTTTTTTTTAATTTCATTTAAAATTTTTCTGTACTTTTCAGTGTTGCCTTATTAAACTTACATGATTGGGTTTAGTTTTCTCTTAGCAATGAAAAGATTGGTTTTCTAACCTTTCCATCCTCAGGTTACTGAAGTTTTCAGTCAGACTCGAAATGGAGAGCACGTGAGGATAACAATCACTTTGACAAATGAACTTCCTCCTACGTCACCAACTTGTTTGCAGTTCTATAATATTATATTCAGGAGGTATGTTAGTATTTTTCTCAACATTTTAAGAAAATTTTCAGACAAGCTGAAAGAATTATATGGTAAATGTCTGTCTATCTGTCACCTAGATTTATGGGTTACTCTGAATTGTAGTTATTTTAAGGTGCGGTTTACTGTTTTAAACAGTATTATGTCCTTAAATTCCCTATTAGATCTTTCAACTACTATTTGAGCTTGTGTTAAGAACACACATACCCAGAAGATTTTGGCTAGCTTTATAATCCTCTCCATTTTTTCTTTCTCACAATGAGTTGCCCATTCTCAAAGAGGGCCAGGATTAAGGCTGTTTGCATTTATTTGCTCCATTGTGGTGGACGTACTGCATGCTCTGTCCGTGACTTTCAAGATGGATACCATATATTCAAACCCAAAATAAGAGCACGTGTTATGCAGAAAATTTTCTCTGGGTGAAAAGCAATCGGGGATAAGGCTGAAATTGGTATTTCAATGACTTGCATAAGAGTAATGGGACATAATACTTGGATTTGTAATTTACCTTTAAGTTCGTCATGAGCTGTCTCTGATGGGAGGACAAACTATTTTGTTAAACACTTGTCTTGGTTTAATGTAATTGGTAGATTTATTTTTCTCTAAACAAGGAGTTGGCAAACTTCCTTCTGTAAAATGCCAGACAGTGTTTCAGGCTTCCCCAGCCATACGGTCCTTGTCTCAACAACTCATCTGTGCTGTAAGAGCAGAGAAGCAGCCAGAAACAATACATAAATGATTAAAGCTGTGTCCAGTAACACTGGTGATAGGCACGGACACTTGAAATTCATGGGATCGAAGTGCCGTGAAATAATACTGTTTTTCATTTTCTTTTCAACCATTTAAAACCATTTAAAAACCACTTCAACCATTTAACCATTCTTAGCTCATAGGCCATACAAAAACAGCAGGCAGTCTGGGTTTGGCCTGGCTGCAGGCCATAGCTAGTCTACTCCTGCTCTAAACAATATGCCATTCTGATTGTAGTCTTAGAAATACTTAACCAATATTCACTCTTGTTTAACTGTTTTGATTTTCTGATTTCTAGGCTTCTGAAGATAATGAATTTGCAACAAATTGGACGGAATTATTATAACCCAAGTGACCCAATTGATATTCCAAATCATAGGTTTGTACGAAGTGGCAAGTTTCATATTCCTTAGGCTTAATTACAAACTTTGAAAGTAATTCTCTAAATTAAAATGACAGGTACAAATGTGGCTATTAAGCCGACACCCTTTGCTTGAGTGATGATGCATTCCAGAAGATTTGGGTTAAAAAAAATCATATGCAGAGCAGATGTCGCTCAAGTGTTTGAGCGCCTGCTTCCTATGTACGAGATCCAAGGTTCTATCCCTGGTACCTCCTAAAAACAAACAAAAAAACCAGCTATCATTGGGGAGTGGATGCAGCTCAGTGGTTGAGTGCCTGCTTCCCATGTACAAGTTCCTGGGTTCAATCACCGGTACCTCCTTTTAAAAAAAAAAAAATGTATCGACCACTGGAGAAGCATAAGTAGTTGTCTAGCACTAAGTCTGCAGTTTGCTCTTAGTGGATTTCATCAGAAGCTAATGATGATAAGTTCAGAAGGTCCTGTGGTGTATCAAGACTGCAACCCAACTGGTGTAGGTTTATTGTAGTATAATTGCAGGTGCCTTTCAGTTCCACTAGCAACGTTTTCAAGGCTTAGGCCTGTTTGTGTCAAGAATGGATTAATAAAGCTAGTCAGTTTATTCATTTGAAATAGAACTTACTATAAAATTTCAGGTAAGTTAATTGTTGAGGGTCTTAAAAAGATCTTTTATGTGGAACCATATAAAACCTAGAGATAAGTAAATTGATTCAATCAAAAACTTTTTACTTTAGAACCAGTTAATAAAGGTGAAAAATACAACTTGGCACAAACAAAATATGTTTAGATAATCATGGAAGTTGCTTCCCATTTCCTGACAGGTTGGTGATTTGGCCTGGCTTCACTACTTCTATTCTTCAGTATGAAAATAACATCATGCTTTGCACCGATGTCAGTCATAAAGTCCTTCGAAGTGAAACTGTTTTAGATTTCATGTTCAACTTATATCATCAAACTGAAGAACATAAATTTCAAGAGCAAGTTTCTAAAGAACTAATAGGTTTAATTGTTCTTACCAAGTAAGACTGATTTTTTTAATTGAAAATTAGTGGTTGTGCTGCAGCTCTGAAGAGCCTGTGGGGGTGTAGTCCTTTAATGGTGATAGGAAAGCGAGCTTTGAAGCGGAGTGGTGGGAACAGTGTGAAGATGGGGAACATACTTATCTGGAAAGCACAGATACCTAAGGATTTTTACTTCTCTAGTTCTTTATGCTCAAATAGTAATTTAGTTAGTCTCACTTCTCCCATCCATCTAGCAGTCTTTAAGAAATATTTTCCCTTTCTCTTTCCATAATATTTTAAAGGGTGATTTGAAACTTTGAGACTGTTACTCTCACACGTCAATCATGTGCCAATGACTTTGGATCGTTCCACAGGTATAACAATAAAACATATCGAGTAGATGATATTGACTGGGACCAGAATCCAAAGAGTACTTTTAAGAAGGCGGATGGCTCTGAAGTCAGCTTCTTAGATTACTACAGGAAGGTATGACATTAAGACTGACTTTATCTTTTTAATAGGTATTTAAATCTTAATGGCATTCTGAAATACCTTCAGTAGAATTTTATAACACTTGTTCCACATTTAGAACAAGTTGTGTTTAAAGTTGTATGTCAATGTGTTTATTAGGGTAAGCCCAGCATTACCAACTTTAACCCATTATCAAATTATTAAAATGGTGCTTTTATTTGATAGAGTTCACATCATGAGAACTGCTCTGTCCTTGTTTGTTATTTTTGCAGTTGAATTTAAGCATGTGGAGGACAAATAGGTGGGATAACAGGTGTAACAAGGTGGGAGTTGGTAGCTCATCACTGTGCCCCTCGCCCTGTGCCAGCACTGTAACTTAACCTAGAAGGGGTCTAAGTCCATGGAATATGGGCTGACTCATCAGTTTTGATTTATGAGTCTCAGATTGATGAGATTCTGATAGGCTTTAGTTCATATAGACTAGATCAGTTACTGGGTGATCTTCCTATGCTAGTTTTATAAATATGGTTCTATCTTCTGGCACACTAATCACCAAAACTGAAAAGGCAACCGAGGCAAATAGAGCAACTCCTAACTAGAATGGAATAAAACGTATATAGAGGAATACCTACTAACGTTGTTTTAGTGTTCAGAGACGAGTAGATCTGGCCCCCAGAGCTGCAGAAGGTCACATTCCATTGGATAGGAAAAATAATTTCTAGAAAACTATGAATTAAAAATCTTAAAGATTGTCCTTGAAGTGCTACTGTTTCTCATTTTTCATACTTTCAGTAGAATAGTTCCTCTTCCCAAAAAGCTGGATAAATGCATATTTATTGTATATATCTTATGCCAAAAGTATGCATCTGACTAGTGACCTTAGAAATGTCTTTTTGCTGGTCATTTCCTTTGTCTGCTCTGCTGTGAATGAAAATAACAGGCAACTTTGGAGGGAAAAGATCTCTAAGCAGTCTCATTAAGGACTCATCTTATTCTGATGATGAGGGTTTTCTGGTGTGATGTCCCTACTGCTTTTTTCAACCTTTACCTCCTCAAGTTCTTTAGCCCTGCCTGACCTGGAGTCTTCTGGGTACCACAGGAGGCCATGAGAAAGGGATTTTTGCATTTCTCTGTGGTTTATTTCAGCGATCACTGTCAGGGATGGGGAAGGATTGGTGAACAGCAACTATAAAGGTGACATTAGCTGAAAGTTTAGTTTAAACCTGAAGCAAGGTCAGGGAAAATTCTCCCCTTCTCGGGTTATTAAACCCTACACGTCACTCATCTGCTGCAAATGGCTTGTTAAATGTCGACATCCTTGAGGGTTCTGTGCTTGCTGTCTGGGTGGCCTCTTCCTGTTCTGTGCTGCAGGTAGCATAGGGGAGTGGCATCCAGGTATCTGGCTCCAGCCTGGACATCTCAGGTGAACTGCGTCCTGGTTCTATGCATTTGAGTGTCTCAGAGATAACCTCACCCAGGCCAGGTTGGACTCCTTACCCCCACCTGGGCCCTCTGTGCTGTGTTCTTGAGCACCGTGACTCCAAGTTCCAGAAGGCCAGGCCCCAGTGCCTCGCCCACAGAACACACTCGGCTTCTTGTCAGATTAATGAACAGATGAATAATGAGTAATTGAACATCCAAGCCTGTCTCCCTTTCCTCTCCCCAACCAGTTACCTTGTTACCTGAAATACCTTCATTTTTCCCTTTCTAAGTGACTATCCTCTTCTACCTGGATCTGTCCCCATCTCTTCCTCTCTCCCCTCTGCCCTCTATGTGTGTGTATGTGTGTGTGTGTGTGTGTGTAATTCTGTCTTTCTATCACTCCCTCATTGATTTGCTGGTCTCTTAGTATTCATTTCTGCTGCTTTCTGGTCCATTTGCAGACTCATACAAATCTGCTGTTACTCTTCTACCCCAAACAATTAAGTGGCTTTCATTGCCCTTCTTGTTAAAGGTTTTAGTCTCTAGCCAATGAGACCCTGAAGGGAGACAGCCTTGGCTACTACTTATTTTTACTTTGCCCACATTGTTCTCCATCTGCAGCACTGCATACTAGACTCGCACTCTTAGGCTGTACATTCCAGCTGGGAAGACTTCTCTTACTCCTAGGGATAACGCGATTTTAGGATATAGAATGAATTGAAAGGAAGTAGGGTTGAGAAATTTGAAAGAATCCAGGCATTCTTCAGACTTGCTAACAATGAAATAAGTGATGGCTTGCAATTAAAGATAATTTCTAGAAAAACAGGGCAGGAGTGAGAAGAGCCTTCAGAAAGGAAGATAATGGTCCATTGGCTCCAAAGAGGAAAAGTTTAGCAGTAATGTTATACAAAAGTGATGGTGTTGGTTTATTAGATATAGAGACAATGTGGAAAGACTTGACAGGTCCTGATGCTATAGAGAGGGACATCCAATGTTCTGGATTCGGGTGCTCTGCCATCATGGTCCTTTGGTGAAATAGGGTAAGAAGGGATGCTCTGAAATGAATGCCCTGCTTCTTCCATGCATGTGAGCCCAGGTTAAGCAGGTGGTGTAGAGGGTGACTGCTGGCAGTGCCTTTGTTACAGCCTAGGTCGTGTATACGTGAGGCAGAGGCCCTACAGGACATGTTTTTCTGGGTGGCTGGTAAGAGAGTCCAGTGTTGGACAAAGTCAAGGGCAGACTACAATCATGGTGTGCTAATTGAGGACAGGGGGCCAGGTCCTGCCCTTGGGTGGGCACTGGGGGTGGGCAGGTGCCTCTTAGTCTGTTGATGGAGACTAAAGTGAAAGAAATGGCCTTTTTTTTTTTTTTTTTTTAAATAGCTGTAGCTGAATTTAGCAGGAAGCTAAAAAGGATAGGTGGATACAGGAGGTGATAGGAGAGAAAACCCAGGCCAGAAGCTGGAGTGAAGTGGTTCACAAGAGATCTGTCACCAGTCTAGAATGGCGTAGCTGAGCTGGAGGCCAGAGGGCTTACCCTGTACTTGAATTAAATTGTGAATGTCAGTGCTTTTTGTCTCATATTTACAAGTTATAAAAGTTAGGCAGTAATTGAATTTGGAAAGTCTTAAGGGGTGGATCTTAAAACTTAAATCTGGCTTTTTGAAAGTGTCAGGATTTTGTAATATATATCCTAATTAAAAACGTCATACATTATGGAAAGCTCTCCTCTCCTTTGTTTATCCTTGTTGTGAGGCTCCTCTATGGAATAACTTCTCACTTGAAGATGAGCAGTTTGGAGGGGTGAAGCGGTGGTGCAGACCTTGGAGTCACATGGACTCCTGTTTCTAAATCAGGAAATCAGAAAGTAAAACAATAGGACATTGACTAAACTCCATGACTCAGCGAGAGCCTCCTGCCCTTGACAGGCTCAGATTTTTACGGAAAAAAAGATCCTGTGTTCAGTAGAGCATATAAATCACAAGTTATCTAGGGGGATGGAAATGCATTTTAAAAACTGCTTGGAAGCTGATACCAGCCTTCATATTGACATCCATTCTTATTTAAAAAAAAAAACAAAATAGAATAAAAACACCTAAACAAAAGCAACTCGTTTTTTTGGCACGTTGATCTTACTAAAGACATTTGCTGTGACCATTGATCGATCCTTCTCTTGAATAGCAATATAACCAAGAAATCACCGACTTGAAGCAACCTGTTCTGGTCAGTCAGCCTAAGAGGAGGCGGGGCCCCGGTGGCACCCTTCCCGGGCCAGCCATGCTCATCCCGGAGCTCTGCTACCTGACAGGTACCCTTGAGGTTTGTTTGCTTGGGACAAAACCACTGAACTAGTTTCCAGTTCTATCCTAGCAGTCTCAGCACTCCTTTACTCCCCACCCCCACCCCCCCAAGAAAAGCAAGCCTTAAGACTGCTTCATCTACTTGCAGTGTTCTTTGTTCACTCACCACCACCTTGCACTCCAAATGTTATTTAACTTAATTCTTGTTTCTCTAACCATGCACCTTTAAATGTTTTATTTCAAGGTCTAACTGATAAAATGCGTAATGATTTTAACGTGATGAAAGACTTAGCTGTTCACACAAGATTAACTCCAGAACAAAGGCAGCGGGAAGTAGGGAGACTCATCGATTATATTCATAAGTAAGTCATTGGTGTTGCACTCAGGTAGGGTTTTAGGGTTGTGCTTGGTATTTTATGGGGGTTTTGGGTCCTTTTATACTAGCAGTATATGGGTGGGTTTGTTGTTTAGGTTTCTAAACGAGGCTACTATTTGTCAGGGAATAATGGTTGAACTTTTTATAGGCCTGTCCTTTCTTATTCTTCTACTAGAAGAAAATGGATGGAACAGAAGTGTTTTTGGACAAATCTATTTGCTATCTTTGTTATATCAAAGAGTTTTATTTTAAAGGGAAGGCAGTTTATCAGAACTTTAAATTACAGGATGTCATATAGGGAAGTTTAGATGTGATAAAAAGAAAAGTAGATTGTACTTGTATGTGTTTCCTAGGGTTTCCACTAGGTTCTTGATTCTGATAGAAACATTGAAATTTACTATGGGGTGGAGTGGGTCTCTCTTTGCCTACGCCTGTTAGTCTTTGCTGAGTGGTGTGTAAATGTGTTAAATTCACAGAGATGACAATGTTCAGAGGGAGCTCCGAGACTGGGGTTTGAGCTTCGACTCCAACTTACTGTCCTTCTCAGGAAGAATTTTGCAAGCAGAAAAGATTCACCAAGGTGGAAAAACAGTAAGGCAGTTTTTAAAGTTGTCAAGTAAGATTTTGGTGAGATTCACAACAAAGCGAGTTGAAAGAACCTAGTTACCTGCCAGCATAGGTCTTTTCTCACCTTTCTCTTCTCCCCTTCCTCCTCCACCCTCAGCAAATGGGAGCCCCCGCTCCGGGATTTCTGAAATGGGTAAACTCCAGGAAGAGAGAGGTGGACACACGGGAGAAGGCGTAGCCTGCGTCCTGGCCGTCTTGGCTAAATGGAGGCTCCATGCTCTTTCATAACCTGGGTTACTGCCCTGACTGTCATGCTGGGGGGGCATCCTTGCAGCACTAAGGTGATCTTTTACTGGAAAACTCCCGTTATTTGGCTTCGTTCGGCCTAAACCATTTATCTGTGGGATACATGTTATATAGTCTTGCCTTTTATATTTTATCTTCAGAAAATGGGAGAGCAAGTATGCTAATAAAGCTAACTGCACGTGCCCAAAGCTTTCATCATCTTTATAGAAAATGCTGTCTTTCCTGCCTTTTAAACATTTGATGAATATCATTCTGGTCATGTAACTTAATATCTTAATTCCAGCTGTTTTTATTATACCGTGTAGAGACCTATATATCATTCTATCAGTGTTGTTGGGGATGTGGATGAGTAGGATGTGTAAAAATCCCCTGAGTTTTTTCCTCTGATAAATATCACCAGGTTGCTGTGCTTTGACTTTGTGTTCGTTTTCTGCCTTGCTGTCAAATGTTTTTGCAGCTTGCTTTCAGTATCTAACACCTGAGTCAAATTGTTTAACTTTCAAAGCCTTATCTTTTCTATCTTTATCATGAGGAAAATAAAGCCTAACCTTGTAAGATTCTAGAGAAGATTCGGGAGAATGCAGCTAAAGCACTTAGGAGAATACCTGGCACAAGTAAGCACTGAAGTAGTAGCTATTAATAAGAATATATTTGAAATTCAATTGGCATCATCCCATGGATACATCCAATTTTGGATTTACGTCTCTTTCTCCACTGAGGGCATTTTGTTTGTCACTATAATTCTGATTTAAGTGTAGTACTCTTATGGTTCAAAATATGCCGCGGTAGAATTATTGAAGACCTTTTGGCTTTATCACTGAGAATTTACAATGGAATTTACAGTGTCTCTGAACTTTCTTCTAGTTTGATTACAATCCACAATTTGCAGATTGGTCAAAAGAAACAAGAGGTGCACCATTAATTAGTGTTAAGCCACTAGATAACTGGCTGTTGATCTATACTCGAAGAAATTATGAAGCAGCCAATTCATTGATACAAAATCTATTTAAAGTTACACCAGCCATGGGCATACAAATGAAAAAAGCAATAATGTAAGTTTATCAAGCCATTTCTACTCTGAAAGTTGAGTCATGTGGAGGGTTGGGGGATACCAAAAAAAAAAAGGCAGTAACTAGATAATCTTAGTTTTAACTATTTGGTATGGCTTCCCATAATGCAGCCAAACATAAACATGTTTTAGTAACTCAAAGAGGGTGACAGAAAAGATAAAGTAGGGCCATTTGCTCAATCCTGTGCTTTAAACAGTTGTAGTTGTAAGTATGTAAGGCAGCCTTTTTCCTTAATGGCTATTCTTAGTGCCTTATTGTGTGCTTTATATCAAAATGTTTCATGCGCTATAAGCTCCCAGAAACTTTTTTATGTATGTTCTGGTTTTCATTATTTTTTCTGAAAGTTGTCTTATTTACTTCTATTTTAGGATTGAAGTGGATGATAGAACTGAAGCATATTTAAGAGTCTTACAGCAGAAGGTTACATCTGATACCCAGATAGTAAGTAGCTAATGATGCACGAGCAATTTTCAGTGAATGAGCTGTTTTAAAGGGGGCATTTGTAAATCTTAGAACTTTGAGTTCGTTTTCTAAATGTTCTAATTAGGTTCCCATACTAACCACACAATATAAATATTTTGTTTCCATAAGATAGCTAAACAAATGTTAGCTGTAGTTGCATGCCTAGAAGCTTTTTGCTGAGCAAATGGTGAGGAAGGGTAGAGACAAACAAAACTTTCTTAACACATTTATTCTGGCTCAAAGGCTTTAATTATTCCAAGTTATTCAAATCACTTTTTAAATAAAAAATACCAAGGTTTATTATAGAAAATTTGGAAAAAGTAGAAAGACACAAAAATGAAAATTAGCATTTAGGTATTCAGTGCACATAGAACCATCTGTTAAAGAGCATAAGTAGAAACTTCCTAGGCAGTGCAGCGTAAGATCGGGGAAAAGCAGAAGTCTCTGTGCAGACCAGGTCTGCTCAGAACCTACAAGCTTGCTGGCGTCAGTGTGCATTCAGATCTCCTGGCCATGGACCCACTCTCCTGGGCTCTTTCTCCCTTCTGTTTTTTTAACGTGCTGGGTTGGGGTGTGTGTGGGTGCTACCTGCTCGTCAGCTCACATCTGTGGAGTTGCACTGCCTCATACAATGCTTGTAGGTGCGTGTAGAAGCTTAGGAATTGGAGAAGGGGAGAGTAGATGGGGGCAGCCAGGAATGGTGGATGATTTTTATCTGTAATCTGAATTTTAGGTATTTAGAGCCAAATTATTTGTTGATTTTTGTCTTGTTTAATCTGTAAAATGTAAGCTGAAGCTGTAAAGTCAAGTCTCTAGGTTCATGTCCTGGCTTGACCAGTTGTGTGATCTTGGTCAAGTGTTTCTGGTTTTATCTCCTTATTTGATGAAACTGGGTGGTCATGATAGCAATAATAGTTTCTAGCCATACTGCTCTTCTGAAATTTCTGAGCTTGTAAAGCCTGGCACACTTCCTGAGAGTTCAGTCAACATTAACTGCTGCTGCTGATGGCAACCAACTCCTCAGATTCAGGCCATCTACAGCTTAACTCTACATGTCTCCTAATCCCAGTAAATCTTTTGAATGATTATTTAAAGGAAAACCATCTACTCAAATGAGAGACTTTTTAGGCTATCGGATACTTCCTGATGTCATCATTTCTGTAGGACAGAAACTGTACATGAAATGTTTATGTGAATGTATCCTGGGCTTCTTTACAGGTGAAATGCTTTAGGTCCGTCACTTTTTGATCTCTACCCACCCCGTTATCTCCCTCCTCCCCCCACTTTTCTAAATCTTACCAATGTTTTTGTCTGACAAAAGGTTTTGACTTAAGAGAGATAACTTGTTAGAAATTTCTCTAACACCTTCCACCCCAAGATTCTATCAAGAGTGATAAGGTATAGTATTTTCTCAGTGTTCTTAAATTTGCATCAAGAATGTACCCTTCATACTCTTGAGAAACAATGCCTTGGTTTTCGTTAAGTCCACATACCTTCCGTAATATAGCAAAATGGAGTCATGGACTCAGTGGGAGTCCACTTAGGTGGCCAGATCTTACCACATTCAGCACACACTCTCTTGCATTCAGTCTCTGCCAAAGTTCTTTGAATTATGACCTCAAGACACTTCCTAGTCTATACTGGAAGAAAATGGGAGGTGAGCGAGGTTAGGGAAATTTACTTTAATATAGTGGGTCCACAGCTGCTGGTTGGCAGCCTTGAAAGCCATAGCTCCTGAAGAACTTCTGTTTCCACAGCTCCCCTTCTCAGGCCTGCCTAGCTGTTCCCTACCAGTACCTCCTACCAGTACCCCTTCACGCTCCTTGTGGTTTCCAGCTCTGGGGGAGGAGGAGGGGTCCTGTATTGTTTCTGCTTTGCAAATAGTCCCTTTATTAAATTCTCAAGTTTTCCAGGTTAAATATTCCTTTTTTTTTTTTTTTTTTTTTTTTTTTTTGTCGGCACCCTGACTAGATAAAATCTCCAAGACAGATATTTCAGATGTTCTTGTTCTTAGCTGAATTGAGCTTCCAAAAGAGGCCTAACTGCTCAGTTATCTTTATCCCTGTTTTTATCTATCATTTTTGTAACCTGAAACTGTAATGGCTAACACATAGTAGTCCAGTGAATCCCTGTTTCTATTTATATCTATAGCATAATATTGACACAGATCTGCTAGGGGAACATGTAAATTGTAAGACAACAGAATGAGATTAAAACTATAAGCAGTAAGGTGAAAATTACCTGTGATTATGATGGAAGAGAAATTAAAGTGGGATAGGAAAAATGACTTGATTCACGTGTAAGTAATTAAGATATTTAACTGATTGTGGCTATTAGGAGCCTGTGTTTTTGGCTGCTTTAAAAACTGAAAATGTGAGAGAGAGAAAAAACAAAAAATGTATTTCTTGGTGCTGTATTTATGTATAATGAAATTCACACAAATATATTCTGAAGACAGCAACGAGTTAAGAGAAATTAAGTGCTTTAAAGAATTTCCCCTGCCCCCTTTAGCTTCTGAGAAGCCACATGATGATATGGCAAAGATAAAAGTTTATAAGTAACATATCTACATTGCTTTAAACCTAAGAAGGGAATTGATTTCCCCTAAACTGTTCCATTTGTAAACCCTTCATCCCATCCCTAAATGCTATTACCTTGCTGTCTTGAATAATGGAGAGACACCCCAGGTGGGAAACTGATTTTGTTGGATACTATAGAAAATATAACCTGGGATTATCAAATAGTATAGTCATGTGTTAAGGAGCTGGAGTCAGCTCTGGAAATTTAAACCTGGATCCTCATGATTTGGGCAGGGAGTACATTTAGATCAGGTCGTCTATTTTGCCCCCAGATTGTCCATGGACTTCCTAGGAAAGTTCACAGTTTGATTTGATTCTGAATCCAGATGTTACAAGTTTAAAAGCAATGATCCCATGTGGATTGTGAGTACATTGAAACATGAGCATTTTAGAAAATCCAAGATAATCCCTATGCTTGCCTTTCTTTTGTTGACTTAAAAATTATCACTAGCCTATGTTTCCCTACTTTGTATCTCTGAATTATTTCAAGCGAGTAGTAAAGCATGTTTAACTAAGTTCTCATGTTTAAATTCAATTTGGAAATGTTTGCTTAACATGATTTTCTTTGGTTAGCACTGACAGTTGAATATAATAAGCAGTATCTAAAAATTGATTATCACTGATGAGCTTTAAGGCAGAAGTAAATAGTAAAGTACATTGTGTTTGATATTTATACCCAAAGGTGTGTTTGGTTTCCAGTCCTCTCCCTTGAACTTAATCATCGATTTTTATTCTTGATAATGGGGACATTTTGTTTTTAGGTTGTCTGTTTGTTGTCCAGTAATCGGAAGGACAAATACGATGCTATAAAAAAATACTTATGCACAGACTGCCCTACTCCAAGCCAGTGTGTGGTAGCCCGGACCTTAGGGAAACAGCAGACTGTCATGGCCATCGCAACCAAGATCGCCTTGCAGATGAACTGCAAGATGGGGGGAGAGCTGTGGAGGGTCGATATGCCTGTAAGTTTGATTTAACTGGAGGGAAAAATAGATTTGCTTTTTAAATGTTGCTAGTATTCTGTTTCTCTAAAATTACACTATTTTTTATTTAAGCTAAAGCTGGCGATGATAGTTGGCATCGATTGTTACCACGATACCACAGCTGGACGGAGGTCAATTGCAGGATTTGTTGCCAGTATCAACGAAGGCATGACCCGGTAAGTGAGAATTGGTAGATGAACTGGTCAAAGCTCTTAAGCTGGGCTTGACAATTGGGCTAAATAGGAGAGGAGACAAAGAAGGGGGTTCTAGAACAGTCATGAAAAGATCAGGCAGTGGAGACTAGAATAGCTTTGTGTTTTGTTGCTTTTATCTTCAGATGTAGTTTTCTGCCTGCATCACTGCTGTGGAATAGAAACATGGAGCCACATAAGTAATTCTAAATGTTCTGGTAGCCACACTAAAAATTAGAGAGTTGAAATTAAATCTTTTAACACAGTATATCCAAAATATTATCTTGCCAACATACCGTCAAAAAGTTTAAACTTAGATATTTCTCTCAGTTCAGGTCAGCCCTATTACGAATGCCCAGTAGCCACGTATGGCTCATGGGACCCACTGGCTAGCACTTGGCCTGAGCATCTTCAGTGGGCAGCAGTGTTTGGTCATCCTCTCTCTGGCTCCTCAATGATACACATGGGGAGTGAGCACTTAAGGTACTAGGATTTTTTGTCAGGTTAAGAGAATTCAAACTGTTAAACAAAAGAAGACATGAATCCAGAAACTGATATCCAGGGGGTGGTCTGTAAATGCAGGAGTTGTTTTGATTCTTTCTCTATTAGAAACCTAGCAAAGAGTTTGGAAAGAAAAATAAATCATAACTACCCTACCTTTTTAAAGTTTCTCCAAGGGCCCTCTCTCTGCAGTCTTCAAATTGCACATTAAGCTTACTTTTTAAAATTATTTGTATTGGAGGGTGCATCTCATTAAAGGTGACCACCCCTAAAACGTTCTGTGTTTGGTAATTGTTATGGGCCACTGAAATGTAATCTCAGATTTTCACGTTGACTTCAGTTTGAAAAACCTCGAGTTTATCCACACATTTGTATTTCAGCATAGTAAAATGGTATCTTCAGTGCTTTTTTAGAAACTAAGGAAATTATCAAGACTAGGAGAAAATGAAAATGGAGGGCCTGTCTGTTCATATGAATAGTGGATATGTTTGAGAACCTTTTATCTCTTAAAAAAGTGAAATCTATGATGCTTTCTCAAGAGCATGGCAGTAAGTGTGTGCTTCTGTGTGTGTTTGGGTGTTAACCTGGGAAATGTGTGGGTATTATGGTATACATTTCATTTTTTCCCTAGCAGGTGGACTATAGTATAGCTTTATAATAAAAAGAAAATGTAGTTTGTGATGCCTATAAGGGATTTATTGTATCTTGCTACTTCTGTTGAAGGTTTCATAAAGTATTTGGAGATGTTAGCAGATATCTGTAAAGGAAGTTACAGAAGACCATGAAATGACAAGAGCAAAATAACTATCATAGATTAATTCAGAAAGGAAAAACACCTAGACAGTTGATTCTCACCATAGTCATGTTTTTCTCTGAATAGCTGGTTCTCTCGCTGTGTATTTCAAGACAGAGGACAAGAGCTAGTAGATGGCCTGAAGGTCTGCTTGCAAGGTGAGTTTTCTGTAGTGTTTTCATTCTGGTCTCTTCAAGAAGTTATCCTAATAGTTACATTATTGGAAAATGTGCCTAGGATTTAGGAGAAACAGACCCTTTCTGTTCTAAGTGTTAATTCATTTACAACTTTTCTGACTTACTTTCAGCTGCTCTGAGGGCTTGGAATAGCTGCAACGAATACATGCCTAGTCGAATTATTGTGTATCGGGATGGTGTTGGAGATGGTCAGCTTAAAACGTTGGTTAACTATGAAGTACCACAGTTTTTGGATTGCCTAAAATCCGTTGGTAGAGGTTACAAGTAAGCATGCGAATTGTAATGCATTTTCTTTTTATAAAGTTACACCTTTTTATCTTTGACATAAGTTTCACGAGGTGAAAAAATAAGTGCGAACTAGCCTGATTGGTACAATAGGGCTGGAGGTAATGGAAGAGGGAGCGGGGAAAGTTTTCCCTTGGGATGGGGAGGGCTAGGAAATATGGAGTGGAATAAGCGAATGACAAAGCCTTTATGACTCTGGTCTGTCTGCCTTTCCTCCCGAGGCCTTGAAGTGCAAGGAACCAGGTATTCCAGACCATCTGTAGGCACCCACAGATTTGGCTATTGAACTTCATCTTTCACATAGTCTCCACTTATTTTTTCTCAGCCTCATTGTACAATGAACAATTGCTTTATTTTTTTGTGTGAACATGCCTGAACTAGATCTGACCAATATGATTGGCAAGTCTCATAAAAGGAGATGGTTTTATCTCCCTCATTTTAGAAGGTTATGGGCACCATGTATGGTGTGGCCTGTGCCTGAATTTGGCCGTGCTTATTCTCCTTTAAACCTCAGTTGGGACTGGGCTTGCCTTCCTCCGTTCTCTGACAGACAAGAATATATCCATCTCAAGGTTTAGAAAGTTACATTGTTTGCCTTTTGATATTTCTTTATCAGATAGTTGAATGCATGTTCTATTAGAGGCTTGGTGCATAATCTATTACAAGTTTGAGGATTGACTTTAAGGATGCTTAGAAAATCTCGGAGGCCTGTTTGTGTGTACTTGCAAATGCACATGGAAACACTGCTTATTTTTTTTGTTAGGCCTTTACTGCCAGCATTTGGTTTCACTTTAGACATTAGAACAGAAATGGGGGGTTTTGAAAGCCACTGCCCATGTCTGGGGCTTGGTTTGATTTTATGTGGCCTGTGTGGTGGACATCAAGAGCTTGTTTTTCAGTTCGCTCTACCTGGCCAACCAATTGAAGGAGATGTCCAGGGTCAGCATTAGCCTCATTCTGAAAGCACCCCCACCATACACACACAGGAAGTATTCATGAGATAGATGCCATTAATTTCTCAGAGCAAGTCAGGGATTTTCTTTAAATCTTTTTGTGAAGTAATTGTGTTCATGTTAAAAAGCTAAACAGTTTTAATATTTTGGAAATTAAGGTTAATGTTCTATCCCTTAAAAATTCTTAATTCTTTAAAATTCTTTTAGGCAGAAAATACTTGTCTTAATGTTGGTATTTACATTTTCTTTTGACTTTTGAAGTATTTGTGAGCCTTATTTAATGCTTTCTCTGCTTTAGATCTTCTGTCTGTAAGGGGTGGGGTATAGTGGCAGGGAGTCGAAGGTCTAAATGGGCTGCTGCTTTCATCCTTCAGTCCTTTAGCACTCAGTGTTTTCCAGTCTTCCTTGCCTTTTTCTCTTATCCAGAGAAGAAAATTCTCAGGAAGTGAAGAGCAGGGTCATGTGCAAGCTTGTCTTATTTCTTGGGCTGAGACACTGGGTGCCTGCGTCTCCGGTTCTTGGACTCCTTTGGGTGTGATTCCCAGCAGGGGGTGATCCTAGCCAGGAAATATGGCTGTCAGGAAACAGAGTCCGGGGGTCCTGAACCTGGTGTGAGACTTGGGGGTGGGGTGGGGAGGGGTTTTTCCTTTCCAGCTACCAGGTACCCACTGTTACAGGGAAGGGGACTTGAACTGGCTGCTTGGACTAATGCGTATCCACGCAGGGCGTTGAAGAGATGTAACTGGGAATGTGCTCTTATTTGCTGGCAGTAGAGACTAGAGGTCAAGAGCAGTTAGGTCTTAAAATCAGAGTTAGGTTAACCCCAGATGTGCCTTCAGCTGTGAAACTGGGGAAACGCCAACAAGCTGGTTGAAATAAGAACATGATTAATGTATTTCACACAGTACCTGATGAGCACTCAACTAATGGTAGCTAATTCTTCGGGGAAAAAAGCTCACAGTTGTATATAAAAGTAAAATAATATCTGAGAATTTTTTCTTACAGTGAAAATGGAAAGTTTAGTTATCATTAGTACCATATTTGTTTCTTCATTGGAATGTTGATTTTTAACCTTTTATGAAGATGCCTCATGAATGAGCTGATTTAGAATGTTTGATTTAAAAAAAAAAAAAAAATCAAAAGGGCATATAGCATGTTTGTGACTGGTCGTTCTGTTACCACCTTTGCTAAACTTAAGTTTTCTTGTGATGTTACAGCCTTAAATTTTCCACGTTAGGTCTTTTTGTTGCTGAGACTGATGCTTTCCAACAAGTTACCATTGCCATATACGTACTTCAGATGTAATCTTTAAGTGGCAAAGGATTTGAAACCGTGGGTCCTGAGGCTTTTCTGCTCATTTGCTGTGGATTTGTTAGCTGCAAGGCTGTTTGAGCTGAGCAGAGCAGCAAGGGAGCTCTACCTGGGTGGATAGTGATATTTCTAAAAGCATCCTCCCTTCATTTAAATAAATTCACTTTCCTATCCTTTTTATAGTTGGCTACTTACATGAAGGAGCTCAGGTTTATCAGTAAACAGAAGTTCCCAGTTTGGGGCCTTTTTGACCAATTTGGCCTGATAAGGGTAATGTGAACTAGCTACCCTACTTAATTTTCACTGGAAAAACCATTAGCAAAACTACTGAGTCAAACGGTAGTAGGCTTATAGCACAGGTGAAGCCTGCTGCTGCCCACTGCTTCAGGATATGAGGGGACAATGGCGTTTATGCTCCTAAGGCACTAGTGTTCTGGTCGGGAAAGGCTGCGAGAAAAACTGGGGCTGTGATGCCGGTTGTGTTTATCTAGTTCTTCTAAGTACTTGATGTGCCCTACTTGATTTACTCGTAATGATTTGAGGTGACCTTTAAGAGATAGGTAGGAAAGGATGTGAAGATGTTCAAACAGACTGCACATGGACAGTGAAAGGACCAGCCTCAGGAGAGCCAAAAGGATCTAACTTATTACTGAGCTTAGCGTTTGTGTTGGTAAAGTGTCTGGTTCACGTTTCATTACTCTTGACATAGGAAAGCCAACTGAAGAGTTGGGAGTGAAAGGATAAAAAAGGGAGTATTGTGGTGTCGTGGTATTGAGTGGACAATAGGCTGAGGAGTGAGTGAGCCATTCCTGGGGGGCTGCACAGAACAAAAAGTCTTGCAATTCCAATGAAATATTAATCATGGAGATCAAATTATTTCTCCTGGAATAGCATATTAATAATATATATCTCCTGCTATATTGAAAACCAGCAATTTTTAAAAGCAATAGGTTAGGCTTGGAGACTACTCAAATTAATTTACTTGTGATGGAGTAGAAAGTGAACATCATGTTTTCCACTTGGTGGAAAATGACCCCTGGAGAATGCTGTAAGTTGGGAGCTCTTCTGGAAGGCACCCTTCTGTTGTGTTGTCACAGTACACCTAAAGGTCACTGTTGGTCCCACCTGCAGTTCCTTCCAGTTCCTGAAGTTGACGGTGCTGTCAAGAGGAAGATTCCTATTCTTCCTGCACAACCCGTGTAGCTTATGTAGTATGGGATCAGTAGGGATATGTGTTCCTTTTTAGACAGCATTGATGCCTGAATAATGCAATGTCCTGAAATTAAGACTGCCTCAATATAGTTACGTTCATCATCACCTTTAAGCCCAAGACTAACAGTAATTGTGGTGAAGAAACGAGTGAATGCCAGATTTTTTGCTCAGTCTGGAGGAAGACTTCAGAATCCGCTTCCTGGAACAGTTATTGATGTCGAGGTCACCAGACCAGAATGGTAAGTTCTGTATGAGGAGACGGAGACTTTGTTCTCTTTTGGTTTTGGGGACATGACCTCTATACTTCATCAACTTTATACATTTACTTTTTAGTCTTTATACATTTTTTCTTATAAATATGAATTTTCAGCTAATATGTTCTCTAATGTTATTACCGAAGCCCATGGTTTCTTAGTGTCTGAAACTCCAAATATAAGTTCCTCTGTGCAGTTTTTCTTTGGGGGAAGAGGGTCTTTGTGGCATTAATTATATATGCAAAGGTTAAGAAGTGCTGCTTAAGGTTGCTTTTGCATTTTTTTACATAACTAACTCATGCACAGATTCTTGTTTCCTAATAAAAAATTTTGTCTGTAAATGCAGTAGTTATCTAAAGGTAAAAAGTTTCATCTGAAACACAGTTGTGGAGGAGTAGCTTCTGAATAAGCCATCAGTGAGCCATGCTCTGCTGTGAGAAAAGGAGCATGCTAACTAGAACCAGCACACACTGCAGGATATGGGTGTGGCGGCCTCGCACATAAAACTTGATTCGTTTTTACTCAATAAGTTCCTCAAAAACCCTTCTGGGAGAGGGGGGAGGAAGGGCGGATCGTACAACGCAGTAAGTGAAGTTCATGATGACAGCTCGTTGTCAATCCAAATTAATGCTGCTCACGAGCAGTTGATTAAGATGATGCATATTCTTCTGTGCACGGTTCTGGAGCCCCTTTGAAAAGGCAACTTTAATCACTGTGAAGTGCTGGCATAGGTGCAGGGTTTATACAGGGAACACTTTTTCCTTATGTATAAGCATGTGTGATAACAGAATACAGATTTGACTTCTGTTTAGTCATCTCTTTGTGATATGGGTAGAAATCGTTTTGAGATGCATTGCCTTGGACTTCTGACTTGGGCAGATGTCATTTCTGGCATTAGTTCAGATTACAGCCTAAGAGGGAAAGCCAGCCTAGGAAGACAAAAATGACTTAGCAAATATATTACTGTAGCAGATTCATCTGCAGGATTCTCTGGAACCGTTCAGAGTGGCTCCAGGATCCCTTGTGATGTGGTTGCTGCTCTGATCACCCCTCGGGTGCGTGGTTGACCTGCAGACACAGCCCCTTAAACCAACTGGTTAAGATTCAAGGTGAATTATGCAGCAGGACAAATTTGATTACCTTTAATGAGATGCTGTTTAAAACTTAACAGCCACTGCTGCTATTCAGATGCTTGGAGAAGTCAGCTTTTAAGGAATACTGGAATCATTTTTAATGACCAGCACTTTGAAGTATATGCTTAAATTGGCAACCAAGGTTTAGATTCTACCTCTGTTGTGATTTCTCTGTTCCTTTGGGCAAGTTATTTAACATTTCTAAACCTCTCATTTTTCTAAAAATTGTAGGGTCTGTTCTAGATCAATTCTGATTTTATAATTACTTTAGTTTTGATGGACATAATAAATTGCAGAGTTCATTTCCTTAGGTCTTTATTAGGTCAAATTATACCTCTGGATTGATGTTCCATTGGTACCAAGGAAATGAACAAATCTAATGGTCTGTGCCTTCGTATTTGTACTAGTTGGTTTTATTTTTACCATTCGGGACTTAGACTCATTCTGTGTCCAATCTTTCATGTTCTCTGCTTCTCTTTAAAGATTTGCTTTCAATCCTTAATGAATAAAATTAAATAGACCTTTGTTAGATAACAATGGGAACCGCAAGATGGGAAAAGATTCTGTGATAAAATCATATTTTGGGTATAATAGTCCTTAAAACTAGACCTCATTAGACCCCCTCACCCCTGTTGCTGCCTTAGAGGGGCCCTGTTCCTGCCTAGTGCAGTAACTCAGGTATGTGGAGGTGGGAAACACGGAGCCATTAGTGTCTGCACAGCTGTTACCTCTAGAGCAGGCGTTTGAGGCATCAATGAGAAACACCTAAGATTGAAATAGTATTAGTAACTTAAACATCTTTACTTAGGGGTTCCAAAACTATTCATGAATAACAAGTTCCTGAACTTCAAGGCAGCACATTACATCTTGAATGGATTAGTTTGTATTAGTGTACAAGATCTCTTCATTTCGAGAAACTCAAATCATTTTAATTTTAGCTTTTATAAAGATAAGGCTTATGTGTGTGTGTTTTGCAATTCCAGGTATGATTTTTTTATCGTGAGCCAGGCGGTGAGAAGTGGTAGTGTTTCTCCCACACATTATAATGTCATCTATGACAGCAGTGGCCTGAAACCTGACCACATACAGCGGCTAACTTACAAGCTATGCCATGTATATTATAACTGGCCAGTAAGTACTTTTATCTGTTGGTGTTTATTCACATCCATGAGATTTACTTTTCAAAATGGAATTGCTCTATGTTTTAAAAAGCTTTTAGTTAATACAGAGATTTGCAATTTAGAGAAGCTAGATCTAGAGTAATAGAGCCTTTTTTTCCCTTCCTCTAAAGGGTGTCATTCGCGTTCCTGCACCTTGCCAGTATGCCCACAAGCTGGCGTTCCTTGTTGGCCAGAGTATTCACAGAGAACCCAACCTGTCACTCTCAAATCGCCTTTACTACCTCTAACCGATGGAAGAAGACAAGATATGGCTGTTTATTTCTTTTTGGAATTAAAACTTTGGGATTTTTAAAAGCTTTTATTTTTTTAACTTATCTTTCTAGGTGAAACTTGGGAAGAGAATTAGGAGATCTAGAGTCTATTTCTAACATTGCTATTAACTTATTTTATAGGTAAAACTAAGATTTTATATTTTATCTTGTTTGCCTCTCAAAAGTATGGTGTGAGGATGTTTTCTGTTGGTTGGGTAAAATGTGGATGTTACTTTGTATTATAAACTGGCACTCACACTATTTGGAAAGAGTGTTGGGTATTTACTTGAAAGTACTTTCAGGAGTGAGTGAGTTCTCCTTTATATCTAGATTTAACATTGTTTTTGAAATATTTTCAATTTTTAATTTAAAGGAGAGAAAAGGCATATCATAAGAACCTCACTTCAATTGTAAGTAGGGTTTTATTTGGGTATCTGATAACACATATTTTAGAGATAAAAGCTACCGTTAAATAACCTATACAAGGTATAGGAAAGGTGTGAGATTCTATGGGAAACTATGCTTATTTTTTATTTTTATTTTTTGTGACTAGGTGTTAATGGGGATAAAAACGTAGTTGAAAAGTTTTAAATTTATGTCCAAAGAAGCATTTTAAGACTCTTTAACAAAAGAGGCAAGTAGTCAAGATCTATATTAACACTACTATCTTATTTATTTTGTTTTGCATCTGGGACATCATTCTATTCCTTATAAAATAAAATTGAAGCAACTGTTACCCTATTTCAATAACAGTGTGTAGTTTTCTTACTGAAATTGTGTTTTCTTTCCATTTAATTTTTTTTAAAATTTTCTTTTATCCCATTTAGTATATTTTTAAAACTATGGGAGAATACACTTAAGTCAAAAGGATATGATTCCACTTAAAAAGCTAAATTAGTGTCACTTGTGAATTTTAACGTCAGAGTAAAATTATGTTAGGAAATGGTGCCACCTGCAATGCAAATGAGCAGCCATAGGTTTTAAGGAAATGCAGACTGAGATGTCTGTGTCATTTACATTTGCATATTTATAGAAATTAACTGGAACTTTTACAAAAAGCAGGCTTGAAATGAGTGAATTGTATGCCAGAACATGGAAGGTCTTTGAACATAATTATAATTGTAAAGTATGTAAATGTTAATGAATATGCATAGGCTGCTGGAGCTCTGGTCTGCGCTGTGCAGGTGGATGGAGGGGCTTGTCTTGACGCTGTCGTACTTGGTCTCACTAAGTACCTTTTGCATTTTGCTTATTGTATTATGAATGAAAACCATTTTATTTTCCTTTTAATAGATGTGCTAATAACTGCTGTTAGCATTGCTCTGGGCTGTTACCCAGGTTCCTGAACCTACTTGAAACTTTTATGATTATCTCACTCATTCCAAACATAACCTTAGTTTGATTTTTGGTAATACAGATAATACATGGGTCCCAAATCAGGCCCAGTGATCAGAGTGTCTGGGGGCAAGGCAAAGTGATCTATTAAACACATTCCAAGGGATTTATCAGGAAATTTTGGTAAGTAATAGTTTAGGAGGTATATAGGTTCTAGTTGACCAAATGATTTTGGGAATTGGTCTTGCTTGGTTCTGCTTCCTTCTGCTTTGGTTTTCATGAGAAAAGGCTTCTGTTTAATAGGGTGATATTTATGTCTTTCAGGAGAAAAGCTTCCATTTAATAGTCTAGCTTTGTGTTTCATCTTCATCCCAGGGACGAATACCCCTTCCTCAATGGCTGTAGCAACCCCGAGGGCTGCCCTGCTATGATAGTTGGGCCTGGGTCCCATGCTACCTGCCTTGGAGTGATAGGGTAGGATCAGTTTCTTCTGGAAGTTGGAGCAATTTTTCAGAGGGGAACTTTGGCCCCACAGCCAGAAAAGGGAATGGACTGTGTAGCAGTTTAGCAGTTTGATATAGTTTGGGCATGATTAAGTTATTAGGAATTTGATTGGGCCATGTCAGTCAGGTGTTGAGCCCCATCCCTTGGTGGGTGGGGTCTCAGATAAAAAGACATGGCAAAGGACACAGTTGGAGTTTTGAGTTGGAGTTTCTGATGTTGGAGTCTTGAGCATACAGGAGAGCTTGGTCATGAGGAAGGAGAGAAGGCCCCTGGAAAAGATGAGCTGTTTGCCTTATAGTCTACAGCTTGACCTTGTGGAGGAAACAGTGGAGCTGAGCCCGGAAAGAAACAGAGCCACAGGAAGAGAGGAACCCAAGAAACCTGAACCCTGGAAAACATCAGCATCTGTCTTGCTCCAACACATGGCAACAGACTTTGGTGAAGGAAGAAACTTATGCTTTATGGCCTGGTAACTGTAAGCTTTGACTCCAAATAAGTACCCTTTATAAAGACCAACTGAAATTTCTGGTATTTTGCATCAGCACCCCTTTGGCTGACTAATACAGACAGAAACACTTGTTAAAGGTGAATCGGTCCTTGGGTAAAAGTGGCCGTTCCACTGGACTCTAAAGAAAGAGCCCAAGCTCTGAGTGAACTCCAGGTTTCTTATAATGTGAATGGGCACAGCCTCCTCGCCATCTCCAAGTGGTTGTCTTCTCAACAGGTTCTCAAAGCTTTTGGTGTCCTAACTCCCTTACTCTTAAATTACTGAAGATCCCAAAGAGCTTTGTTCATGTGAGTTGTATCTGTATTTAGAAATTAAAAATTAAAAATAAAATACACAAGCCCACACTCCATTAACCGTCAGAGTGCTATCATTACCTGTCACATAGCCTCTGGAAAACACTACTGTATGTGCGTGAGAGAATGAGAGTAAAAAGGTAATTAGCTATAGAAAGTTTTGATCTCACAGAACCCCACAAGAATCTCGGGGTCCCCAGAGGTCCTGGACCATGCTTGAGAACCTCTGATTGAATAGCTGCCTCAAACTTCACATGTCCAAAGACACATTGTGATTCCCCTGAGCCATCCAGCGGCTCAGGAAACTAGAGCTCTGCTCTTCCAGAGGCTCAGGCCTAAAACTTGAACCCTTCCTTGGTCTTATGCTCCACTGTGGAGTCCTTAGCCTTACCGGCTCCACCTTCAGAATCCACCCCCGCCACTCCTCCTGGTACTCTAGTCTGAGCCACCATCCTCTTTCCCGAGTCAGTGAAGTAGTCCCACAAAAGTCTCTTCTTTTGCCTTCATTGCCCCCTCTGCCTTTGGTCTCTCTTCCCACAAAATAGCCAGAGTGAACATGTCACACCTCTGCTCAATCTTGCTGTGCTGCCCATCGGAAAACATTGTTGCGAGGTCCCTTGGCTGTGGCCTTCTGGCTTTTTGCAGGCACTCTGGGCCACGCCTGCCCCAGGGCCTCTGCTCGTGTTTCTGCAGCCTCTTCAGGCTGAAATGTCAGCTGCACCGGGAAGCTGTCTTGGCCACCCCTGCACTTTGGCAACACCCCACAAGCATAAAGAGGCACCCTTCCTGGTCTCCTTCCCGGCTTTGCGTGCATCAGCAGAGAAGATACCTAATTTGCTCTTTTTTTTTCAAATTTCTGCACATTTATTAATTTTATTGATACATATTAATAAAGCATAAATCCATCCTAAGTGTACAATCAGTGGTATTTGGTATAATCACATAGTTACGTATTCATCACTTCAATCATTAGAGCATTTTCATTCCAATAATAGCAAAAATAAACCCAAAAAAACCCATCACCTCTCAATCTCTCTATGCTTCCTCTGCCGTACATAGCTGTTGTTCTGTTTGTCTCTAGTTTATATTTTGTAAAAAAAAAAAAGTCTCATATATGCAGTATTATTCATATTTGTATTTCACTTGTGGTTTCACTGTTACACAGTCCCATGTTAAATTTTTTTGCTTTCCTTCTAGTAATATATATGACCTTAGACTTACCCTTTCAACCACTGTCATACCCGTATAACAGCTCTGCTAGTTACAAACACTATGATGGGCTTTCACCGTGACTATTTCCAATGATGTAGAAAACAACCTTTTTACCACTTCTGTACAGGTTAACTCTCAGCTTTCCATTCTCTACCTTCATTCTATTTTCTGGTAACCTGTATTCTAATTATTAACTCCATGAGTTTACACAATATCTTTAGTTAATAATAGCACAACCATACAGTATTTGTCATTTTGTATCTGGCTTGCTTCACACAACATAATGTTTCCAGGTTCATCCATGTTGTCATATGCTCATGACCACTGCTTACGGCTACATAATATTCCCATTGTCTATATACACCACAATTTGTTTATCCGTTCATTGGTTGATGGACACCTGGGTTTCCATCTTTTGGCAATTGTGAATAACGCCACTGTGAACATCAGTATGCAGATATCTGTTTGTGTCACTGCTCTGTTTTTCTGCGTATATACCTAGTAGTGGTATTGGTGGGTCACATGGCAAGTCTGTATTCAACTGCCTTAGGAACTGCCAAACAGTCCTCCACAGTGGCTGTATCATTCTACATTCCCACCAACAATGAATTAAGCATTCCTATATCGCCACATTCTCGCCAACACTTGTAGTTTTCCAACTTTTCAATACTGGCCATTCCGATGGGTATGACGTGATATCTCACAGTAGCTTTAATTTACATTTTCCTAATCACTAATGATGAACATTTTTTCAGGTGTTTTTTCACCATTTGTATTCTTTGAACATTTGTCTATTCAAGCCTTTTACCCCTTTTTCAATTGGGTAGTTTGTGTGTTTATTGTGTTGTATCTCTTTATAGACCATGGATATCAAACCCTTATCAGATTTGTGATTTCCAAATATTTTCTCCCATTTAGTCAACTACCTTGTCATCCTTTTGACAAAGTCCTTAGAGGTGCAAAAGTGTTTAATTTTGAGGCAGTCCCATTTATCTGTTTTTTCTTTTGTTGCTGGTGCTTTGATATCCCAGTACCTTTTGTTGAATAGACTGTTCTGGCCCAGCTGGGAGGGTGTGACTGCCTTGTCAAAAATCACCTGACTCTAGATGTGAGGGTCTATTTCTGAGTTCTCAATTCAGTTCCATTGGTCAATCTATTTTTATGCCAATATCATGCTGTTTTTACCACTGTAGTTATGTAATATTTAAAGTCAGGAAGTGAGATTCCTCCAACTTCATTCTTTTTTAAAGACATTTTTTGGCTATTTGGGGCCCTTTACCCTTCCAAATAAATTTGATAATTGGCTTTTCCATTTGTGCAAAGAAAGACTGTTGGGATTTTTATTGGAATTGCATTGAATCTGTAAATCAGTTTGGGTAGAATTGACATCTTAACGATACTTAAGTCTTCCAGTCCATGAACACAGAATGTCTTTCCTTTTATTTAGGTCTTCTTCAGTTTCTTTTAGCAGTGTTTTTGTAGTTTTTTGAATACAGGTTCTTTATGTCCTTGTTTAAGTTTATTCCTCAATATTTGATTCTTTTATTCGCTATTATAAATGGAATTTTTTTCTTATTTTCCTCCTCAGATTGCTTAACAGTAGCGTATAGAAATGCTCCTGATTTTTCCATATTCTCACCACTTTGCTGAACTCACCTATTAGTTCTAATAGCTTTGTTGTGGATTTTTCAGGATTTTCTAGATACAGGATCATATTATCAACAAACAGTGCAAGTTTTACTTCTTCCTTTCCTACTTGGGTGCCTTTCATTTCTTTAGCCTAAAAACTTTTAGTCTTTCATCATTGAGTACAATGCTAGCTGTGTGTTTTTCATATATATACTTTACCATATTGAGAAAGCTTCCTTTTATTCCTATCTTTGGATGCTTTATTTTCTCAAATGCCTTTTTAATTTTATTTTTGCGTCATTGGAGAGGATCATGTGATTTTTCTTCCGTTTATTGATGTGGTTTATTACACTAATTGGTTTTCTCGTGTTGAATCACCCTGACATACCTTGTATAAAACCCACATGATCGTGGTATAGAATTCTTTTAATGTGCTTTTGGATTCAGTTTGCAAATATTTTTGTTGAAGATTTTTGTATCTATATTCATTAAATATATTGGTCCGTAATTTTCTTTTTTGTATCTTTATCTGGTTTTGGTATTAGGGTGATATTGGCTTCATAGAATGAGTTTGGTGGCATTATTGTTCAAATTTTTTGGAAGAGCTTGAGCAAGGTTAGTATTAGATAGTCTTTGAATGATTGGTAGAATTCACCTGTGAAGCCATCTGATTCTGGGCTTTTCATCTTTGGGAGGTTTTTGATGACTGTTTCAATCTCTTGTGATTGATTTGTTGAGGTCTTCTGTTCCTTCTAGGGTCAGTGTTGGTTGTGTGTTTCTAGGACTATGTCCATCTCGTCCACATTGTCTAGTTTTTTTGTATAAATTTGTTCATAGTATCTTCTTATCTCTCTTACTTCTGCAGAATCAGTGGTAAAGTCCCCCCTCTTATTTCTGATTTTATTTATTTGCATTTTCTCTCATTTTATCTGTCAGTTTAGCTAAGGGATTGTCGATTTTGTTGATCTCAAAGAACCAACTTTTGGTTTTATTGATCCTCTCTATTTTATTTTCTTGTTCTCAATTTCATTTATTTCTGCTCTGATTTTTACAATTTCTTTCTTTTGGCTTAGTTTGGGATAAGTATGCTGTTCTTTTTCTAGTTCCTCCAGCTGTGCAGGTCTTCAGTTTTAGCTGGGGATTGAACTCAGAACCTTGTACATGAAAACAGGCACTCAACCACTGAGCTACACCCACTCCATTCTTCTTTTTTAAGGTAAGCATTGAGGGCTATAAACTTCCCTCTCAGCACTGTCTTTGCAGTGTCTCATAGGTTTTGATATGTTGTGTTCTCATTTTCATTCGTTTTGAGATATTTCCTGAATTCTCTTGCAGTTTCTTCTTTGACCCGTTGATTATTTGAGTGTGTTGTTTAATCTCCATATATTTATGAATTTTTCCTTTTTTCCATCCATTATTGATTTCCAGCTTCATTCCATTTTGGTCAGAGAAAGTCTTTTGTATAATTTCAATTTTTTAAAATTTATTGAGACTTGTCTTGTGACCCAGCATCTGGTTTATCCTGGAGAAGGATCCATGAGTGCTTGAAAAGAATGTATATCTTGCTGTTTGGGAGTGAAATGATCTATAAGTTTCTGTTAGGTGTAGTTCATTTATCGTATTATTCAAGTCCTCTGTTTCTTTACTTACCATCTGTCCAGATGTTCTCTCCAGTGCTGAGAGTGGTGTATTGAAGTCTTCAACTGAGCCAACTAGTTCTCCCCTACAGTTTTGCCAGTGTGTGCCTCATGTATTTTGGGGCACCCAGGTTAGGTGCATAAATATTAGAGTTTTTTCTTCTTAGTGAATTGCCCCTTCTATTAATAGATAATGATCTTCTTCATCTCAACAGTTTTGCATTTAAGAGCTATTTTGTCCAATATTAGTATCACTACTCCAGCTCTTTTTTTTTTTTTTTTTTTTTTGTTACTATTTGCATGGAATAACTTTGTCCAACCTTTCGCTTTTGACCTGGTTGTCTCTTTACATCTCAAGGCGAGTGAGTCTCTTGTAGACAGCTCATTTTTTTTTTTTTTTTTTTTTTTAAGATTTTATTTATTTATTCATTTATCCCCCCCTTGCTGCTTGTGCTCGCTGGGTCAGCTAATCACGCCGTGTGGGCGGGCTTGCCTTCACCAGGAGGCCCCGGGAACCGAACCCGGGGCCTCCCATGTGGTAAACGGGAGCCCTACTGATTGAGCCACAGCTGCTTCCCACAGCTCGTATTTTTTTAATCCATTCCATCAGTCTGTATCTTTTAATTGGGGAGTTCAAGCCATTAACATTCAATGTTATTACTGTAAAAGCATTACTTAGCTCATCCATTTTGTCCTTTGGCTTTCTGTTGTCATATTGTACTATTGTCTGTCTTTTTACTCTCTAATTTACCCTTTCTAATAATCTTCATTTCTGAACTCTTCTCAAAGTCTCTTGCCCTTGTTTTTTACCTTCAGGCTGCAGGTATTCCCTTTAGTATCTCTTGTAATTCTGGTCTTTTGGTAACACATTTTCCCAGTTTTTGTTTATGAAGACTGAACTCACCCTCATTTTTGAAGGATGGTTTTGCTGGATACAAAATTCTCAGCTTGCAGGGGATTTTTTCTTTTTCAGTATCTTAAGTACATCATACCACTTTCTTCTTGCCTCCATGGTTTCTGATGAGAAGTTGGACTTAATCTTACTGAAGTTCCCTTGTATGTGATGATTTGCTTCTCCCTTGCTGCTTTCAGTATCCTCTCTTTATCTCTGGTATTTATCATTCTGAATGGTAGGTGTCTCAGAATAGGTCTTTTTGGATTTATTCTGTTTGGGGTGCATTGTCCTTCATGGCTATTGATATCTTTGCCCTTAAGGGTGGGAAGTTTTCAGTCATCATTTCCTCAAATAGCCTTTCTGCTGCTTTTCCATTCTCTTCTCCTGGGTCACTGATAATGCATATGTTTGAGCATTTTGTGTTGTCGTTCATTTCCTTGAGACCCTGTTCCATTTTTTTCCATTCTTTTCTCTTTCTCTTCTGTCTTTTCCAGTTCCAATGTTCTGTCCTCGAAATCACTAATTGTGTCTTTGAGTAACTGAAATCTGTTATGTGCCTTTAATGTATTTTTTAAATATATTTTTTATTACAGAAGTTATGAACTTACAGAACAATCATGCACAGCATAGAATTCCCATACAACAACCCTTCACCAACACACCACTTCGTTGTGGAACATTTGCTACAAATTATGAGATAATATCATCAGACTATTACCACTGACTCTGGTCCGTAGTATACATTTGGTGTATTTTTTCCCATAACCCCCTAGTACTAAATCAGTACATCTTTGGCATTGATGCAAGAATATTACAGTATTGCTGTTAACTATAGCCCATGGTTATATTAATTGTATTTTTCCCATGCTTCTCTACATTCTTACTGCCTTGCAATAGGGATGTACATCAGTTCTAGTTCTACTCAGTATAATATGTTTCCATCAATGCTATTTGTTTCCACACTTTTACAGTCAAGTTAAAACTTCTACAATAAGTGTCAGCACTCCTTCACAGCCCTCCTCTTATCTCCTAATAACCTAGACTCGAGGTTTTAACTCCATGCATTTATTCTTCGTATTTAGCTCGTATTAGTGAGACTATGCAATATTTGTCCTCTTGTGTCTGGCTTACTTCAGTTAGCATAATGTCTTCAAGAGTCATCCATGTAATCATATATGTCTCAGTTTAATTTCTTACTGCAGCATAGTATTCCATCATATATATATATATATATATACCACATTTTGTTTATCTGTTAGTTGGTTAATGGACATTTGGATTGTTTCCATCTTTTGGGAATTGTGAATAACACCGCTGTGAACATTGGTGTGCAGATCCCTGTTCATGTCTCGGTTTTCAATTCTCCTGGATATATTCTTAGTAGAGGAATTGCTGGATCATATAGCAGTTCTATATGTAGCTTCCTGAGGAACCACCAAACTATTCCACAGAAGTGGCACTATTTTAAAATCCCACCAACAGTAGTGTTCCTATTTCTCCACATCCTCTCCACGTATTTTCTGTTTTTTTTTTTTTTTTTAATTGCCGTTCTATGCAGTGTGAGATGATACCTCATTGTTTTGATTTGCATTTCCTTAATAGCTAGTGATATTGAACATTTTTTCATGTGCTTTTTGGCCATTTGTATTTCCTCTTTAGAGAAATGTCTGTCTTTTGTACATTTTTAAATCGGATTGTTTGCTTTTTTATTTTTGAGTTGTACGATCTCTATATAGAATGGAAATCAAACCATTATCAGATAAGTGGTTTCCAAATATGTTCTCCAAATCTAATGTATTTTTAATCTCATCCATTGTGTCTTTCATTCCCATAAGCTCTGTTACTTTTCTTTGCAGTCTTTAAAATTGTTCTTTATGCCCATTGTATTAGTCAGCCAAAGGGGTGCTGATGTAAAATACCAGACATCTGTTGGCTTTTATAAAGGGTATTTATTTGGGGTAGAAGCTTACAGTTACCAGGCAGTAAGGCATAAGTTACTTCCCTCACCAAAGTCTGTTGCCATGTGCTAGGGCAAGATGGCTGCCAACGTCTGCCAAGGTTCCTGTCTTCTTGGGGCTTGTTTCTTTCTGGGCTCAGCTGTCCTGCTCTCTCCACAAGGCCAGCTGTAGACTATCAGGTGACTGGCTCTGTCTCTCTCTCTGGGGCTCAGTTCTCTCCGGGCTCAGCTGCTCTGCTCCTCTGTATGCTTACTTCCTGGGCTCCAGCTCAAAACTCCAGCATCCCTTCTCTGTGGTGCAGTTTCTCCGCGAGTCCCTGCCCACCAAAGGGGCAGGGACTCAACATCATACTGACGTGGCCCAATCAAAGCCTTAATCATTATTTAATCAAGTAAAAGTAAAACCTCTGAATCCAATACACTCTAATATGCCCAGAGGAAAAGACCAGTTTACAAAAATAATCCAGTATTTCTTTTTAGAATTCATCAATAATATCAAACTGCTACACTCATCCAGTGTCTTTGTTGTGAAATTTTAAAAATTCATATATAATCTTTATTATAACAGTTTCATCCTGAAAGATGTAGTAAAAGGAGAAAAGAATACAAAAGTACAAAATCATGTAAGATGTTGAAAACATTGGAAGGTGTTAATAGACATGTTATCACACCATATTACACAAAGGTGAATTATTTTTGTCTGTCATGTACAATCCTGAAAAAGCTGGGATAGTTATGGTATACCCTTCATTAATATATGGTAAATTAATACATTTTACAGAAAGCATTACAAAACCTACCCAGTGCACCTTGGTCAAACATACAGATTATTAATAGTTAAGCTGTTCTGTATTTCTTTTTTTTTTTTTTTCCACTTTATTTTTAAAGACATTTTAGGCTATAGAGAAGTTACATAGAATATATAGGGGATTCCCATATACCTCCTCTCTCCCCCTCTCACATTTCTGCCTAGTTATAGCATCTTACAAGAGTGTAGTACATTTATTACAGTTGATGAACAAATATTGAAACATTGCTGCTAACCATGGTCAGTAGTTTACATTATGGTTTACATTCTGTACTTTATAATTATTTTATAAATTTTGACAAAATGTATAATGGCCTGTATCTGTCATTGCAAAATTATGTAGAACAATTCCAGTGTCCTAAAAGTGCCCTGTGTTCCATGTAGTCTTCCCTCCCCCTCAGAATTTCTAGTAACCATTATCTTTATATCAGTGTTATAATTTCTTCTGTTACTACGATAAGTATTCTACTTGGTCCATGGTTGCATTCCCCCCTTATGTTTTATTCCTCAGTCTTGCGGATTTGGGGAAGGTGATGCCCACTCTGCTTCAGGTTGGGAGGGGGCTTAGACCTTATGAGGCTGATGGAAGGAACTGTTTTGCTTTCAGTTGTAGATACTTGTTTTTTGGGATGGGCATTGTTCATCATAATCATTTTGTTTTCCTGGGTGAGTCTGATGAACTGGAGAGTAGGTGTTGGCTGCAGTTCTGCTGAGATTCAGGGCTCAACTGGAACATGAACAGACCAATGATTTAAAGTCTCTGGGACATACATTTTAAAGGGTATAGTGCTAAGTATAGGTTCAAATAAAAGGGGTAGAAGAATCTTGTGTAGGGAAATTATAAATGAGCCTAACTCTGTTACAGTGGGGAAGTAGGTTATCATGTGTTTCAAGGTAAAGCCCACTGACGGGGTGCTGGTTTCATGGGATTGTGTGCCTTCCTATAGTGTCAGGATTGCCCTCAGGAGCACCCCTGTTTTGGTTTTGTTTACTGTGGCAGTTAGTGAGATCTGCCTGAGATATGTATCAGTGTAACCTCTGGAATGACCTCCCAACTCACTTTGAAGTCTCTTAGCCGTAAAAAGTCTTTTGTATTTAATTTTCTCTCCTTTTGTTCAAGGTCTTTTTCCAAATGCATCACCAGTTGGCACTTGGTATTAATCCCTGAGTGCCAGGGAGGATTATCCCCAGGAATCGTGTCCTATACTAGGGGGATGGTCGTGAGTTTTTTGCTTAGTTTGGCTTAGAGACCAATTTGAATAACAAGGTGGTTTTCAGAAGGTAACTCTTAGGCAACAGATATTATTAGGCTAAGTTTCCATTTTACAGGAATAAGGTTTATAAGTACAAGAATTAATAATAGAAAGCTTGGTGTATTGGTCTCTTTTCTTTCAGTAGGCCCTGCCTGTGTACTCTAGAGATACTTGCCACTCTAGCAGAGAACTTAGGCAGGACTTCCCAGGATGGGAATTTAATATTTTGTTGGTAATTACGTGGATCTCCACTGAGATAATACTCTGTGACCACTTGAACACATTTTCCATTGAGGCATGCCCCCGGCGCACCTTTCCTCACACATTCCTCCCTCCTCCCTCCACCACTGACACCCTGAATAAGTGACCCTCCCCTGCCATAGTTGGCAAAAGAACACTCCTACAATTGTATTCTACAGTCTTCTACCTCCCCAGAGTTCAACTGTTCCTCCAGCCCTCCCCCCAGCTGTATGGATAGCCCCCCCACACCAACCCCACTCACACTCCAGTATCGTTGACCCCATTTGTACTGCTACACACCCATCACCCCCATCCACCTTACCATAGATTCTATCCAGCTTGAGCATCAGCTCACCACTCTCTACTTGTATTGTATGTTCTGCTATCCTGTCTTTCAGACCCCGTCTCTCTGAGTCTGCTCAATATCCTTAGTTCATATCAGTAAGATCATGCAATATTGGTCCTTTAGTGACTGGCTTGACGCAACATAAGGTCTTCAAGATTCATCCATGCTGTTGCATGTGTCAGTGCTTCATTCCTTCTTACAGATAATTACTATTCCATCGTATGGATATACTACATTTTATGTACCCATTCATCTATTGATGGACACTTGGGTTGCTTCAACTTTTGGCAATTGTGAATAATGCCACGATGAACATTGGTGGGCTTATATCTGTTTGCATCCTGCTTTCAGTTCTTCTGCATATATTCCCGATAGTGGGATTACCGGATCATATGGCAATTCTATATGTAGCTTCCTGAGGAACCACAAAACTGTCCTCCACAGTGGCTACACCATTTTACATCCCCACCAGCAGTGGATGAGTGTTCCTATTCCTCCACATCCTCTCCAACACTTGTAGTTTTCTGTTTGTGTTTCTTAAATAGCAGCCAGTCTGAGAGGTATATGATGATATCTCATTGTAGTTTTGATTTGCATTTCCCTAATAGCTAGTGATACTGAACATCTTTTCTTGTGCCTTTTAGCCATTTGTGTCTCCTCTTTGGAAAAGTGTCTGTTGAGATCTCTTGCCCACTTTTAAATGGGTTGTTTGTCTTTTATTTGTGAGATGTAAGATTTCTTTAAATATGTTGGATATTGGGCCCTTAACAGATAGGTGGTTCCCAAATACTTTTTTGCATTGAGTGGGCTGCCTTTTCTCTTTCTTAACAAACTCTTTTGAAGCACAAATGTTTTTAATTTTGAAGAGGTCCCATTTATCTATTTTTTCTTTAGTTGCTCATGCTTTGGGTATAAATTTTATGAAACCATTACTATTACCAGATCTCTTAGTTGCTTCCCTACATTATCTTCTAGGAGCTTTATGGTCTTGGCTCTTATATTTAGGTCTTTGATCCATCTTGAGTTAGTGTTTGTATAGGCCATGAGATGGTGATCTCCTTTCATTTTTTTCAGATGTGGGTGTCCCCAGGCCTCATTTGTTGAAGAGACTATTCTGTCCCAGCTGTGCGGGCTCGGTGGCCTTGTCGAATATTGGTTGGCCAAATATGCACGTGTTTATATCTGAACTCTCAATTCAGTTCCATTGGTCAGTATATGTATCCTTGTGTCAATATAATGCCATTTTGACCACTGTAGCTTTGTAGTATGCTTTAAAGTCAGGTAGTGTGATTCCTCCAATTTCATTTTTCTTTTTTAAGATGTTTTTGTCTATTCAGGGCCCTTTACCCTTCCAAATAAATTTGATGATTGGCTTTTTCAGTTCAGTAAAAAGTGTTTCTGGAAATTTTTCTGGGATTGCATTGAACCTGTAAATCGGTTTGGGAAGAATTGACATCTTAATGATATTTAATCTTCCAATCTATGAACATGGAATGTTCTCCCATTTATTTAGGTCATCTTTGATTTCCTTTAGCAGTGTTGTGTAGTTTTCTGTGTACAAGTCCTTTACATCCTTCATTAAGTTTATTCCTAGATATTTGATTCTTTTAGTTGCTATTGTAAATGGAATTTTTTCTTGATTTCCTTCTTAGATTGCACATTATTAGTGTAAAGAAATGCTTCTGATTTTTGCATGTTAATCTCAAATCCTGCCACTTTACTACACTTGTTAGCTCTAGAAGCTTTATTGTAGATTTCTTGGAACTTTCTGCATATCGGATTATGTCATCAGCAAATACAAAAAGTTTTACTTCTTCCTCTCCAATTTGGATGTCTTTTATTTTTCTTGCCTAAATGTTCGAGAAAGTACTTCTAATATAATGGTAAATAAGAGTGGTGACAGAGGGCATCCTTGTCTTGTTCCAGGTCTTAGAGGGAAAGCCTTTAGCCTTTTACCATTGAGTATGTTAGCAGTGGGTTTTTCATATATGTCCTTTATCATGTTGAGGAAGTTTCCTTCTAATTCTGAAGTCTTTTTTTAAAAAAAGGGTTTGTGTATTTTGTTGAATGCCTTTTCTGTGTCATTTGAGATGATCATTTGATTTTTTTTCCCTTCTATCTGTTAATGTGATATATTACATTGATTGAACCATCCTTGTATACCTTGGATAAAACCCACTTGATCATGGTGTATAATTCAACTGATGTGTTGTTGGATGTGATTTTGTTGAGGATTTTTGTGTTCTTTTCTTGTAGCATCTTTGTGGCTTTGGTTTGAGAGTGATGTTGGCATCATAGAATGAGTTAGGTAATGTTCCCTCCTCTTTAATTTTTTTGGAAGAGTTTGAACAGGATGGGTGTTCTTTCTCCATGATAGGTTAGAATTTATCTGTGAAGCCATCTGGTCCTGAGCTTTTCTTGGGAGGTTTTTGATGATTAATTCAATCTCCTCACTTGTGATTGGTCTGTTGAGTTCTGTTTCTTTTCTCGTCAATGTAGGCTGCTTGTGTGTTTCTAGAAATTCATCCATTTCATCTAAATTGTCCACCTTGGTGGCATACAGTATTTCAAAGTATCCTTTTACGATACTCTTTATTTCTGTGGGTTCAGTGGTGATATTCCCCTTTCTCATTTCTGATTTTATTTGCATCTTAACTCCTTTTTCCCTTGTTAGTCTAGCTAAGGGTTTGTCAATCTTTTTAAATCTTCTCAAATAACCAGCCAGGGACTCGCTAATGGGGCGCAGATTTTCTCCCAAGAATTTAGATTAAGAGACACCAAAAAGCAGTTTTTCCACTTGCAGTTTCCCGGCCAACCAGAAGATGTCGCTGGTCAGTAACTTTTTCCATGGCCGTGTTTCTTTTAACCTCCACTTGCCCATATTTCTGGTCTGGCCAGAGTCGAGATACAAAGCAGGCTCTGCTGGCCAAACTCATTGAAGAAAAACCATTCTCTGCCTTCTGCCCTACCCTCCCTTTTCCCAGGGAGGAAGATGTTCCCCTCTCAGGTGGCCGAAGTGGGCCACAGGTTTTATCCAGGCTGCGTGCTTTGAGGGTGGGGGATGGGTGCTGTTCCTGGCTGTGGAGGGTTAGTAACTCGCTGTTGTCATTTTAAGTTCTTTGTCTCTCTGTCCCTCCCCCTCCTGGGAGTTCTGCAGCACTGTCCTGGTCTGCTGACCCCCAAACCAGGTCCTTCGGACAGCTTTTGGCCCTGTCTCTGTTGTTTTTGTGAGAGAGCCGAGCCCTGTCTGCTTACTCCCGCGCCATCTTCCCGGTGCTTCAGGAGGCCTTTATTTTTAATAGCCATTTATAACGGGGAGGGGAGGTTACCAGCTTTCAGAAAAGTACACTAAAGCTACAAAATAGAAGGGGCAGTGATGGCTATAGACAGGAATACTAAGAGAAAAAAGTTAATAGCTGATGAAAATAGAAGATATTTAAAAGGATAAAGGAACTAGAAAAAAAACACAAATTTTTTGCAGATAAGTCCTAAACATCACTGAGGACACCTAGGTAGAATTCAAGTAACTATGAAGATGCACAGTCATTACGGATTAAATTGTATTTCATAAACTATAAGAAGCTAAGGAAGTATTTAATACAAAAGTTTCATCCAAATCTGTAAGTCATTGTGAAAGGGGAAAGAACAAAAGATTTAAGTAAACCCTCAAACATCTAGAAAAATCACTTTTCCTGAATTTCTCTAGGAATCTGGGTAGCAAATTGCTCCCTGTCAGAATTCCTGGGTACGTGATTTCTGTCATAAATGCAGCAGAAGATAGCATTGTCCCCCCTTGTCCTTGCCTGTTGTCCCCTTGTTGGCAACGTCCTCAGAGGACCACACCTTTGTCATTTCTCCTGACCCAATGGCTGAATGCATTTGAAAAGTTACAGGAGATTGATGGGGGAAATTACAGTTTGAATAAGGAAAATTGTGCACTAACCCATCTTCAAAATAGAGTACTACTCCTCTTTAATTCATTTTAAACCTGGAGATGTGTGCTGACTTCTGAGTTTTGAATCCTGCACATCTTGTACAGTATCTGTCATACAGTAGGTGTATTAGCCAAAGGGGTGCTGATGCAAAATACCAGAAATTGGTTGATTTTTTTTATAAAGGGTATTTATTTGGGGTAGAAGCTTACAGTACCAGGCCATAAAGTGTTCCTGGGTTCTCTCTTCCCGGGTCTTGCCTCTCTCCAGGCTCAGGCTTGCTTCTCTCCACAAGGCCAGCTGTAGACTATCAGGTGAACGGCTGTCTCTTCCTGGGGCCTTCTCTCCTTTCTTAGGATCAAGCTCCTCTGTGTGCTTACTCCCCCTCCCCCCCCAGGATTAAAACTCAGCATCAGAACTCCAACATCCCCACCCACCAAGGGGCGGGAACCCAACGCTGTACTGACATGGCCCAGTCAAAGATCTGATCATAATTTAATCACGCCAGGAGGAACAGACCAGTTTACAAACATAATCCAATATTTTTTTTTGGAATTCATCAATAATATCAAGCTGCTACAGTAGGTATCAAATGTTATCTGTTGTATTTGTGTCCCAAGTTTGGAAAACATTTCGTTTTTTCAGATGAAATCAGAAAATGATTCACATATGTAAACGTTTTAGTAGTAATTTGGCTAGTAGTGATTTTGAGTCACTGACTTGTGAAGCATGCTGGGGGTGGCACAGTTACCAAAAGAGGATGCAGGTTTAGCTCAGACTGCATGACTTGTGTCGCAAGGCTGACGTGAGCATTCAAAAGGTGAAATGTGTGGAAAGCATAAAGTTGAATGCAAAAATTAATTATTTCAGTGACCCCACTATTAAAATGCCCAGGGAAGGTAGGTCACTAATTGTTCTATATTGTTGCAGCTGATGGAAAAATACCATGTACATCTTTTTTGGCCACCCAGTTGATGTAAAAGTAGTTGATCTTAGGCAGAATAGTGACATCTTTGTTATAAGCTAGATCCTGGTCTTGGTTAATGCCCATTCCCACTCAGTTGCATACCTTCCTGATTGACATACCCAGGTCTTTACTCATTAACTATAAAACCTATCAATTCCAGCCTTATACTTAAGATTGGGAGTTGAATGAGGGCAATATTTAAGCTCATTTAATCCTTTTGACAATCCTGCATTTTATAATTGAGGAAACTAGGCCTTGTATTCATTCTTTCAGTGAATTTTTATTGAGTACCAATTATGTGCCAGGCACCTGAGATTTATCAATTGACAAATACACAAAGAATCCTGCCCTCATGGAGCTTACATTTTAGATGGAGGATGGTGGGGTGTTGGGAAGAAACCATGTTTCTAGATTCACATAGCTTAACTAGAATTGAGATTATAACCGTTCAGCAGATACACATTAAACGCCTACCTGTGCCAGTCCCTGGGCTGGCATCAAAGGCTGCACTTTTTTAACTTCTCTATGTCACTTCTCCAAATAGAAAACAAAGACCTACTTCCTAATTCAGGCAGTGCATTTGTTAGGCATTATGTGCTAGACTCTGCTGTCCCTTGGTACCTGGAGATGAACACACACAGACACTTGGAGTATGCACTCGGATTTGGTTGGTGGGTGATGTGTACCTGGGATTGCATTTTAACTGACACCCTGCCTAATAGGGAGTGAAGCTACTTTTCTCTCAGAGGTGAAGGCTTCCAGTCACACAGGAAAATGCAGCAAGGTCATGGGTAGGTAATTCACAGAAAAAAAAACAAAAAAACACTAAATGGCCATTGAACACAGGAGCAAGTGCAGGGAAGCAGCTGCTCCCACACCCCACTTGGAAAACTCTCTTCCACTGGTGGCTGCTGTGCTGCAGGCCAGGCCTGGCTGCCTGCCCTCCTGTGCCCTAGGCTCTCCTCAGACCAAGACCTAGCCCCTGGTGGGCATGCTCAGCCTACCTCTTTGTACAATAGTCTGCCAGGCCGCTAAGCCTCATGGGTTTTTGTTTTGCTTTGTAAAACTGCGTTTTTTTTCTACCATTCCCATACTCAACAAAAAGCGCTTGTTTGTAGAAAGACGACTACTTGTTATTTTATTTACAATCCTACTCTTTTAAGCTGTAGGGATCATTAGTGTTTGCTTTTGATCAACTGTTTGTTTTCAGATGGAGTTATATGACTTGATGCAAAAGAATAACAATTATTTAACTTATATACATTTTTGACTACTTTATCAGCTTGTTTGCAGTTCTGAATATTCTTTTTGGAGGTTTACGGAGACCTTTTCTAATGGTGATTTGAAGGTATCTTTTGTAGTGTTTTCTTCACTGGTGAAAACATTGGGCTCCTCTTGGTGTTATAATTTCTTAAAATCCTCATGTGGATTTTTTTTTTTCAGACTTTGTTACATTTCTGTAGCTGTAGTTCATCAAAAGTCTGGTTTTAGTTTCCTTTTAAAAGTAGTTAACTCTTACACTGTGAAACAAGATACCCCCCTCAAATATATATATATATTTTAAATTTGACACAAGTAGAGTGTTAATATGTGCTGCAGCTTAACTTGGCATTATGAAGGTACAGCTCATGGATGAGTCATATATCTGAAAATTCAGGCCACCTCCTGTGCATTCAGAGTCATCAGAACTACCCTGATTTCAATTTTGTTGAATGATATTGTGAGATTGCCAGGTAAGGCAGACATTAAGCTGGTTGTTTAACGTGCAGTCAAATCCCTGTGACACAGAACACCCAGAACAAAATACAGAAGCTGGGTATTGAGGCTGTTGTGAAATTGCACTCCTCTTCTCTCATTTTTAAATTTGTGCGTATTGGAAGTCAACCCATTTTTACCAAATGACGGAATGATATTTAAATTACAAATCTGATCTTAAAATACATATACTTTTCTTCACTTTACCTGTCTTATTAGACTTATTTTTTCAGACGAAATCATGCTCAAAACAGTTCTGAACCTCCTGCTGTCAATGCTACTAAAGTTTAGGTTTTGAGAAAGTTAAGGTTTGATTCAAGTGTACTCTTGGATCCTCTCATTTACCTGTTGAGGAGAAGTCTAGAGAAGAGAGAAGAGAAAATATGGTTTGTTTCTTCTTTCCATTTTTAAAACCTGAGCTACTCAGAACTGGGTTGATCATCATACTTGGTTTATGAGAATATATCATTAGCCTATGGTGCACTCTCTGATTTGCTCAATTATAGACACCCTTGAGCCCACATATGCCTTGGACATATTAAAATTTGCCATTTGAAAGTTATGTAATGGGATTTCATTGAAGTCCTGATTTGCATTTCCTTGATTACTAATGAAATTAAGCTCTCCATGTGTTTATTGACCAGATACATGCATGTATTTCCTTTTTTGTGAAATGTAGCTCAAGTCTTTTGCACATTTTTCTGTCTTGGGTTGTTTGTTCTTATAATAGGGATGCTTTATATATTATTGATATTAATCCTTTGTCAGTCATAGGTATTATAAATACTTTCTCCCAGTTTTTTTGGCTTTATTTTACTTTCTTTAAAGTACCATTTATTGAATGGAAGTTCTCAATTTTACTATATGCAGATTTATCAATTTTTGCATTTTGTGTTTTCTTTAAGAAATTTTGCTTTACCCTATGGTCAGATGCTGAGCTGTATTTTCTAGTAAAAATCTTAAATTTTACTTCAAACCTTTACATCCTTAATTCCTCAGGAGTTGAATTTTGTGTATGGTGTGAATTTGGGGTATTGTCATTTTTTTCCCATACGGATGATCATTTTCCAGCTCCATTTATTGAAGAGTATCTTCTTTTCCACTCACCTGTTATGTGACCTCAGCAATATATTAAAGTTCCTATCTGTGCAGGTCACACTTTCATTGATCAGATTATCTATTTCAGTACCAGTATCACATTGTTTTAATTATTATACCTTCCTAATATCTGGTATTTGGTAGGGCAAGTTTCCCCCCATTGTATCATATGAAATTTAGAATCTATTGTGAAATGCTGTGAAAAACTTTAGGATTTGATTGGATTGCATTGAATCTTATGAAATATTTAAGGAGAATAGACATCTTTATAATTGTAAGACTTAGCTCCCTCCAAATGCTTATCTTTCCATTTATTTGGGTTTTCTTTATTCTTTTTTGTTAGATTTGTTTCTAAGTGTTAGAGTTTTATTGCCATTGTAACTGTTGCCCTTTAAAGTTTTTCTAATTGTGTTTTGCCCAGGATATAGAAATAGTTGATTTTTTGATATTGATAGTTATGTCTAGCCACGTCACTAAACTTTTATTTCCAATGCTTGGTCTGTGTTTTCTGTGTAGACATTTATATCTTCAGCTGATGACAGTTCTAGTTCCTTGGTTCCAGCCTTTATGCTGTTACTTTTTCTTTTCTCACTGCACCTGTCAGGACCCCTAGTATTATGCTGCAGGAAGGGGATGATCTCTTGTTCCAAATTTTCAAGTGCATGCTTCTAATTTTTCCCCCATTCAAGATTATGTTCATTACAGGACTTTTGTAAATATCCTTTATCAGGTTGACATTCCTTCTAATTCAGAGCTTCCCAAGAGTTTTTATAAAGAATTTGCATTGAATTTTGTTAAATGGCTTTTCTGTATCTGTTGAGATGGTCATGTGTTTTTTTCTGTTTAAATCTGTTAATGTAGTAAATGTTGGTTTAATGTTTTCTATTAAACCATCCTGACATTCTGGAGATAAATAATTTAAAAATGGTGTATTTTCTTTCCTATGCCATTGGGTTTTATATCTATATTCATGATCAAACGTGCCTATAATTCTCCATATTCTTTCCTTTTTTTGACTTTGGTATTAAAGTACACTCTTCTCTTAGGATTACTTGGAGAATATTGTCCTTTTTTCTGGGAGATTGGAATGATTTCTTCATTGAAAACTTGGTAGGGTTTTCATATAAAGCCATCTGGGCCTAGAGTTTTCTTTGTGGAAAATAACTATTCATCTCTCCAGGAATTTTCTCATTTCTTCTGAGTTTTCCAAGTTATTTGTGGAGGCTTGGTGGTGGTCTTTCCATCTTTTAAAATTAAGCTGTATCTATAATTATGTCCTCTTTTTATTCATAGTATTATTTATGCCTTCTGTTTTATTGTGATTAGTATTTCTAGGTTTATGTCCGTTTTTTCACTCATAATTCAAAGTAATTTCATAGAGTTAACTTCTGTCTTTCCTCTTTGTTTTCTATTTCATTCATTTCTGCTTTTATCTGTTACCTTTTTTCTTTCTAATTTCTTAAATTGGGAACTTACATCATTAATCCATCTTTGCTAATACAAGGGAAGTTGTAAATTCTCCCTCTTAAGCATTGCTCTTCCTGCATTCTGAAAGTTTGTCATGTTTTCATTGTAATTCAGTTCTTCAAACATAACTTTTTCTAGAAATGCTGTGGGTGAAAACAATTCAAGATGAAAGACATGATAGCAACTATAATTATAAACTAGCCTATAAGCTTTATAAATTATGCAACAGCTATATTTTCATTTTGCCATGAGCATGTTGTTTATCTCTTAATTTGATTCTCAGTGACTTTGATGGTAGGGTTGATTTAGACAAACATGTTGACCTTTGAGCCCCGAGCTTATATCCATTCTCTGATTTTCTTTAAACTTTAGCTGATAGAGGTAAATGCTTATGGCATTCTGGAGAAAACTGAGAACTCCTGAGACTCTGGATATTAAAACTGCTAAAGATACTTGACGAGAAGAGTAACTGCCTGAGGATGTTTGGATTCTTTTGGAAGTTTGCTATCTGTGTAGTGTACTAGTTGCCTGGGCCTGTGAAGGACTCAGTCCTGCCTGAACAAACCCTGTTATTAGGAAAATTTTAAAATAATTAAATCTTTGAGGAGAATTCTTTAGGTTTGGGAAGCTATTCTGTGTGTTTGGCTCTTTTTGGCAAAGAGAAATATTAACAAATATGGTAAGGATCCAAGTTCTATTGTGCATGTTTCTCATTAAGAAATACTGTGACTTGATGCTAACAGAGTTAGTGTGGCTATGAACAAAGATTCAGAATAAATGGCATTGTATAAAATAACATTTTATTTCTATAAAATATTTTACACTAACTGTACACATGCACACACCCACACAATACTTAGCCACACATCGAGTAATTTTCTTTTAATAAATCTAACACATACTATTATAGTACAATTTACAATATAGTTTCTGAAGACACAATGGGGGAAGCTTTGATCATTCATTTATAAACCTTCCATAAATTACAAAAGAAAGGCAGTCCTGAAAAGTATGTATAAAGAGTAAAAACAATTTACAAGTGGACAAGAATTAGAAAATAGTAACCATCAAATTACATCTGCCAGCAACTTTGTCTTTTGTTCAAATGCCAATGGTGAAGATTGGTATGGAATAATTTGGAATATACTTAAATTTGGGATGTTTTGGGTGTGGCTTCGGCATTATGTGTGGATGATTTTACCTGCGTGCTGTTGATTGGTAATGAAAGTAACAAATCCATATGCCATCAAATAACACTAAAAGCAATGAAGGTTTGAAATACCAGTATTTTACCAAATCAAGTTACTACTTGTCCTTTTTTTTTTTTTGAATGATTAACCATGTGTTGCTTGGCTTGCTTTGTAAAGGTAAAACCAGTATCTTAAACTGCACAGCATCCTGCCGGTGAGGGCCACCGAGTGCACAGACAGAGTCTATACTGTGTTTATTAGACAGTACAAAGCATTGTGCATTATAAGGCAGAACATCAAGGCGGGTTAAACTAGGAATTTCAAGACCGGAGTTGAGTGAAAGTGATGCATTATGAGGCAAGCACTTTGCAAAGGGGAGTTGAAAAGCACTCCTTTAAGGGTGGATGACAAATGCACAGATTGAAATGACAGGCAGGGAGTGTGCTCTAGAGAGCTACAGCCCCCTGCTGGTCAGTGAGGCCCACCCACCTCTGACCTTGGACAGTAAGAGCAGATCGGCAACGGAGGCTGAGAAAGAGAGCCACAGCGCCTGTGTCCTTGCAGATGGTTTAAAGTGGATGGCAGTGCAAAAGTGCATTTCTCTACTGGTGTCAGGGGAGAAGATTGTTTTTATTGGAAGTACTTGAGTCATGAAAGCCCTAGTTTGGAATTAAAGAAGATTACATAGATTTGGAAGTTGTCCAGAAGCACATGAATCATTTCACCGCACCCAGCTTTTTCAGCAGTTTCTTGCCTTTGGAAAGCAGCCCCTTTTTCTTTCTCGAGGACATTTCCCTGCCTCTCCCAGGACCCCCAGAACCCATGGATGATGGAGGTGGCCCCGGGAGAGGACGGGCTGTGGGGGGTGGTGCGCTCCTTGCTGCACCTGAGCCCTCAGGAGGAACCTGGTAGGTACATTGTACAGTTCACTGAGCATGTGCACCAGCAGCACCGACAGCTGCCCCGGCCCCCCGCAAGGTCACTGCCATGAGAAGCCAACCATCCCTCCCCAAGCGCATCTCCGAGAGGGCATCTTTGTTTCCACTGGGGTGGGGGCAAGGGGTGGCCATGGCTTTGGCAAAACCAAGCAAGGTAACAATTTAAATTGGGCTGATAGTAAAGTTGGCTGAGTACCCATCAGAAATCTTAAAAGCAATATTATGTATCTGAAACTACTTGGCTATATAAAATCCTGATATTGTTGAATGCATTCCTGGATTAGTTAGTATACTATAGAATTATCAGAGATGGCACACTGGTTGAAAGAAAAAAAAAAACTAAAATGAACCTTAATTACAACCAAAGGAAGCTTAAAGGCCCTTAGTGCATGCTTTCATTGTTTCCAAATGAGTGAAGAGGATTCTTTGTCAAGCCTGAGCACTTGGTGGTGAGTCTAACCGACAGTGCTCTGAAGGGACAGACACAGGCTGCTAGGCCGTGTTGTGATTTGCTTCACTTGTGTTTAGTTGGCTGCATGCCTGAGGCTAGAGAAGATCCTTCCTCTGGCATCCTAACCTCTCTCTGGTGAGTGTTCATTATTCAGCAGGCAGGAGCTGTAAGCTTAAGGGGCTTCAAGCTTGCTTGGATTTAAAATCAAGGTCTAACTCTAATGGAAAATACCTAGTTAAAGCATCCCAAAGTACCCTGAAGATACCATCCATTCCGTCTAATGCAATCCCTTGAGCTGCATGTTTCATAAAACTTAGTATTGCATTGGTACCCCAGCAAAGCCATCTTCCACCAAACTTCTGTTTTCAGTACGGTTATTTGTGCTTTGAAGAGAAGCATGAGCTCTCTTGTAAGTTAGAGGTATGGTTACAGTAGGAAAATGCATTCTGGACAGCATCTGGGGTGTGCGGACTCAGCTCTGGATCCCTTTTGTTCACACCTCATCTGCTTGACCTTGAATTACGTGGTTTTACATTTAAGTAAAGTTTCCGAGAGTAAACATATTTGTCAGGTTGTGTTTTTTCTAAGAGTGGCTAACAATGCAATATGCAGCTCTACTTATGAGTAGACATTGGAACAAACAATTAGCTTATTAAGAAATATGTTCCCAGTGGTGGCCTTTTATAATATTAATGAAAATAGTAGGAAATGTGTTATTAAAGATGATTTGTTTTCACTATAAATTCAGTTGCTTTACAACTGAGACAAACTGATGATATCCTACTCCTTTAGGTCCAATTATTTTTTGAGACATATTTCTTTTGCTCTAGCCCCACACTGAAGCCTTAAGTCTACCGCTTTAGTCCATTTAAGGTAGCTTAAGTTGGTATCTTTATAGGTATCTTCAGTTGCTCACTTACGTGAAGGCTACATTGCCTGATTAAGGTGTGAAATGAACACTCTTCTTCTGTTTCCAAGCAGATGAGCAAAGAAATAAAAATATATATATATATAAAAATATAATATAGAAAAACTCGCAGAGATGAAATAAAATAAAAATGAGACTCAACATGAATGTAATCTAATATTTAAATATGCTCGAGAATTTTTTGGTCTTCAGTAGGAGGACTAAAGTCCTAATGGGCCAGTAGCCATTGCCCTTCCCCTCTCAACCAGGCTGCAGTGTGCATCTGTAATGTAGGCTGGGGAGAGTTCCTTTGTGGGAAAGGAAGACTGACTGGAGTCAAAAGGGTCACTTTAGGGAAATAAATGCACAAGCCCTGTGGAAGGGCAGTGAAACTCAGGGTATATGCTTTTCAGCCCAAGGTATAAAAATATCAAAGCAAAGATTGTTTTGGACCATGTGTGAGCAAGGGGGACAGACGTTAAGAACATTGGACAGAGTTGCTTACTTACCCTCTTGGCCTTGGCACGCACAGGCGTATCTTGAGAGTAGTGGGATGGTACATCCGAAAGATAAACTTCTACATCGTCAGGCACTTCTTCTAGGAAGTTGGAAGGCACAAGGCCTTTTTGCCCATTGAGTTCCCCCTAATAACACAGGGATGAGGCAGAACAAGTGGTGTACTGTTTTCTCTAGAAACCATTTCTTGCTTTAGTCAAAAGAATATAGGTCGTGGTTATTACAATTCAAAAGTGGTGGAACCAGAAGGGACCCTAGATTGTTTCCACACTCTCTTGATCATAAGAATAACCCCAGGGTCTTCCTCTAGGCCCCCACCCTAAGGTCCTGGTTAGGCCTGCCAGCACTGGAGAATCTGCATTTTTGCCAAAGGATCTATGTGGTTCTTAGGACCAGCCCACCAGGGAATCATTCCCAGGATCATCTCACTTGGTGGATCTCAGCCTAGCCAACCTCAGAAGCCCCGAAGGAATTCAGGCACACCCACCATTGCAAATTCAATCTATGGGGGTGAAGATGTCCCCTGGATGATTATAAAGTGAAGGCAAAATTGAGCCCTACTAATCTGTTCAACCTCTTTACGCCCTCTTAGGCAGGAATGCATTCTCATTGCAATAGTCCCAGCATCTATTGCTACCTCCTTAGAGATGACAGCTGCTTCAGTTTGGCATATACCCCCTTTGTACCTGAGTGGCCTCAGACACCATGGGATTCAGTTTCTCCATTTTCAAGGCCAGGGAAATGAGTGTCAGAGGTAGCTCCAAGTGCTCATGTCTTCCTGTCCAAGAATCTCTCCTAAACCCAGTTCACACATGCCCAACCCAGCAGGCTGCCCCTCTCCTTGTTCACCTATGACCCCTCCAGTCCACCTTTCTCATGCTCTGTTGTTAAGCTGAATTTTCTCTGTTGGTGTTACTTAGAGACATCATCCAGGACATTGACTCTCTACTGTGTGTGTACCCCCTGGTGATCCCTTCCATATCAAGGATTTCAAGTAATACCTATGCCTGAAGACACTCCAGTACCCAGTTCAGATCTCTGCCAGTGAGTCCAACACAGCCAGGGTTTTCTTCCAGTGTTAGAAGAGCTTGCTTTTGGGCAAGCACCATATGGGGTAGATGGCTTGTGTTTGGAGTCTGCGTGATATGGAAAGTACACTGCTTTAAACATAACATGCATTTGCACTGTGCGCCTAACAGAAGAGGTAGGTGGAAACATACCTGGAGATCCATGCCTCCAGCTTGCCCCCACCCTGGGCCCAATGAAGAGAATGGGGGTGCAGCTGGCTACCCTGGGGCCTTACAGCTGTATTGAAGAACACAGGCAGTGGCTGCAGTGTGCTCCCTGCACTGCAACTGAGAACTGGTTAGGATTCCTGAATCATTTAGATGCCTTTTTACTTCCTTAACATACTATAGACTAGCCAAAGGTAAATCCCTGAGATTACGGAAACTCACTAAACTGGAGTCTCTAATGCCTTGATCTTTGATAATGACAAAAAACTATACAACCTTTATCTTGTGATTGTAAAAACCACAGGGCTGGCCCCACTTGTAACCCTTTATTCTGCTTTACAATTCTGGAGTTTTATGATCACTGGACAGCCCCCTAATTGTTTATTAATGAAGGCACTTGAGTCAGCCCAGAACTAACCCACCCCAATTCCTAAACTATCTTACCAGACGAAGCTAGAGCTAACCAAATTGGCCCTCCTGACGTGCGAAATAGCTCAGACCGTGACCCATACCTCATCATACTACTAAAAATCACACCCACCGTCCCATTAGGGCCACCACTGGCTACGCATGTTCTGTGACCAGGCCTGTCATCAGCCTGCGCGTGCTCAAAATTAAGTCATCTGACTGTCCACTCAAGCCACTACGCATTAGCACAAGCCTGCCGTAACATCGTCAGAAGCACTGCAGTTTAGGCTGATAGGCCATCTGATATCCTGCTTGGCAATAAACTCTGTCTCTTTGAAACCCCAGCGCCTCAGGAATTGGTCACTTGAGCGCATCGGGCAGAGAACTCCCTGCTTTAACTGAACAATTTGGAAGCCCAGATGGGACTGGAAGTCCTTAAGGAATCCAACTGCCTGAAGTTCTGTGCCCCAGCAGGGCAGGCATGCGCGGTAAGTGAGCCTTCTGGGCCGCTAGACCCTGTTAGTCTAGAGGCTCAGTAACCGGGTTTTCTACTGCCTTGTTCGTACCCCAAGGCTCCTTGTTATTTTAAACCTTCAATGGGAGAATTAGCTTCCAGCCCCAGACATCTGACTGTGTGAGTGGGTCACCAAGATAAAACTGGATCAGGAAGTGATGGAGGTTTGTGACCCTTGGACCTGGGTTTTGAGGCCCTGGTCCCTTTATTACTCAGAGGTTCCCTGATATAAAGAGAAAGCTACAAGAAATTGACAATGGACAAGGATTGCTTACCTCCAGGTTGCTTGAAATTGCCTTTAAATTTTGGAACAACAGGGACCAAGTTAAAGAAGACCTGTACTTCCAAAAGCAAGCAATGCTTGAGGATCGATACTTTTAAAAGGGAAATGGCCCTTCTCAGGGCTCTAAGGAGCCAAGGACAACCAGGACAAGACACATCAGGAAGGTAAGACCCCTGGGCCTGCCTCGAAGGGTGGGAGATGCTCTTAAGTAGTAAGGAACCAACCATTGTGCATCCTACAAGGCAGAAGGGCCTTGTCCTGGCTGCCCCCAGGGACCAGTCCCGAGGGAATCTGGGCAACCCAAACACCACTTCTCTCAGTCTCCCACAAGGAGCCTCGAGTGACAAACTTATTGATATGTGAGCCACATACACAGTATTAAATAAAAACCTAACACAATTTCCAACCAATTAGCTACTATAACGGGCATATCCAGTAAAAGTGCATTTTTTGCAGCCGCTAGCCTACCTAATTGGGACCAAAAATTTTTGGTCCGTAGTTTTCTGTACATACTAGAAAGTCCATTTCCCTTGCTCGGAAGAGACCTGTTACCCCGTTAAATGCCCAGAAAACCTTTTCTTTTTCTGTTTGTCAATAGAAGTGCCTCCAGGACAAGCTTGTGGCCTGTAGGTCGCATTGCTGTTTGCTGAGGGTGATAAGCAGATCATCCCTACCCTAGAAGAAATCTTGAAAGCAGTAAATCGACCTGGAGGCAGGGGCTGAAGGAAAACCCAGACATGCAAAAATAGTAAGACTGGCAGAAGTGAAACTCCAGAATCAGGTACTGCACATCTTATTAAACAATACCCTTGTAAAGTAGAAGCCAGAGAAGTAATGCTCCATTAAGAGAAACATTTTTGAAATGTCAATTAATACAGCCCTGTTAGTCTCCATGTAACACTCCAATATTGCTGGTATGAAAAGTCAGGCACCTTGAATGAATACCAGCTCGCGCAAGATCTCTGAGCTCTTAATCAAATGTAGAAGACGTCCACCCTGTAGGTGCAAATCCGTATACTTTACTCACTACACTACCTAGAGATGTCTGTTGGTTCACAGTCCTAGATTTAAAATATGCCATGTACTGTGCATACCCCTTGAACCAGAATCTTAAGAACTTTCTGCTTTTGAATGGGAAGACCCCATTACTAACATAAAACAACAGTATTGTTGGAATGTTCTTCTACAAGAATTTAAGAATGCCCCCACAATATTTGGAGATGTCTTAGCTAGACATTTAAGGGAATTACACTTATAAAACAGAATATTATTATAGTATATAGATGATAATTGCAAGTCTACTAGAAAAGCATCACATAACATTATTTAAACTCTGAATTTCTTGGCAGACTCTCAAAGAAAAAGGCTCACATTTCACAAACATCAGTAAAATATTTAGGTTTCAAATTATCCAAAGGACAGAGAAATCTATTGCCAGATCACAGAGAAGAATTAGCCCGAGTAGCAGAGCCACTTAAAAGAAGGCAGCTTCGAAGATTCCTAGGAATAGCAGGATTCTGTAGAATTTGGGTACCTAATTTAGGACATCACCCTTATAGTAAGCCCTGGCAGGATCTGAGAGGGAGCTCTAGATTGCACTACAGAATGTAAAAATGCCTTCCAGGAAATAAAAAGGGAACTTATAATAACCCCAGCCCTGGGGCTCCCAAGGAAAGCATTTTGACCTTTTTGTACATGAAAGGCAAGGAATTGGGCAACACTACCTCAGGATGCATAAGGGCTGTAGCAGCCACCTGTGACATTCTCAGAGAAGCTGAAAGACTCACTCTAGGACAGCCCGCCACTGTGCATAGGCCTCATTGGGTCCTGCCATTATTAGAACAGAAGGTGAGTACTGGCTCACCACTGGACAGTTAGGTAACTATTGAGCTATTCTGCTAGATAATCCGAACATCACCCTAATTGCTTGTAGTTTAAACCCGGCTACTTTACTCCCAAGTGAAAAAAGGGGAACTGGGACATAATTGTATACAAATAATTGATGGAGATTATTCCAGACACTGAGATATACTCTTATGGAAGCAGTTTCATGGACCAAGAACTTTAAAAAGCTGATTATGCAGTGGTAACTCTACAAACAGTACTGGAGAGTGGGGCCCTCTCACCAGGTATGTCAGCAGAATGGGAAGAACTTACTGCACGTACCAGAGTTTACATCTTGGAAAGGGATAGTGAATAAACATATCCAGACTCTTAAATATGCTTTTAATAGAACTCATGCCCATGGAGCCATCTGGAGGGAAAGAGGACCCTTAACATCTCTAAAAAGGAAATCAAACAGTCCTCAGAAAGGAGAAATAGATTCTATTAAAGGTTATCAAATAGCAGATCTAGAAGCAAAAGCAGCAACCAAATTGCAGCTCCATTCTCATGGTTAGTGCTTTCTCTGATTCCAGATAGAAGACTAAAGAACTTTTCTCTTCAGTATTCAGCCCACAATCTGTTGAGAGCAAAAGAGTGGGGCTTTGACTTAAACATGTTAAGTTTTCATTTGAACCTTCCATACAACGGAACCAAGGAAGGATGGATTTATAAGACAGATGGAGTGACTCTTATTTACATCAAAGCACTCATTATGGAGAAGATGCCATGAATCAGTGGCTGAAAAATTATTATAGGAACTAAGATGCACAGAACCATTCAGAAAATAGCCCAAAGCTGCTTAACTTGTGCCAAAACAATCCAAAACAATCCCCCCCACCCTCTAAAAGAAGTGCAAGTCGCCAGGTGAGGACTGGCAAACAGGCCTTAGCCAAAAGCACAGAAATTGTAAAGATCCTGTTTTTTGTAGATACATTTACAGGATGGGTAGAATCTTTTCCCTGCAGGAGAGCGTGAGCCTCAGAAGTAACTAAAGGTGCTCTTGAAGGAAATAATCCCATGCTTTGGACTCCCATTTTCAATACAAAGTGAAAATGGGGGGACTTCCTCATCAAAAATTTTGCAGGAACCGTCAAAAGCACTGAACATAAATTGGAAAGTATATGCCTTTTGGAGACTATCATCTAAAAGGAAACCGATGAATCATACCCTAAAGAAAATGGTGGCTAACCTCAGCCAGGAGACTAATCTTTCATGGGATGATGTACCCCTGGTGGCTTTGCTGCAGCTAAGAGTAGGACCTTTGAGCCCATTTGAGATGGTATATGGGGGCCATTCCTAAAACAAGGTGGTATGTGTACCTGGACAAGTCCAAGACTTAGGAACAGAAAATGCATTCAGGGACCACAGCAGAGGAGGTTCATCATCTGCCTCAAGTTGGCTCATACATCAGTTTAAGCCTAGGGCCTGGGGTCTTTTAAGGAAACAGAAGTCTGCATCCAGTAGATCAGTTGGAAACAAAGTAGGAAGGTCCTTATGAGGTTTTATTAACCACTCACTCCTCTGTCAAACTGATGGGAGTGAAACTGTGCATACACCATAGTAGAAAAAAAATAGCATCCCCTAACCAGTCCCTCTCTCCTAGACTCCTTCACAGAACAAATACCAATGAACAAATGCCAAGACCTTGAGGAAGGAGGGAAAGCTGACAAACTTGCAGCAGACAGATATCATTGTGAACCTGTAGAAGATTTTAAAATACATCTTCAGGAGAATGGATAAGAAATGATAATCATTAGGATATTTATTTTTTGCTTGAGTACTATTAAGTATATTAAAAACTTTAATGGACGTGTGTTGCCTAAAGAGTGGGATACTTTCACTTGAGGGCAATAGGTAGATTACTATAATAGCATTAATAGACTCTTCCCAAGATGTATTTCTGGACATCCTCGTTTTCTATCCCTGCTATGATATGGCGCAAGAACTGACATATTGTCACACACTATCGCACATTCTGTGAATCAGTCACACTGTTGGGTGTGCAGCCAGTTACCTGTCTCCAGTGTTTCCACCTTACCTGGTGGACAGCACCCCTCCAGGGGACTGACTGGACAGAACTAAGGAAAGTAGAGATGCGGGTACAGATGGACCCAAGAATCCACAGCCACCACAGACCCAAACAAATGGCCAATTAATCTGGAAACCCCAGGACATTTCTCTTTCTTGCAGTAGAAACAGCCATGCAACAAGGCTGAACATCTATTAAAGAAAACAAGGGGCATTTACAACTTTGGGGTGGCTTGGTCTGTCTAACAGCTACGTGGGGGAGATAGAGCCAGACCGCCCTCTGTTAGGAACAACAAGGCCCCTACTCAGCAGCAGGATCCCTCTAATACAAGAAAAATGGGATGGCTGCCTCTAGAGCGATGTCTCCAAACCATAATATTTTTAAAAAGTGACGGGTTTGGGACAGATTGCTGGGTAACTCTGAACTGAACACAGGGGTTATGTGCCACCAACTTAAGGCCCTAGTTTCCCCCAGGCTGGACAGGCAGATGCACTTTAGGATTACCCTGGGCTCAAGGAAGTATTCATAAAACATTACCATCAGCAGCAAACCTACCTTTACTAAAAGCTCGATGGTCCCAATCGGTATTTCATTGGTGCAATCACCTGGCCACTATATTTCTGCCATTGTTAGGATAGAAGCCTTGAACGGTTTTACACAACTCACTTTCTCACATACTGAAGTGACTAATGCGTAAGCAGCACTACAAAACCGAATGGCTCCTGAAACCTTGACAGCTTCACAAGGAGGGAGGGTGATGTGCTATAATAAAAAACTGAATGTTGTACCTATATACCTGATGAATCTGATAATATAGCTAAAATGCTAGAACATGTGAAAATTCAGATTAATGCAACACTGGCCCCCCTTCCTTTACTGTATTTGATTTATTTAGCTGGCTTCCCACAGGACTACAGGATTAAGGTTTCTTTCAATATTACAAGCAGTACTAATGATATTACTACTAATAATTGCAAGCATACTTATCTTTAAAACTTGTCTCTTATTCCAGCCTTGCCGTAACAGAATTACTGAACAACAAATACGCCAGCTAAAACCTGAAGTTAAGGAATATATACAAATGCAATCTAAGGAGTTCCCTTCCCCCCACCCCCAGGGTCAATGCCCCTTATCAGCACGAAGAAATCAGAGTGGTTGTTGTCCAGATTCCCTCAAAATTAGGGAATGGACAAACAGCAGAGGAATTGTAACCAGGAGCTAAGAATTAATAAATGATTGTGATTGCTGAATCATTATATAGATGCTTTTTTACTTCCTTAACATACTATAGACTAGCCAAAGGTAAATCCTTGAGATTACTGAAACTCACTAAACTGAAGTCTCTGATGCCTTGATAATGACAAAAAACTATACAACCTTTATCTTGTGATTGTAAAAACCACAGGGCTGGCCCCACTTGTAACCCTTTATTCTGCTTTACAATTCTGGAGTCTTATGATCACTGGACAGCCCCCTAATTGTTTATTAATGAAGGCACTTGAGTCAGCCCAGAACTAACCCACCCCAATTCCTAAACTATCTTACCAGACGAAGCTAGAGCTAACCAAATTGGCCCGCCTGACGTGCGAAATAGCTCAGACCGTGACCCATACCTCATCATACTACTAAAAATCACACCCACCGTCCCATTAGGGCCACCACTGGCTACGCATGTTCTTTGACCAGGCCTGTCATCAGCCTGCACGTGCTCAAAATTAAGTCATCTGACTGTCCGCTCAAGCCACTACGCATTAGCACAAGCCTGCTGTAACACCGTCAGAAGCACTGCAGTTTAGGCTGATAGGCCATCTGATATCCTGCTTGGCAATAAACTCTGTCTCTTTGAAACCCCAGCGCCTCAGGAATTGGTCACTTGAGCGCATCGGGCAGAGAACCCCCACTTTGATCGGTAACTACCTCCCTGTCCCCCAGTACTGTCCCCGCTGGGCAGCACTGCCTCAGGGTGCGGCAACTCCATTGCCCGCGTTCGCAGCCCTCAAAGCCAGTATTTTCTAAACCATATTTTTCTGTGAGCCATGTTCTTTCTGTGTTCCAAGGGCACCCATCACCTGAGGCTGAAATCGGGGCTCCTACTAGACGATACCCTCTTACCCTAACTGGCCCCCAGACTGACGACTCGAGCTCTTTGGGTGCTGGAGGAGCTGGGGTCTGCCTTCTCTGCCTTCCCGACAGCCATTCCACTGACGCCGCCTGCTCCTGCAGCTTTGACACACACCACTGTACCCACTTCACCCCCCTTCCACGGTCTTTCCCCCAAACCCTTTACAGAATAGCCTACTTTAAAGGAAACCCTGATTTTAACACTCCTCTCGGCCCCTGCAGTCTGCTCCATGTTTTGAGCCTCATTCCCTGTGGCTTCCTTATGTCATAGTCGAGGCTGGATTTTAACCATCCAGAGGCCTAATCTTCCAGCAGAACTGGAGCACACAAGACAACGTTAGCGTCTCTTCCTCCATTTTCTCTGTGTTCCTGTCTGTGCAGGGCCCAGTCGTGTGTGCTCAGCCTCTGCATTTTCTCATCTGAGTGCCTTAGAGCACCACTGTACAGCTCTCTGGAAATGGGGCCCTTTTCCTGCTAATATACAAAGGTATGTGGTTTTAGATTTTTATGGAAAGATGCTGAGCTGTGGCAGCACAAGGTTAAAAATATTATGAGGCACTGGAAGTCTCGTCTGATTGAAGACAGTGACTTCATTGGGAGATGTAGATTGTGGAATTGTAAAAGGGAGGAAAGGCCAAGAAACCCTTTCCATGTGGCTGGGACTGAGACGGCACCAGATATCAGCACCTCGTGAATACTGGAGAGCTGGCTGTCCTGAGAGAGTTTATGGCTGCACATGATGTCAGAACATCATGTGGCCCATAGGGGTCAGATTAGGGAGGCCCCTGTTCTTGTTTATCAAATAAAAAGTCATAAAAAGTGAAGGAACTTAGGAGTTTTAACCAGTGAACTGGAGCAGCAGAATAATCCTAAAGCAAGTAGGTTGGAGGGCAGTAAAAAGTATATTGATTCAGATTTGATTCTTTGAGAAGACAATGAAAATACAAAAATGTAGGCAAAGGTATGCAAGAAAATAACCCAGCAATGGGAACATGCAGGTAATCAGAAAACATTTTAAAATTACAAGGAAGTACCATGTCCAATTCTGTTCCTGAATTTGAAAATCTGTATGAAAGGCGTGATTTTCCAAAAACGTAAATTTTTTTAAAAAAATGATTCAGTAAAACAATAACCATTTAAGTAAATGAAAACTTATATGTTAACTACATCCTAAAAAGATAAAGATTCTAATACCTCAAATAATAGTGATTCCAGAGCATAGAAAAAGCTAGGGAGCGTGCATCCCAGTTCATTCCTAACTTGGGCATAATCCTGATACCAAAAAACATCAAAAAGATATTCCTAAAATACAAGCCAATAACACTTCTGAAATTTAAATATTACTCCTAAATAAAATGTTAGCAAATCATGTGCTTTAAAAATAATTTTATACATGACCGATAATTTACTCATAAAAGATAAACTAGGCAAACTTAAAACAGGATAGTTTCTTATAAAAACCAACTGTCTTGTTTGCTTTTTAACCTAATACATAACAGGATAAACAATTGGTGACATTCCTCCTCAAACTTGTAACCAGTGAAGGATCCATTTCTGTTATTGAGAATTCAAAATAATGTTATAGTAAGGCAATGAAGAGAGATGACAATTATAAATATTGGTGAAGAGACAAAATAACCATGATAAGGGGAGCCAGTGAGAATCAGTTGAAATATATTCAAATTTATTTCCATTTTTTGAATATCCCAATCTTTTTAGTTTTGTTTTTTTTTAAGTTTTCATGTATTCTCTCTCTTACATTTAAACTTATTTCATTTTCCTATTAATTGTATTTTGGCTATTGGCTTCATCTTTAAAGAAGCTTTGGATCACAGAAGGGTTACCACTGGGGCAGGAGAGGGTCGTTGGGGGGGGGGGTGTCAGGGATGGGGGGTGCATGGGAGGAAGTTCACCTGAACATGCATAAAAGGTATATAAAATTGTTCAGATGCTCACAGGGTAAGGTCACAGTGGGTGGAGAACCACTCAATAAATGAGAATACTGAACTCCGAGCCGGGAGAGCTCTGCCACGTTCTCCAAGGGAGCAGCAACAGTCCCCCAAGTGCAGGGGCAGTGTCTTGGCTAAGGAGGATGGCCCACCGATGGGCTCTTGTTATTGAAGGCTAGCCTTGGGAGTCTTTGCTCTTGCAATTGAAACTTAGCCAACTGTTGTGAGGTGCCTAGGGGTTGCCATCTGGGATCCTCCTTGTTGCTCAAATGTGGCCTCTAAGCCAGACTCAGCATATGAATGTATTACCTTCCTCCCAGCGTGGGACATGACTCCCGGGGATGAGCTTCCCTGGCAACGAGGGAATACTACCTAGTGCCAACTGGCAATACAACTGGAAAAAAGACCTTGAATAAAAGGGGGAAAAGGTAAAGACATGAGTTCATATGGCTAAGAGACTTCAAAGTGAGTCGGGAGGTCATCCCAGAGGTAACGCTTATGCACACCTCAGTAAGACCTCATAGGCTTCCAATGTGGATATCACCCCAAACAGAGGGGCTCCTGAGGGCTCTGGAGACACCCAGGTCCTATATAAGAGGGGACAGCTCCAGAGATTGATGTCTTATCAGTGGGCTCTACTTTGGAATCTGTGCTCCTGAGAGTGACAGAGTTGGACTCAAATAAGTCCTACCTGCACATGATCCATCAGTCCCTTCTATTCAAACCTATATATGGTGCTGGAGTTTGTAGGTGTACTTCCAGAGGCTGGAGCCTCTGGCCTGCCCATATGCCAGCTGTGCCTAGAATCTCGGTGGAGCTGCAAACCCTACTCTTACAGCTCAATGGACTCACCCAGGACACCTGGCGGGGAGATGATGATGGACAACGGCCATCCCAGGGAATGGAGAGAGTCTGCAGCTGCAGGCAGGATAATCCCATCCATCTTATCCATGGGACATAGTCCCCGCTCACTTGGAGGTGGAGTGGACATCACCATCCCAGACTCCTCAGGATTGGGGGAAGAGCTATGGACTAGAGTGGACTTACTGGTATTCAGCTGTAGACAAATTGTGATTCAAGCAATGGAAGAAATTATGACTGATGTGGAGCCAGTGGCCACTGGAGGCCCTGGGGGCAGGAAGAGGGAAAAGCAATTGTAATACAGGGGCTTTTTTGGGGCTTGGGAATTATCCTGAGTGACATTACAACGACAGATACAGGCCATTTTACATCAGCAAATACCATGCAGAACTGTGTGGGAGAGAGTGTGGTCTACAATGGGAACTATGGTCCGTGCTTAGTGGCAAAGCCCCAGGATGTGTATATCCATTGCAGACGATGAGCCACACTAATGAAGGATGTTTAGTGGGAGGTTGTGGGAGGGGTGGGAAGGTGGGGCATATGGGAATCCCTATAATTTTTGTGTAACATTTATGTAATCTAAGCATCTTTTAAAATTTTTTTTTAAAAATTATTAAAAATAAGTCATTGAATTATGTACTTTAAAGAAAAAAAAAGAATTATCTTTGACACACACACTCTCTTCCAACATATTTTCTAAATAACCATTAAAACGTGTACAGGAAAAAAAACATTCACAATAGCCATAAGATCTATAAAATCTCTAAGAACGAACTTAACAAGCTATAAAAAGGATCTGTAAGCCTAAGTCCATGAATCTCTTTCTGACAGATGAAAGGAAAGACATGAAAAAGGAGATGCGTAGCATGCATCAGATGTGGAAGATGATATATGATGCCATTTTCCCCTGTGTGTGCTGTGGGGTGAAGTGTCTTTGTAAAAGGATCCTCCCAGATATTAATAAAATACCATAAGGAAAACAGCATGGAAAAGTATTTAAGTCCAGAAATAGTCTGAGTATAAATAGGAAGTTAGCATATACAATAAGGAGCTTTCTAATCAGTGGGGAGAGAGCAGATTATTTATTAAATGGTGTTGGGACAACTTGTTCCCTAATTGGAAAAAAAAATTATAGACACGAGATTTATATGTAAAAAAATGAAAATATAAAATGGCTGAAACAAAAGAAAGTGGTTATTTCTATCACCTTGAAGCAGAGAAGGACTTTTAAAGTATGACACACACCCCCCCCCGAGGCAGAAACTACAAAGGAAAAAACGAAAACTTTGACCACATAAACATTTAAAACTTTTGCTTGACAAAATAAAAAATATAAAGTAACAAAAACACAGAAAAGTGAAAAGTTAAAAAGTAGATGGTAACACAACTTTGGGGATGTAATTAAAACCACTGAATTTTATACCTGAAAGTGATTAGAAGGGGACATTTGATGGTACATTTGTTGCTAGAACAAAAATGAAAAAAACCAGAACACCACAAATAGGGAACCCTAATATAAACTGGACTGTAATTAATAGTGAAATTATAACATTCTCTCATCCGTTGTGACAAAGGCACCACAATAATGCAAAATGTTAAAAGCGGGGATGGGTTTATGGGAACTGTTTCTGCATGCTCTTTCTGTAAACTAACAACTCTAATAAAAAATAAATAAAAAAGTAGAAGATCTAGAAGGAAATATTTGCAAAATATGTGACAAAGTCTGAAACCTCATGACGAGATGCACGCTTACAGATCAGAGACCCGGAGAGGAGAAAGCCTTGAAATTTCCATATGCCTCAGACTTGATAGTTTCTTGGGCATTCTGATTTAGAAAAAAAAAAAAGGGGTGTGAACCCCAGGAAGATGTGGGGTTAGGCAGAAGGCTAGAAAGTGAGGGGAGTAGAATAGGAAAACCTGGAGGGTGTGAAGCCTGGAGAAGGCGGCACTGCCCTTTCTTTGATGTAGGGGCGCGGTGGCCCAGACTGTCCCCAGGAGCCTGGCTTCCTCCTCTACTCTGAGGCCAGGGCTTCTGAATAGAGCCCCGCCCCACCCCGCATCGGGTGGCAGTGTCCTCCGCAAACTCTGTGCCGTCCCTCCCCGGCAGCCTGGGGGACACGCTCTGTCAGCATGTGGGTGGCCGAGCCAGGGATGCTCCTCTAAAGCTGGAGGCCCACTGCCAACAGCCCTAGCTCCTCATGGAAGGTGGGGGGGAGTCTAAGGTCGGGTGGGTTTTCTGTGGCAGTTTGAGATTATTTTATGAAGCCCAAGAAGAGAAAGCTTGTTTGTAACCTGATCTCTTCCTCTCGGTGTCATACCCTTTGATTGCATTAAATGCAGCTAAGGTTCCTTTGACTGGAGTGCCTGTTAAGATTGAGTTAGGGCTTTTTTGATTTGGCTATGCCAGAGGGCGTGACTCAGGTTGAGTCCATGCCTCCTCGCTGGGTGTGATGTAAGTGGACACTCACTCAAGAAGACACACGGGAGAGAGAGCTCTGTCGGTTTTTGATCCTGCCATGTGACAGAAAGGAGAAGGCGCAAACAGCTAAAGCCCAGGGGAGAGACGGACCACTTGCCTGCTAGCTTACAGCTGACCTTGGGAAGAGAGCCGAGACTGATATACGAAGCCCTGAGACGCGAGCCCTGTGCCACCTGCAGCTGAGATCGGGAAGAAGCTGGGCCCACCGAGCCTCAAGAGGAAGCCCAGAGGGAAGGCTGAAACCCGGCAGAGTTCACCAGCCATCTTGCTTCAACATGTGGCAGCTGATTCGGTGAGAAACCAACCTTGAGTTGGACTTTTTATGGCCTTGTAACTGTAAGCTTTTCCCCCAGATAAATGCACTTTGCAAAAGCCAGCAGATTTCTGGTACTTTGCATCAGTACCCCTTTGGCAGACCGATACAGGGACTTATTTGTATTTCCTGTTTTTCCCATACAAAAAAATATCTATGTAATAAATTGCCTAGAAAATTTGTTTTGTAAATGTTTAGAATGCAGCAAATTTTAAATGTGAGAATGTGAGAACATTTATTTTGCTTATAGCTCTATATACTGAAAATACCACTAGTAGAAAAGGAGTATCAAAAGAACAATACCAGCTTTCTATACTATATTAGCTCAGAGAGGAGAAACAAGCAAAAGTTGGGCAAACTTTTAAGTAGGCCATATGAAGTTCATACCTAAGAACAGACAAGTAAAAAAGAAATACAAAATAAATGAAATGAATGGTATTTCTTGGTGTATCAAAAACTTACTTAGAGAAGGATGAGAAAAGAGGGCAGGAAACCAACACAGAGAGTTGCCCAGTGAACGGACACAGAAACAGCAAAAACGGTGGGGGCGGGGGGGGGGAACAGTAAAATAAATAATAAATCCTTAAAAAAATTTATAGGGGAGTAAGATAGGGACTATAGTTAGTAGTAATACTTTGACGATGCTCTTTCATGATTTGTTAACAAATGTTTCACAACAATGCAGGGTGTTTGGGGGGGGGGGGTGATGTGTGGGAGCCCTGCATGATGTTATGCATGTTTGTTTTGTAAGTTCACGATGTTTACTGAGCACTTGTAGTTTATGTAAGTTCATATAGGAATGATATACTTCAATAAATTTTTTTAAAAAAACTTACATAGTAAAATCCATCTTCATCAATTTCACCAAAAACAGTAATAATATCTCCTGTACAAAATGTAAGTTCAACCTGTAGAAATGGAACATAAAGTTAATGGTGTTTTCCTGTACAAACTAGTTGCTTTGTAAAAATAAGTTATTTTTCATTCTATTTGAAAACTTTTGCTACTAACCTACTAAGGTTAAACTACTCTGAAACCACTAAGGAAGAAAGGTACAAAGTTAGTGAATGGCTCTGTTCATAGCCTTCCAAAAACTAATGCCACTCCAGGTGGTGCCGCACTGAAAGAACGACGCTGCCGTGCTTTGGTGCCCAGTGGAAACGGAAAAGCACTCCCATTTCCTGGTAGTGCCACCTCTTCAGACATTAGGGAAACATCTCTGCAGTGTAAGGAACATTGTACAAATATCCTTTCACTGGGCATGGAAAAAATCTTTGCTCAATTATTAATTGAATTTTAAGCGTCTACTGTGTACCAGGTACCAGCTTAGAAACAGGGATACAGCATTAAATGAGACTCCCAGCCTACAGGAAGCTGATTGTCCTACTGCATTTCATCCCACGGTTACCTGGTAGACTGTGGAATACAGAACTCTAGTAGAAGACACAAAAATGGGAGAACCTAAACCATGAGCTTTTGGTTTGTCAAATATAGCAAAGATACTGTGTAATGGGATTCAGATACGTTTTGTCCTCTGAGAAAAGATCTCCTTTGAGTACAAATCTAATCTTTGATTTCTAAAGTCTGCATGATGCCAAAGATACAAAAACAGCAATCGTTTCCTCTCCACTCTTCTTTGGATGGGTGTGTGGGCTAATGGCGTTGCTTTTGTCTATCACCTCCGTGCTTTTTACTTCTCTCAACGATGACCAATAGATGCAGATCACAAATGTCTGTTTTTCTCTTGGTGAGGGGTGTGCTTATTTGCATTTCTTATTTTCCTATGTGAAAAATCACTTATTACCTGTGTAATAAATCTAGAAAATTGAACTAAAGTGTTTTTTAAATGTTTGGATGGCAGCAACTTTAAAGTGGAAGAATGTGAGTAAACATATTTGATTCACATCTGACATTCACTGGCGGCACCTTTGTGGGTAAAGGACAAGGGGCGGGTTTATGCCGGCAGGGACATGCTGGTCGGCGAGTACCTCGACGTCGACGTTCGGCGAGCTCTCTCTCGGGTCGTAGTCGTACAGGGCCACCATCCTCCGAGTCGATGCTGAATGCTGTCTGCTGCCGCTTCTGTTTTTCTCTGATTAGGTCACAAGGGGAAGAAGGAAGCCATCATAAAATTACTCAAAACACAGTGGTGACCCCTGGCCGATGTGCCTAACCCCCCCCCCCCATTCTGAAAGCATATGCCTCGGGGGCCCTGTCAGCAGCAAAGCATCCTACTTTGGGGTCAGCTGTCTTGGGCTTTATCTTCCAATGTTTGGCTTCAGTATGGGGTTCCCCTTTTCAGGAATGAGAACATTTTCCTTTATCCAGTGACTAGCAAACCGGGGAGATCTGTCGGCAGCAGGGGATTCTGTTTTGAGGAGCGTGGGGTGGGAGAGCTTTGGGAAGCCGGGCAGGCAAGTTGAAGGTCGTGAGTGCAGCCTGTCCGTGCCAGTGCTGCTAGGCAGCCCGGTCAGGTTCGGAGGAGCCCCTCTTCTCTCTGGCTGCTCCCTCTGGAGCCCCTTAACTGCGGCTGTAACCACCGCCCCTGACTAGGCGCTGCATCCGGAGCGCGTGCTCAGGAGACCCACGGCAGCACCCGGCTGCACTTCCGCCACAGAGGGCGGCCCGGGCACGTCTCGGCCATCGGTGCACGGCCAGGTCAGCGCCGAATCCCCAGGGGACCCCAGGCCCACGCCTCGCCGTGGTTGTAAGGACACCTCTGCGGGGAAAGGTGGCTTTCGTGAAGTTCCTGCAGACATCACCGCCTTGCACCTCTGCTGGATCTGGGGGGTCAGTAATGCACGGGAAGAGTAGGTGAGGCGGGTGTTGTACCGGCACCGGCAGCCCAGCGGGCGGCTCTGAAGTGTTCCGGAGGGCCAGGGCCCAGCACAGGCCCCGCGCCGCTCTGCCGCCAGCCCTTGGCTGGGAAGCCCTGCCCGGCCCAGAGCAAGCCGACTCCCCTGCGTAGACCCTGCGCGCCGGCTTCCTTGGACCAAAGCAGGGCGAGCCACCCCGGAGCGATGCCTCCGAGCCCGGTCAGCTTTGCTGGATGTCACCAGTGTGGATTTCCAGATTTCCAAGTGGAGCCACAAGAACAGACTTTCTAATTAAGGGACGATTTACATAAGGAAACCTGACACTCGTTAAACGAACTCTTTCCAGGGTACAGTTGTGAAAGTTTTGTAAAACAAGTGCAGTCGTGTAACTACCACAAAGATCAGAACCGAGGCCGGTCCACCAGACCCCGAGCTCACTCTCGGGTCCTTGTCGGCCCTCCAGCTACAGGCACTCGGTCACCTGCTGTCTTCCCGAGTGGCGTGTGCATGGACTCACGGACGCAGCCTGTGGAGCCGGCTTCTTTGACTGGGAAAGTGCGTTCAGGACTCGCCCATGCTGATGGGTGCATCAGGCTGCCTTTTTTTTTTTTTTTTTTTTTTTTGCTGAGTAGTCTTCCGCTGTGCTGGAGGCGCTGCGGCTATCTTATCATCCCCCAGTGGAAGGACATTTGACTTATCTCCAAGTTTGGGGGATTTGTCAAGCTACTTATAAACATTCATGCACAGTCTTTTCATGTGTAAAAATAAATTTCTGTTTCACTCTGGTAAATTTGTAGGAGAAGGACTGCTGCTGGGTTGTACTGTAAATATATGTTTAACTTTAAAGGAAACCACCAAGGTGTTTTTGCAAAGTGGCTGTGCCATCTGCCCTCCCCACCAGCAGTGTGAGAGAGCTCGGATTGCTGCATGTCACACTGCCCACTCTTGGCCGGTCTTCCACGTGGATGTGCACTGGTGTTTCACTGATGATTCTGCACTTCCTCTCATGCCTTGTTGCCATCCATAGAGCAAGCATATAGTTAGATATGCCTTTTTCATCCAATACGATTACGTCAGGCTTTAATCCATTTACATCTAGTGGAATTATTTAGATGGTTGGATTTAAATCTACCATTAGATATTTTGTACTGTTTTTCTTCTTTCCCTCTCTGCTTTTAAATTTAGCAATTTTAAACTTCTTTGTTATCTCCACTATCAAGTTGTTATTTATTCTCGTAGTTAGTGGCCGCCCTAGAGTCTACCACACACGTCTTTAAGTAGTCGTGTCTACCTCCAGGGAGCAGAGCACCGCCCGTGCAGAATGCCGCCGTGGCCCCCCGCTTCTTCCTCCCCTCCCTTTCTGTGCTTATCACACATTTTTCTGTTTGCTATAAAATCACAATACATTACTGCCGTTTTTGTTTAGATAGTTCATTATTTCCAGCGCAATTGAAATAAGTAAAAATGTATTTCACGTTTACCAACGTATGTGCCAGCTTGTCCCTGGAAGGAGAATACACTTATAGTAGCATAGGCTGCCATGGCAATACGAAAAGCCACGCTGCAGGCGACTCTGGACTGCAGGGAGGGGGGCAGGCAGGGGTCGGTGCAGCTCTTTGCTCATCTCTAAAGCCGTGTGTGAATGTCCCGTCCCATCATTAGGTATTACGTTGCGTTAATTACGTTTCATCCTGTTACTTACTGAAGCAAAGGGCATGGGGGGACAGGAGAGAGAGGGCAGGTGTGCAGGTGAAAACCACTGGGGGGCAGCTAAATGGAAGACTTAGGGCCCTCCCTCGCCCCCACCCCAGCTTGCCCGTCGACTAAGGCCCTCGGTGCCGCTTTCTCCGCACGTCTTAGTGATGGGCGAGCGTCACGCATGCGTGGTCCCCTCGACTAGCTACACTTAAAAAGCAACAGAATGAAACGACCTCGAGTGCGCCTGGAGCTGTCGCTGACCTCGAGGCCGGCCGCGTTTCCCAGTCTGCCGGGTTCTCGGCCCAGCGCCGCCCCCGCCCCTCACCGACTCTCTCCACGGGCGTGTGCAGCGGGAGGAACCCTTGTCTCAGCAGCTGGTCCACCAGCTCCTCGTCGTCCGCCTGGACCTCAGAGACCATGTTACACGGGATGAGGCCCAGCCTGGCGCACGTCTCCCCGCGGTAGAAGCCGTCTGCGTCTTTGTCCCCGTAAACCTGCACGCAGGAAGAGATCAGAGCGGTGCTGGCCCTCCCTCCCCACGCTGTACGTCACGCACACGGCTGCTTTTAAGCTCCCAGCCTGCGGCCGTCCACAGCAGGGGGACCTGCCAGCGCCTGCAGTGCGCAGGACATGAGCGTTTGCAGGCAGGTGGGGGCTCCTCCTCAGTACCGGGACCCCAGGCCCTGGCCACGCGCTTGGCGATGCCCCAGAGCCCGGGTCCCGGCCGTGCCCTCGGCGATGCCCTGGGCCCCGGGTCCCAGCCGT
>JAKSZT010053818.1:234209-253301 GCA_026826555.1 Tolypeutes matacus | reverse complement strand
CCCTCGGGCGCCTCCCCGTGCCCCCGGGCGCCTCGCCTGTGCCCCCGGGCGCCTCCCTGTGCCCCGGGGCACCTCGTCTGCGGACTCGAGCTGCTTGGCTCTCGTCTGTCTGTTTCACGGCAGCCCTGCTTGGCTTGTTTCGCGCGGTGCTGCTTGCACAAGGCTGGCTTGGCTGCACCAACGTGTCACTAGGCTCCATCATCTTGCACATAATACTTTTTGGAGTTGTTTTTGTCATGATTAATTCCAGTAACGGGCTTATTCCTACCTGACCTTCAGCCAGTTTTTCCCCTCCTATGGGCCCATCAGAGTGACGAGCTGACAGCTCTCAGCTCGACCCGCTGAGCTCCAGAGTGTATCAAGAGAATGGAAATGGAACGGCAGGTGACCATGATGCATGGGATGGGAAGGGGACCAGACAAGGGGGGCACACGTGAGGTGGGGGGCACGTGGGGGGGTGGGGCGAGTGGGTGGGGAGCATACAGGGTGGGGGGCATGCGGGCAGGGGGCACGCACGGCAGGGGGAGGGGGCACGTGGGGAGGGGCACGTGGGGAGGGGGTGGGGCGAGCAGGTGGGGGGCATGCTCCCATGGCCAAAGTGCTTTCCGTGCACAGGTAACCCCACTACTCGGGGCCTGTCTGGGTCCTGGGGCCTCGGCCCTGCCCCTGGTCCGTGGCCACCTCAGGCTCCCCGAGACCACGCGCAGGAGGCAAGGGCACTGCCCCCCACCCCCACGCTGTGGAGCTTCGCCACGGGAGAAACCGGCAGGAGGAAGGCGTGTGGCGTTTTGGGAGCATGTGCCACTCGGGTCTGTAGTCTGGGGCGCTCCCTTCCCGCCACGAACAACCGATTCTGGGCCTTTAGCTGGACACCTGGTCCTGGGGTCTGTTAGCGCGGGTGGAAAGACGCCGTCCACTAACCGATGGGGGCGGCCAGCACCGGCCACGGCCGCCCAGAGCCAGCGCCGCTGCGAGGAAACTTGCGACCCACGTGCTGCACGCCGCCAGCCCGTCCTGCAGACGCCGGGTTCCCTAGAATCTGCAGACAGAACAAGGCAAGGCCGTCACGCGCCACGCCGGGCCGGGAGCTCGAGGAGGTCAGCAAATCAAGTCAGAAGCGGAAGCTCTAAAGGCAACTAAACTTAGCTTTTAACTGAAAGGTTAGCTGAAAGGCCCGGCACAGGAGGGCACGCGCCCCAGGCACCCCGCTCCCACGTCACAGCCACTCGAGACCCGAGTGTCGGCGAGCAAAAAACAACGCCGCGGGAGGACTCGCTCTGTCGCCGCCACTGCCGCGAGGCCACACCGGGAGCCACGGCGACGGCGGCTGCCGTGGGCTCGGCGCAGCCCCTGCTTCCGCTGCGGGGTGGGGTGGTGCGTGGCAGACGGCCCGCTCAGATAAGAGCGGCATCGCCGGCACCGAGATGGAGGCTCCTGCCCGTTGTCACGACGACACCCTGGCCGCACGCTGAGGACGCCAGCGACGTGATTTTAGGGCTAGGTGGAGCGTTCTCCCTCCTGGGCGTGAGTGCCTCAATTCAGACCGAAGGCTCGAACCGGTTAGGGGGTCATCTGGGGCAGGGGCTTCCTCGTGGACGTGGGGGCGAGCGGTGGACGGGGCTTCGGGGAACCGGGCACCAAGGCCCCAGGAGCGACCCCCGGCTCCGCCCACAGGCCTGGCCCCTGCACTGCCTCCCTGGCCGCGTGGCGAGGTGGAGCGGGCAAGGGGGCCGAGCGGGGCCGGCCAGCAGGGCGGGGCCGAGACCACAGCAGCACAAGCGCAGAGCTGGCAGTTAGCGGGGAGACGGGGGAGCAGGCTTTGGAGATCAAATGCAAAAATGGATTTCCCCAATACTTGTTCTCCGTGTAGTTTCAGGTAAGGATGAAGCCAACAGACAGACCAAAAGATAAAAAACAACAAGCCTTCAGCAGTCCCATCAGTCACATGAAAGTCTGCGGATCATTTTGAAAAAGCAAAAAATGCTGGCAAACTTTTGGATAGTCATAGTTCAGCTAACCCTTAATTAAAATTTAGATTCAGTTGTCCTTTAATTAAAGCAGCATAACCATTGATTCTGTGGGGAAAATCATTGTTCAAAAGCAAAGAAAAGAGATCGTCAGCATGGGTAAAAGATCGGGAAGCAATGGGACTTGATAAATCAAAGAGGCATGGAAAACTGAAGAGCCAGCCCGGGGTTCCCCAGGGAGAGGCACCAAAGCACAAAGAAAAGGAAAAAGAGGAGAGTGGAAGAGAGAACGGGTTGGCTGGGCAAGCAGATGTGAGAAGGGAGTTGACGTCACACACCACAGGGCCTTCTGCGCCTCGGGGAGATGGCTCTGCGGGTCGGGCCGTGACCCTACTGTCGGGTATTTTCACGCCTCTCTTCCAGGCACCCCGGGAGTCTTCCTCCTCCACGGGCTCGTCCCAGCCACACTTCCCGGGGCCGGGCCGCTCCGGGCGGGCCGGGGCTCCGTCACCCCTGACGTCGCAGGGGTCCCCTTGGACCCCAAAGTCCTCTTCAATGCTGTTCTGTCGGGTCAGCGTACGCCGCCGGGCCAGCAGGGGCCTTGGGGTCCTGCTGCAGGGGCCGGTGCTGGCGCTTCTGGAGCCGAGCCGCAGTTCCTCTTCGCTCCCGCAGTCGAGGCCGCTGTCCGGGCTTCGGGTGGCTGAGCGGCCGACCCTGCAGCCTCTGTCTTCCAGGACGAAGTTGTCGGCGTGGGGCCCGGGCCCTGGGCCCCTGTGCTCGGCGGGGAGCCAGGAGCCCTGGGGGGCCTCGTCGCCCCTGCAGGGCCCGCCGTGCCGGGGGCCTCTAGCCGGCGCGGCCCTGGCTTTGGCGTGGCGCCCTAAGCCCTGTTTGTGCAGGAGCTCGCCTGGCTCCGCGTCCTCTTCGGCTACTTCAGGAATACTGAAAAGCTTCTTACTGTGCTGGGGCTGCGGGGGAGACCCGGGCTGCTCCGGGAAAGCGCCTTCAGCAGTCCTACTCTCAGGGCACTCCTGACGGGGTGGCATGTTACAAGACAGGTGCAAAAAACAGCACGGGACCCGAGAGAGCGGGGGCGGAGGGAAGGAAAAAAAAAAAAACAGACAGAATTAGTCTCGAGGCCGTGGGGCGGGGGGCACGCAGCCAGCGGCGGAGGCTCTGAAATGACGCCAGTGGGTGGAGCGATGGTGCCAGAGGGGCAGCGGGGGTCTCTGCCAGGGGCTCGGCCATGCACGGAAGCCGGGAAGACACGTGGCAGCTCAGCCCCGGGGGCCAGGGGCTGGGCACGGGGGGCACCGAGGCAGGGAGGGGGCGCCTTGACCACGAGGGCCGAGAGCATGCCAGGGGTTCCGGGACCCCACTGTCTTGGAAACTCGGGGTGCAGCTGCCTGGGTGCCAGGGGGATGCAGACACTTCCCCAGGCGGAGGCCCTGACCTGGCAGCCCTGCCCATCCCACACCTCTCACCCTCGGAGATTCCTTCCTATTCTCACGTTTGTGGTTTGCTACACGCTGCCTCTCCCCCTGGCTAACATGCAAACTCAGAACAGGAGCCTCGTCTCAGCACCGCACCCCAAGCCCCGAACGGCCCTTGGCACACAACAGGGGCTCAGCCAGGGCCTGGGAGGGACTACGTCCCTGCCGTGCCCTCCAGATCCTGGACTGCGGGGTGCCTGAGAGAGACGTGGGTCTCGGCACTCGTGGGAGTCCTTCGTGCCAGGAAAAGTGCCCACCTCGTGCCCGAAAAGCGCGTCTCGTCCTGAGCCACGCCCCGTAGCGGCTGCTTTCCTGAAAGCTTTCTCCAGCCCCTGCCTTTCCTCCTTGGGCTCCCGAAGACACCCGTGGCCCGTCGACCACGCTGGAAGGTGACGGCTTGCTGCACCTCACCCTGCATGTGTGTGGGGGCTGCAGAGAGGCGGGCGCGGGGTCCTCGCGGCAGAGGAGCCTGATGTGCTGCCGTCGGCCGTCACGCCGCGGGCATCCTCCCCCGTCTACTAATGGAGAGCCGGGCTCTGGACCGAGGGTGCCGCCCAGTACTGGGGTGAAGGGCAGCCGAAAAGGGACGACCCAAGGCCCGGCAAGCAGCACGCACGGCGAAGGGGCTGGGGGCCGGGGGCGGCGTGCCCACGCCAATCAGGAAGCCGCCCCCATGCCGCCGGGCATGCCCGGGAGGGCACGAGAGCCAGCACGGCCACGTCTGGTGATTTCCAGAGAGAAGCCACAGATCCAGATAGGCCTGTAAAATCTAATCCTGAAATGCCGAAAACAATTTTAAAAACCGTGTGGGCAAAGCAAAGCGAGCCTGTGGGTCCTTGGTGGCACTTCCTGCCGGCACGTGCGCTCCGCTGCTGCTGCTGAGGGTGGAGGGGCTGCGGGCGGGGGGACGCGCCTGGGGACTGAGCACGCGCTAAGTTCTGGAAAGATCCGCCTGCCTGCTGGGCCTCTGCCTAGGAGAGCAGGCGGCTTTTCCTTTCTTTGCTAAGCATTGCTCAGGAAGTCCCATCCCAGCATCGTCCTCCGTAAGACGGAAAGCAGAGTCCAACCTCCTGCACATGCACGTGGCTCCGGGTTCGGGAGCGAATCGTGGGACATTTGGGGCTGGGAGAGGGGACCGGCCCCCGGCCAGCTGGAGGCTTCCTTCCCAGGGCGGCCGCAGGGACCCTGCTCCATAGAGCCCCCTTCGGAGCAGGGAGGGGGCAGGCGGTGGTGGGAGGAGAGGGGCCGCGGCCACGTGGGCCCTGACGGGGAGCTTGGTGTTCTCAGCTGCCCCCGTCCACCACTTAAAACGCATGGCTGTGCTCCTGGAGGACCGGGCGGCCGGGAACTTCGTCACCAGGGGCTTTGCCCTCACAGGGCTTTTCCCTGGGGGGCCCACGAGGGCCTGCCTCGCTCTGCCCGCCGCCCGCGCCGGGCTGGGAAGATCCATCTGGGCACCGGACCCAGGCGCGGCTTCTGGACCAGAACCAGTTGCCAGGCAACTGCGGCAGTGGCAGGACGCCCCCGGAGGGGAGGGGAGAGGGGCCTGGGGCACGAGGACGCCTCTCACTTCGCCACGTGATGCCCTCGGGAGAGCGCGTGGGTCTCACGTGGAGGTGGCCTGGGGGCGCAGGGGAGCCTCCAGCCTGGCCGGGAGGGGCCCGGGGGAGCCCCCTCTCGACCCCCGCCCGGCGCTGCTCCCTCTCGCTCGCGGCCCTCCCACCCACCCCAAGCCCCCTCCTAAGGAGGCAGCTGCGGCCCTGCAGTGGCGCAGTTCGCTGGTCCCTGGCTCTTACTGAGCTGCTGCCTCGAGCCCTCTCGGCGCCCCCTCTGTGTTCGATCCCTTCCTAGCCCATCCCCAGTGCAGTGCTAACCCCCAGGCACCAAACCGATCCCCCACCCCTTCGCCCAGGCTTTTTGGCAAAGAGCAGGGCGGGCGGCCCTGGTAATTCCGGAATGCAAGGTCAGCAGTGAGAAAGCAGCTCACCCAGGCCCGCGGGCATCTGGCCACGGGCAAGCCCCTCGGGAGCCGGCCGCCAGCCCCAGCGAGGGGCCGGGACTGCGCTCGGGGGGCTACGTGAGGGACCCCTGCCTGCCACTGACCTTGAGGGCGCTGTGGGAGGTGCCGCTGGGCCGCCGCCGGCCCCCGCCTTCCAGCTGCATCTCCAGGTAGAGCTCCTCCTCGTCCTCCTCCATGATGTCCGAGAGGTCGGAGCCACGGCTGCTCTCCGTGTGGTACTCGTCGGCGTGGCAGCAGTGGGGCTGGGGGCCGAGAGCAAGCAAGGCTGACCCGGGGGCCCTGGGTGCCTCCAGCTCCCCCTGCCTCCTAGGGCTTCCCCCGGGCGCCCTCCTTTGCCAGCTAGGGAGCTCGCGTGCCTGGGGCGTGCGCGGCCTGTCTAGGGTGGAGGGCAGGACCCCTTTGGGGTCTCGGGACACACGGGCCAGAAGGTGTTTCTCTGGGGTCCTTCAGCCTCTCCAGTCGCTGGCTGCACAGAGGACGGGTGCAGGGCTCCGGGGCGGGCAGCAGAGGCCCGGGCGCTGCAGGGGGCGCAGCGCGGGTGCCCCTCGGGGGCACGTCGGGCGTTTCTTCTTGCAGATGCCAGGGCCTCCGTGCACGCACACGGGGGAGCGGCACCCCAGCCAGGCTGCCGGCTCACGGCCTTCCCTGAACCCGCCCTGTCGGGAGCAGCCCGGCTGGGGTGAGGGGCCGCTGCCCCCAGGCGAGGGGTGCGGGGCCCCCCGCGCCCCCGAGCGCTGCTCCACCCCCGTGGCGGCACCCTCTCCACCCGGCGCCGCCACACGGCCAAGCGGCCGTCGGCCCGTGACTCTCGCATCTAAGGCAAGAGGAGGAGGCTTCAGCTCGTCAGAGTGCCAGCCTGGCACGGCGAGGCCGCCCGTTTCCGCTAGAAGGTTCTCAGAACCTTCTTCCGTGTGCTGACGGCCGACCGCGCACGTGGCCTCGACGCCTCCTCGTTAAAATAACACCCCGTTTCCCGTGACTGACCGCGCCGCTCGCGCCACGTTCTCGGCCCGCGGAGCAGACGGCGCTGGCACGAGGCCGGGTGCCCCGGGGGGACCGTGCCCCGGGAGCGGGCACCAGGAACACGCGGGCGGAGCGTCTGCGGCACGAGCCTGAGCGGCTCCCTCCCTGGCTCTTTCCGTCAGGCCCACGCAGGGGCAAACGGAACCAGAGCTTTTGAGGGAGTCTTCCTGGGGCGCTCGGGGAAGCGCCCCTCTCTCGGAGCACAGCTGGCTCTCTGCAGGCCCACTGGGGAGTTAGGGGTTCCCACGCGGGGTGCACAGAGGCCCCTGCCGGTCGCACGTGGGCACCTGCTTCGCACGCATGCACCTCTGTGCGAAGGGCCGAGGCACCTGGGCCGGGAGGACGTGCCGGGGGTGACCCCAAGCCCAAGCTCCCCCTCCCGGCCGGCACAGCACGCCCCCGGGAGCCCCCCTAGAGGGGACACGGCTGTGCTCGCCAGCCCCCAGCTGGAGGTGTGCAGGGCCCGAGCAGGTAGGGTCTCGGGGGAGCGGACGGGACGGGCACCGGAACAAACTTCCGGGTTTTCCTCAGAGGAGGGGAACCCCCTCCTCCCTGGGCAAAATGGCAATCCCCAGTGAAACTGCCACGCGTGAGCCCCTCCCCAGGCTCAGATGTAACCCTTTCCAGCTCGGCCGCACGCCGGCCTCGAAAGCACGCCGGCAGCCTCAGGGCAGCCCGGGGAGGTGTCCGAGTTCTCTCAGTCATCAATCCAACAGATGTTTACTGCGCGCCTGCCTCTCTCTGTCGATGGGATGACAGCGGGCACAGAACGCGGGGGATTTTAAAGGAAATGCCAGTTACCTGGTAGGCCGAGCCTCTGCGAGGCTCCTGGGCACCTGGGGACTAGTCTGAGGGTCCCAGAGGGTATAACCAGGCTGGTTTCATCGTCTCAGCCCTCCACTTCTCCCGGGATTCTCAACAGGAAGATGCCCTCTGTGACCAGATAACCATCTCCGGAGACTAAAGAGTCATCAAAGAGCCACAGTCCAGCCAGTCTGCGGCCGAGGCCTCCGGAGCAATACGGAGGCGGCAGTGCCTCGGTGAGCAGTGGCCCGGGCACTTGGGCCTTTCTGCCTGGCTGACCACAGGCCACGGCCATTGGCGTCTTGCACCCTCTAGATCCATATCCTAAATGGCTGGGAAACTCCCCTTTCTGGGATGAATGGTTAGAGTGTCGTTCTTTTTGGTGTTAACACCTTTTTGCACCGTTTCTGGGGAGCTGAGAGAGCTGGCCTGATACTTGAAGCATCTCTGTCTGCAAATTACTTCTGCATGCCAGAAGGTGGGGCCAAGGGCCCAACATTTCTGTTGCCTGAAAACTTTATTACATCCATCCTTTCCTTCCTACTTGTGGTGCTGTCATATAAGGAGGTGATTACTGGAGCTATGGCAGCCATTTTGTAACCATGAGAGAAAGGCCAAAAGAGCGGGAGCGACAGACCCAGAGTTCTGACATAATTGAGCAGCGGAGACAACCTGGAACCTCCTCCGTCAAACTACCTATAATGTGGGATCATTAAACATCTCTTATTTTAATCGGGCCTTCCATTGCTTGTGTTAAAATTCATGGAAACAAATATTTTAATCTCACAGAGGAGGAAACTGATGATTGGAAGAGTTGAGTAACTTGCCTGGGCTGGCACAATTTCTGTAAGACTCCAAAGGCCTCATTCTAACCTGGGTTATTACTCTGCCTTGCTGTAAAGGCACGTGTTGAGGGTACTGGGAAACCGTCAAGCACTGGCATCCCAAGAGTGTAGGACTCCCTGGGCCTCTTGCTCTTCCCTACCTCCTGTGGTCAACACAAGCTCCGCACAGCGTTCGGTGGAACCCTTTGCCACCGAGGGGCTCGCTTGGGGCAGGGAAAGCGCTGACGTCCTGTTGCTTTGGCGGTAGGATGCTGACCGTTCTGTTTTCCAATCGCCCATGATGCCTGGCACACAGTAGGTGTTCAACAGATATTTGCCCAATTAATGAAAATGAGAAACAAATGGTAGGTTTTGTCTAACTTGATTTCCCTTACCCAAAACTCTGACCATGGCCAGATGCCAGCACGGAGCAGTGGGGTGGGGGAGGCGTCACGTCTCCTCCAGTGCGCGCCTGTGCACCGCCCCCGCTGAGCCTGAACTTTAAAACCCGGCCACGACTGGTGCCGCCCGCGCTCGGCAGCCCACTCCTCTCACAGACCCGGGGGGGAAGGGGCCCGCGTCCCCTGGTTTCGTGGCCACCTGTCCGAGGCCATGGACAGCCAGCGCCGCGGCCACCCACCTGCTTGCCGAGTTCAGAGCCCTTCAGAAAGTCGTCCACAGAAGTGCCCCTCCACCTGATGTCTGGGGAGCCGCAGCCGTCCTCCTCGTCCGAGTTCGCGTACTGCCCCCCACCGCTCCTCTCCAGGAAGATGCTCCTTTTCTCCAACTTGAGGGAAAAAGGAAACGAGCGAATGAGCCGAGGCCGTCAGGAGGGGCTGGGGGAGGAGACGCCGGCCATCTGGAGTCGGCTTGATCCCAGGGGACCTGGGGGGGAGGGCGGCGGGGGCAGCTTCCGGACCCTGCACTTCTTCTGGGGACCCCGTCCTTCGCCAGACCCCCCAGCCTCCCTCTGAGCACACATGAAAAGGAACCTGGGCTAAGGGGCCCGGCAGGCAGGCCGCGGGGCGGAGGTCCCTCTGTCATGGTCTTGGCTGCCCACACGCCATTCCCAGCCCCCGCGCCTCACCGAATCCTCAGCCTCTGCCCTCCCCAGGCTTACCAGAATCCTCTTCTGGCTTTGCTTGAGCTAAACTCATGGGATTCTCATCTCCCTCCTCTTGACACCCTTGCCAGGCTTTCAGCTGGCTCAGTTAACATCTTCCTGAGCAACGGGATTCAGGAGCCTTTGCTTACTTTCCCAGGCTCCCTAAAAGGGTGAGCCAGGGGAACAAGGCAGCTGGAGGTCTCTGAGGGCCTGGGGTCGTGGGACCGTGTGGCTTCCACCCAGAAGGGCAGGCAGGGAGTGGCGCTCACCTGCCGGAAACCCCCACCCCCCGACATCCACCCCCGTCTGTCTGCAGCTGGCCAGCTGGCAGGGGCGCTATGTCCACGAGAAACACAGGTTTTCAAGGATCTCCTTCCACTGGGATCTCAGGGGTTTAAGCTCTTTATAAGTATTAGTGGCCAATATACTGAACAAATCGAGAGAGTGGCCACGCAGCTGGCTCTGCAGGCTTCCAAGAGATGCAAAAGCGCTGCCAGCCCGGGGGCCACGCTCCCGAGGCCTCGCTGGGCAGGAGGCACGTGTGCTCCGTCACCTGGTCCCATCTCGCCCTGCCGGCCTAGATGCAGCCTGGCATCGCCTCTGAGCTCCGAGGCTGTGCCCACCGAAGCCGCAGCACCGCTGGGGGTCCCTGGCTGGGGAAACCCTCCAGCCCGTGGACTCTGCTCGTGTCCCAGAGGTGGGCACCTGGCGCTCTGTGGTTCACAAGCAGCCCCGGCAGACGACACCCCCGAGAAAGAGGTCGGGGTCTGTCCCAGGCCTGGGGGGCGGTGGTTTAGCTCAGTTCCAGACCCTACTCTGCTAGCCCTGGAGACGAGGCGCCCCTTTCTAGGTGATTCTGTAAAATTCCCCACCTTCACCGTCCTGCCAAACCCACATGGTCCGTGACCTGGGAAATGTCCTGTAAGGGCTTGCAGACCCGTGCGCGTCCGTGTGCATGTGTGTCAGTACGTGTTGACACGTGTGTTCACGTGCAGAGCGCATGCACACCCGCGAGCACGCCGACGCCCCTGGGTGAGAGGACGGGCGCGCCCTTGGCCTGACCAGCACCTGCTCCCGCTGGCTCAGGGTGCACCGCCCGCCCCAGGGCCGCGGCCCGGAGCCCGCACTGCCCGTCCCGCCGGCTTACCCTCTGCGCGGCCTCCCGGGCCATGGCCTTGGCCACCGTGGTGGGCACCGGTGTGCCCTGCGGCTGCGGGAGGATGCGGCTGGGCGAGGGCGAGCGGCGCCCGGGCGTGCGCGGCGGCTCCAGCGCGTGCCCGTGCGCGGGGCCCGGGGCCCGGCTCTCCCACGGCTCGTCCGGCCTCGCGAGGGGGCCCGACGGCTCCTCTTTGGTGTCGGGGCTCCCGGCACTTGCTGGCGGCTTCGGGGTGGGGGCGCTTCTGGGGTGCGGGGCTGGAGGCGCCAGGAGGTCGGGGGGCACGGCGGCGGGGAGGGAGTCCGCGGACTCGCCCTGCGCCGAGAGCGTCCGCACGGTCACGGCCTTGGCCTCCAGGCCCCGCAGGTGCACGAGCTCCACGGTGGTGCCGGCCGCCGCGGGGGAGGCGACCTCGGCCACCTGCGCACACGGAGACGCCCGCGTCAGCCCCGGCTGCGCCCTGAGTGGGCTCCGGGGACCACGCCGGGCCCCCTCTGCACCCCTGAAGCTCCCCCAGCCGGCTGGGGGATGGAACGGCCTTGAGGGGGGCTGCGGGGGGGCACAGCCGTTTCCTACCGGGTTCCCGGCCATTCGGAAGTACACGCGGGGCCGCAGAGGGAACGAAACGCGGGGTTTACGGAGAAGCAGCAAAGTCAGGGACAGGGTGGAGTGGGGGGCGCCAGAGCTTCTGCCGAGGGCGAAGAAAACGTCCCGGGGATGGGTGTAGGTGAATGTAATCAATCACACGGAACTGGGCGCTGGAACGCGGTTAAAACGGGGACTTTGTCCATACGTCTCCGTAGCAAAAATTAACGAAAGGAAAGCCCGGGAGGTTTGCTCCCACTGGGGTGTGGCCGGAGCCCCGAGTGGGCTCTCGCCCCCGTGGGAAGCCACAGGCGGCGGCTGGGGCAGGGCGGGGTAGAGGAGAGGGTGGAAGGTCTCCCGCAAGGCGGGGGTGCGAGGCCGGCGGGAGGGGGCGGCACAGCAGGTCCCGGGAGCCCGGGTCTGTGCGCAGACCCCGTGCAGCCTCCAAGGGGGGCTCGGCTTTAGCGCTGCGGCTGCCGAGGAGGCCCCGATAGCTCAGCTCTGGGTGGAGGAGGAGAGCCCGGCGCCGGGCAGGGCTCCCGTGCCGGGAGGGGGCAGGAGAGGCCTGGGAGGCCGACGGCCTTGGACGTGCCGGGCGGGGGTGCCGGTGGGCTCAGCAGGTGCTGCTGGGGCTGGGGGCGTCGAGGGGACGGGCAGAACGGTCCCGGCCGTCACCTCTGCAGAGGCCGCGGCGCTGGGCCCAGCCCGCTGCGCAGACCACGGAGCTGCGGCCACGCACTCACCCGCTGTCCTTGGACGTAGACCCCGTAGCCGGTCACCTGGGCGCCGTTGGACAGCCCCGGGGGACTGAGGGCGGGCGGGGTCCAGGACACCTGCAGCGAGGCGGGCGTGGCCCCGGGCTGCACAGCGACGCCCTGTGGGGGGGCCGGAGGGCCTGGCGGGCAGAAGGGGAGGGCAGCTTTCAGGCGCGGCGCGACCGCGGCGTCGGGGGGCAGCCGGCCACACGGCCACCTGTGCTCCCCCTGCACCCCACCTCGGAGGACGCACCCTTTCAGCTGCCAGGGAAGAGAGGTGGGGAGGCCGTCGGCAGCCGAGAGGGACAGCTGCACTTTCCTTTTGAACACTAAGCATTCACGCGTCCCTGTCCTGGGGACCCTGTCTCCAGGGGTCCACCTTCTCACCTGTGGGGCCTGTGATTGGCCAGGGCCAGCTCCGCCCCTTCTCCAGGGGCAGCGGTGGCAGCGATGAGAGGCCCGAGCTTGGCAGAGGAAAGACTGCTCCCTCTGCCCTCCCTCCGCCCTCCCTCCGCCCCACTTCCCTCCCTCCCTTTCCCCCTCTCTCCCTTCCATTGGAGTCGAGAGACGCCAGCCTGGGCCTCATCTTGGAAGAGAGGAAAACCGAGAGGTGGGCTGAGACTGGGTTCCAAAGACGACCTTTGACCCTGAGAGTCAGAGTCCAGAAGTGGCTCTGGCCAGAGCTGGGCCCCGGGCTTCTCGGGGGCATGAGCTGATGGGCCTGGGGCCACCCTGGCTTGTGCTCGTAGATCCCGCAGGACCAGGGGTCTCGAGCAACAGTCACGTGACTGGCGAGCAGTGGGCCGTGGTGTGGTGGGGGCAGCGGCAATTGCAGGCCCCGCCCTCTACTGCCACCGGCTGCTCCCTTTTCTCTGGTGTGAAGCCCCCCAAATCCTCCTGTCTCCAAATACGCATCTTATCTGGAAAGGAAAGCACTTGTGGTTTTGAGAGCGCTAAGGCTGCACAGCTGCAGGTGGTTGCAAGTTTCCGAAACGGGGACCAGCGGCCAGTTTTTGAGGGTTTTCCCAGCGTCACAGGAAACATGGAGCCACAGCCCCGTGAAGCCAGCGTGTCCTGGTTTGCAGAAGAGGAGCTGAAGGTCAGGGAGTGGCTCAGATAGCGGTGCTGGAAGCAGGACTAGCACCCGTGCTTGCCTGTAGCCCAGTTACCAACCCACAAACCCCTCGGCTCGTGGTGACGCAAGGTAACGACCCGAGACTGCTTCCCGGTGTGCTCCGTGACGTCCTCCTGACCAGATCGACGTGGCGCCCAGAGCACAAAGACCAGGAGGCGAGTGGGAGGGAGAACACCCGCCCAGCACGAGGGGGCGCTCAGCAAATGCTCCTTGAATTCACAGTATTCCCGAATGACAGGAACGCGGGGTGACGGCCTCTCCGGAGGCCACAGAAAGGGTCAGGAGCGTTGCCGTCCAGCTCCCATGGCCAGAGCTGGACTCTGGGAGCAGCTAAGGGAGAGGCCCGATTCGGAAGGAGTTGGGGTCCAGGCCCCCAAACTTGCCGCGGCTTGAGACGGCGGCTGGGGAGACGGTGCACAGAAGACACCGGCCCAGCTGAGATGCCCAGGGCAGCGCCGGCGCCTCGGGGATCCCAGCCTCCTGCTCGGGGACGTGGAGGCGGTTTTGAAGCTGACCATAGCCATGCAACCTCCAAGTCCGTGGCGGGCTCCTCCCGAGAAGGCGGACGACACCCACCCCGCAGGCACGCCCGTGGCACGGTCCTGGAGGGCGCCAGCCTTGGAGCGCACGGCCCGAGCCCGTCCTTGCCTCCTCTTTCTTTCACAACCCACATCCCGTCCACCAGCAAGCACCACGCCCTCTGCCTTCAAGCATCAACCCGGGTCGGAACCCCCGCCCCACTGGCTGGCCTGGCCACCTTCTGCCCACCTGGCGGGGGCGCCCCCTCCTCACAGTACCACAGCTGTCTCCTCCACACAGCAGGAGGCTGTTGAAACGCAAAATCATTTCACCAGGCCCCTGCAACTGCCAGCTCACATGGAGGAAAAGCAAATCCTTCCAGGCGCCCGGCCCCGCCTCGTCTTGTCTCCCCCTTGCACAGTGCACGCCCTACGCTGCCCTCCTTGTTCTATGAACGTGCCAACAAGCTCCTGCCCCAGGGCCTTGGCACAGGCTGTTTCCTCCCCCAGGAACCCCACAGCCTGCTCTGCACTCCTGCAAGCCTTCACCCAGCTGTCCCCGTTTTGCTCTGGCTTGTGACCATCTTACTTAAAACTGTAGAGACAGTCCCACTTCATTCTAATCCTCTGCTTGATGGCTTGTCTTTAGCCACAGTTACTGAATAACAAATGTCATTTATTTTGCATATTGCTTGACTCCTTCAGTCGAATGTAAACTCTACAGGGCAGGTTTGGTTTTGTTTCCCTGTGTGTGGAACACAGTAGGTGCCTAACAATTACTTGGCAATGGACTGAATTGATCGGCGTGGTGCCGGGTGTCAGTTCCTGGCTCGGGCTCTCAAAGCTACTTGTTGAGCCCAGATGCACGCACAGAGGACCAGCCGGTCCCCCCTTCATCTCACCGCTGGCCTGAATCCCCCACTTGGGCCAAGCCTCCGGGCCCTGCCTGCTCGCCAGGGCCAGAGCAGCTCAGGGTGTCAGCGAGGCCGCTCGGCCTTCCTCGGGCCGCAGGGCACGGACGGGCAGGCTGGCCTGGCCTCAGCCTCAGGGGCTGCCCTGGTGGGAAAGCGGAAGTGGCTTGAGACGCAACAGCCGAGGGGAACTGTCGGCACCTGCCCGCTCGCCCGAGCCTGGCTCCCCTGCGCTGGACCGGAACGGGCTCCTGGGAGGAAGACGGGCAGCCTGTCCTGGGCCTGCCGCGCCCGGGCCCTGCCACGCTCCTGCCGGCACCCTCCGGCGGAGTCCTGCACGCGGGGCTGTAGACCAAAGACCACTTGAGGGTTTGAGCGATTCCACCTCTGAACAAAGGCTTTAAATCCGACACCTCATGTATTTTTGGTGCCACAGTGGCAAAGCCTACATTTAAGATGCTGCACGTCCTGCTCGAGAGGATTTGGTAAGATGACTCGTCTTGCTGCCAAAGAGACACCACGGCAGTGGGCGGTGGCGCAGGAAGAGAGGCGAGGGCTGGGCCGCCTGTGGGTGAGACCTGAGCCCAGGGAGGGCGCCCCCCTCCACCCGGGCAGCAGGTGCTGACCCCCAGAGGGCATTTCCCGGGCTCCCGTGTGCAGTGACTCCTGCTGGCCTCCGCCAAGGGGGCGTGGTGGGAGCTTGTGGCAGGAGGAAGGGAGAAGCTGGGCACTTCGTCCCCGCTGGCATCTCCTGGGGGCTCCTCAGGAAAGCCTGGCTCGGGGGCTTTGGCGGCCGCCCCTCCCCCCTGCCCCTGGGAGAGTGGGGCGCCCTGACCAGCCCTGGGTATTCTCATCACCTCCTTCTACCTGGACCTGGTCCTCCGTGACGTACCTCTCTCGACCTCCCTGCAGTGGCCGCCCCTTCCCGCAACGGCACACGATGGGTTCCAGCCCTCCGTGGCTCCCTCCAGCCCAGGGCCATCGAGGGCCAGGAAACAAGGCAGGAAGGAGAGAATCCAGGTTTCCCTCACTGGGGCCCCACACTCCACAGCCTCGGGGGCCGAGCAGGTGACATGACTGGGCAAAGCAGGTGGGTGGGGGCTGCCGCCGTGCTGGCACTTCCAGTGAACCAGGTCCACCCGGGACTCAGCAGGAGACCCTCACCTGGCAGCATCCTGCAGGAACACGGGGCTGGGGCGCTCCCTGGAGGGACACCTGGGCACACCCCGGGACTCCCAGAGAAGGCGACACACACCTGGGGGTTCCGAAGGCGCCCCAGGGTGGGCATGGGCTCCGGCACACAGCCGGCACCCTGCACGCCCCTCCCCCCCCGCTATGGACCCCTGCTACGGACCCCTTGCTCTCCACAATCTCCAGCCCCCTCATTGCCAGGCAGCGGGTGGCACCGAGGTCCCCACGAGTGCGGGGAGGAGGGGCGCCGACCCCGCTGCCGTCACCGGCCGCGTGCTTTAACGACGGCCAGCTTGGTGCATGCAGGTCACCATCCAATCCCCGGCTCCTGTCCCACTTTCCCAAGCTTTCTGTGAGCCCGATTCCCTGTACTGAATCCGCTTCGGCCGAGGTTCTTGCATGCACCGACCGCACGGCCAGCCAGGGCTACAGGACGCGAAGCTCCCGCCCCCCAGGGGCCTTGGCCCTCCATCGGCACGGGCGCCTCCGGGTGTCCTTGGGATGCACGGCCCATTGGCGGACACGCAGATGGGAGGGCCTCTTGGCTTTTATTTTGCATTTACCTGAGTGGGAAGTGGGCAGGGAAGAGAGGGGAGAGTGGCAGAGGGGCAGCAAGGAGGTGGAGTGGGGAGGGGCCTGCCATTAGATCCCTGTGTTCCGTTTCCCTGTGTCTCCTCCCCAGCCCCAGCCGGAGCTCACCCAGGGCAGGGGAAGGCCGTGGAATCCAGGAGCGCCGCTGCCCTGCCTCCTGCAGCTGTCTAGTCACCACATGCTTTTATGGTCTTCAATGACAAATTCCGCCAAGCCCTCTGCTGACTCCTGTTATGGGTGGAATCGTGTTCCCCAAAAGAACCGCTGACATCCTCACCCCCAGGACCTCACAGTGTGGCCAAATTTGGAAACAGGATCTTCACACATGGCACTAGTTAAGACGAGGCCGTGCTTATCCACCACAACCGGCATCCTCATGAAAAGGGGGAGAAGACACAGACACCTGGAGAGAAGGCCACGTGACGATGGAGGCACACGGGAGAAGGCCACGTGACGATGGAGGCACACGGGAGAAGGCCACGTCACAGTGGAGGCACATGGGAGAAGGCCACGTGATGATGAAAATGGGGGAAGGCCACGTGATGATAAAGACACATGGGAGAAGGCCACATGGAGATGGAGCAGGGATCAGACCTTAATCCAACATGAGTGGTATCCTCATAAGGAGGAGGAAGGTGACACGGATACCTGGGGAGAGAAGACCACGCAATGATGAAGACACACAGGAGAAGGCCACATGAAGACCGAGACACACGGGAGAAGGCCACATGAAGATTGAGCAGGGATCAGACCGTAATCCAACATCTGTGGTATCCTTATAAGGGGGAAGGCGACACGGATACCTGGGGGGAGAAGGCCACGTGACAATGGAGACACACGGGAGAAGGCCACATGATGACAGAGCAGGGATTGGAGTGATGCAGCTACAAGCCAAGGACCGCCAAGGACACCCTGAGACCCCAGGAGCTGGAAGAGACCCGGGAACACGTCCCCTAGAGTCCCCAGAGGGCGCACAGCCTGCTGACTCCCTGAAGTTGGGCCCTGGCCGCAGAGCTGTGAGACACGTTCCCGCTGGGAAGCCCCCGGTGTGTGTCCTCTGCTTAGGCCACGGAGGCACCTCCCGGTCACGGAACCTCTTTGCTGGGACTTGTACCCCCGTGGCCTCCGTCCTCAGCTGGATGGCCTGTTCCTGGCAGCAGCCCCTGGTGGGGTCTGAGCTAGCTCCTGGGGTGTGAGCGGCCCTCCCTTCAGGAGAGACTTCTGGCACCTCCCGGGATTCGCAGCCTGCCAGTTCTTCTGCCAAGCAGGTCATCCCATGCAGAGGCCACAGTTTTCAGAGGCCATGGGTCATTTCCCGGATTGACCGTGACTCTTCAGAGACGCCATCAACAATCTTGGGGTCACCAGGGTTCCTGTCAGCAGGCCACCCCTCAATCACTCTGCCCCCATGACTTTAATCAGCTTCCGAGAGAAAAGACAACGAAGTTGTCAGGCCTTACTCTTCTTAGGGCACTGAGAGCCGAGCCACGCCTGGGCGTTCTGTGGGAACCAGTGTCCACAACGAGGCCAGGTCACGGGACGAGACGGACTGGAGGGTGGGCGGCAGGCGTGGCGTCTGCCTGCAAGAGCACCAAGGTCCTGGAGTGGAGGGTGTACAGGCCGAAGGCGGGGCCCTGGGAAACGGCCACGCCTCCACCTTCAGTGCCACGTGGCCGAGCTTGATGCAGGAGGCCGCTGCTTCCCCAGCCAGGTGCCTCTAGCCCCGTCACCCACCTCGCCGCCCACGGCCCAAACAGCCCCACTCGGCCAGGCGACGGCAACGCGGCCGGCGCCCGGGAGCCGCGTCAAGTTGGCCGATAACCAGGGGCGTGGCTTCCGTGGGGTCAGATCTGCGGGCCAGGTGCCGACGCGGGCAGGTGCGTCGGGGGCGGATGGCGGATGTGCAGGTGTGGGCGGCAGCCACGCCTCTACCGTCCTCACGTGTGCGTGCCCGTGCGTGCGGCCGCCTCGCCTCCCACCCAGACGAGGGCCAAGCAGAGCCCTCACGCGCAGGTGCCACGAGCGCAGGTGCCACGAGCTCAGGTGTCTCGGGGGCGGCGCTGCCGTGTGAAAGTTCTCTGAGACGCCAGCTCGGAGGCGCTGGCCAGAGGCCCGCCCGCTCTCCCTGAGCAGCCGGTCGTGTGCAGTGATCACGGCCTCTTCCCTCTGGGGCCACCACGGGCCCCCGGGAGCCCCAGGGCAGGTGCAGACGGAGAGGGGCACCCCAGGGCAGGTGCAGACCCCAGCCCGGGGGGGCACTCAAAGGAGCCAGGAGACCCAGCAGCTCCAGGCTGCGCCCCTGCCTTGAGCGGCTCCCGGGGCACGTGTGGCCCCTGCACGGCCTTCTCCCGTGGGAGCTGCCTTTGCCTGCCTCAGCTTCTCAGTGTCCGATCCCGCCACGCAAAGAGCCTGTAGTCGGACCCAACACCCCACATTAAGCAGCGGGGGCGCGAAGGGGAGCGAGCACGGAGGAAGCGCACCGAGGCGCCGGCAGCTGGCAAAGGCAGAGCGGGCAAGCAGCGCCCGGCCGCCCGGATTCCGCAGCAGCAGATCCCGGGCGTTCGGAGAACAAGAAGATGCGGCGGGTCTCACGATTTCCCTGGGAGAGTGTGCGAGGGGCAAGGGATGCGCCTCGTCATTCCTAGTCACAGCAGAGACTGAGGCCCAGACCCCCAAGGAGCATCTGTAAAGGGATTCAGAGTCAGATAAGTTCACGCAGCGTGCTTACGGGAAAAACAGAATGAGAGAATGGGCGATTCTGAGAGGCGGGCAGGGAATCCCACCCGAGTGCACTCTGCAGCACGTGAGCGGGAGGGGGCCACGTGGGAGACACAGCTCCTCCGCCCCAAGAAAGGCCTCCGTCCTCAGAGCTCTCCTCTCTTTCATGCTGCAAGCATCTTGCCGGTTCAAGTGCTAAAAGGAAGGTTTTCTAAGGAACATAATCCAAGCTCTCGCTCTCTCTCTCCCGCTCTCTCTCTCTCTCTCCCTCTCTCCTGCTCTCTCTCGCTGTCTCTCTC
>JAKSZT010053818.1:197527-222066 GCA_026826555.1 Tolypeutes matacus | reverse complement strand
GGAGGAGGGGGCAGAAGGGACGGGGCGGGCAGCCCCTGCCCGTCAGGACTCACGTCTGGTTCAGATCTGCATCTTGGGCTACTGGGTCTCGACAGAAAACTGGGCTTGGCGGACAGCGGCTCCGGCTTGTCCCCAGGGAACGGAAGGGGTCGGACGTATTCGCCAATCGCGGCGCGACTTCCAACAGAGCCGTCCTGGCCTGGCCGCCGACAGGAAAAGGAGAAGAGACGGATGTACAGGACAAGGAGCGCGGCCGCCCGCCTTCCCGGCGTCCCTCCCCGCATCAGCCTCCGATCTTCACTTTGGAATCGCCCGTCTCCTCGTGTCTCTCTACTCGGGCCGGTACTGGGGTGGGGCTCGCCCCCTAAAGAGCACCCAAGGTCTCAGCCGCCACCTCCGAGCCTGACCTCACTTGGAGACGGGCTGCGGAGGTGGAATCAGCTGATTCTGCCCTCTAAGAAGGGGGAGTTCACACAGCCACGGGGAGGCAGCCGTCGGCCCCTGAGGCAGGCAGTGCCGTGGGACCCGCCGTCTGCCGAGGGAGTGTGGCCTCTCACACCTGGTCTGGGCCGCCGGCCTCCAGGACCCTGCGAGAACAACTTCCTGTTGTTCTCAGACCCGGTCTGTGGCCACCCAGGATACCGAGGCAGCTGCTCTGATCCCAGCCTGTCCCTCTCCACCCCTGGCCGTGATGACTGCTCAGGGGTGATGGGCTACTGGAGTGACATAGGCAGGTCAAGTCGGAGGGAATGAAACGGGTGGCTTTGGCAAAGAGGTGCTCCCTTTCCTTGGCTTAAAACTGAGGGATGTGAGACTCGGCCACACTGCAGCCATTGTAGCACCAGGAGGGCCAGAGCTTGTCTCGCAGTGGAGCCACTCCTAGAACCAGGGGCCAAGGGAGGGGGAGAGCCACGGGTGCTAGTGTCTCGGCTGGAGCCCCTGAATCCAGCCGCACCTGCAGCCGGCCAGATCGACTGGCTTTTCTTCTGCTCTAGGTTAGGCTGGCTTCGCTGTTGCTTGTCACCAAAGCAGCCCTAACTGAAATTTACGAAGTGACCCAAGGGCCAGTTCTATGGCCCAAACATCCTTTCACCAAGAGACTCCCAAGAACCAAGAGAGTTCTCTGCCCAGCATGTCCTCATGGGGCTGAGGGCTGGGGCTGCTGAGCCCAGTCCTGGTTGCACAGAAGAGAACGTTACGCTTTGAACAGTGGATCTGGACGACGGGCTAAAGTGAGGCGCTTTATCAGCCACCGTCTCCTTCCCGGGAGTTCTTTGCCTCCCAGTCGACAGAAGCTGCTCCTCCCCCAGCTCTGTCCAGCGTCCATCACAGGATCGCCTTCCTGAAGCGAGAGAAATGGTCCAACAAAGCCTGCTCTGAAATTTGCCCAAAGAGCCCCCACGGCTCCAGAATTTGAGAGAGCGGCTGAGACAGCGCCACGTTCACAGCCTTGCCTCGGCGTCTCCTGCTCCAAGTCTGACCAGCGCCCGCCACGCAGCTCGCCACAGAGCAGGCGCAAAGCAAACATTTATTGCGTGCTGCAACTCCCAGAAGCCTCGGAAACCAGCCAAGACAGGCTGTGACTGCAACAGTCTCTAACAATGCAGAGGGGTCTGCCGCGTCTCTTCCTCCAGTTGGTGGTGGAGGTTCCTTGCCGGCCACATGCCCGTCTGGACCAGGGAGGTGTGAGTGGAAGTGCCAGGCCTCCGTCTGGGGCAGAAGCCTTAATGAGCTGGTGTGTAACTGGTCGCGTTCGCCTTCCCCAGCACAGGCTAGGCAGAGTGCCAGAGAGAGGGCTCTGCTGCCAGCTTTCCCATCCCTAGCAATGGGCAGTGCCATCCAGCGTATCAGGGTAAAACCTGGGCTCTTTCCAACCACTGAGATTTTAGAGTTGTTTGTTACTGCAGCAGAGCCTAGGCTGTCCTGACTGATACACCGCCACAGGGAAAAGCTTGGGTCGAGACAGACAGCAGAGGTGAAATGAAGACTGTTCAATTCACATTCACATTTAACTTATACAAATCCTCCAGAGGACAGTTTAATGGTGGGGCAGATTTTGTCGGCCACATTGCTGCATGAGTGAATGTGAGATGTGAGACCAGAGACAAAAATGTGCAGTGGCCTCAGGTCCTTCGGGCTCCCATGTGCCCTTCCTGGCGAGATCGTGGTACTGTTACAATTCTAATGTTTCAAGACATGTCTTGGGCCGAGAACCCCAACTCGATGACTTTATTTGGGGCTTCACCAAAATAGCTCCAATACCGAAAGGAAGGCTGGCTTTGGAGGGAGGCGTGTGCCTCTTGCCAACATTTGCCTTCCTAGGAGATTTTCACAGATAATTTTTGCTTTGCACACTGACTTTAGAGCCTTCCCCTCCCTCGTGGCAACGGGACTGCACCCTACCGAAAGTGATACTCAGCCCTGTACTGCCCACCCCAAGCTCGGGCCAGCACTGGCCTCGGGCAGGAGGAGCCAAGGGAACCCGAGTTCGAAACTCAGGTGAGTAAGAAGTGAGCTTTCCCAGGGAGTCCTCTGCCCTTGTGGGCGTCCCCACATCTTCCTCGCAGCCAATCTGCCTGCAGTGCTCGCCCTTAAAATGGCTTTTGCCAATTGCAGTCAAAGAATGTCCTTGGACAAGGATTTCTGGCAGGGATGGGAGACGCCCTCGAAGCCCTTCTTCCCAGGCGGTGATATGCAGTGCCAACGGGGCCAGGCAAGGGCAGCGCAGGTGTGAACGCGCTTTGCCACTAGGACCCCTGACGGGCTGTGGCGGTTTGTCAGATGCGCTGGGTTAATCAGCAGGGTGGACCCTCCAGCTGGCTTGACAAAAGCTCTGCTACAAACCTCCCCCCCTACCAGGACCCTCCATCATCCTTAGTCAGCGCCCAGAGTAAGCTCGACAGTCCTCAGGTGACTGGCTGCTCCCTCCTCCAGCGATCCTCGGGCTTTCCGTTGGTGTGACACATTCACAGCCTGTGAGAAAAGTGCCACGTGGCAGGCCGGGACCTGCGTGCGAGGCTGGCCCTCGGCTGGCGTCCGGGGACTCGGCTTCCTAATGGTCCCTAACTGATAAGGGCACGCGCTGTGCCTCGACTGCCCGAGAAACGCGAGTCGCCCTGTGCGCCTGCTTTCCTGGTGGGAGATGGAATCCGTCCGTGCCAGGCAGAGGCTGGGGAGCTCCGTGGCCAGCCCCCAGGGAAACCGTGGGCACTGAACCTCCATGGGCTTCCCTGGGAGCAACGCCGCACACGCGTGGATGCCTTGCTCACAGCAGATGGACTCTTAGCACCTGCTGGAGCTGGAGAGCTGGTGCGCTGTGCGTGACCCTTCACGGGAGGGAGGGCGTGCCTGGGGCGGATGCCTCCGGGCCCCTCGTGACCCAGCTGCGTGCCCAGCCGTGGGAACGACAGGCCGCCTTCCCAGCGAGTCGCCCCCGACGGCAGGTGGCGGGGACCCCGGCGTACGTGCTTGGCCGGCCTTGTGTGTCCACCCAGCTGTTTTCCCTTCTGACAAGAGCTGGAATCTTCTTACCCGCTCCGATCCTTCGGGTTTCACTATTCAAACAGCATTTCCCGAAGCGGCCTCCCCTCGCCACCCCTGAAGGACCCCCAGTCCTGCTGCCCCTCTCCCCATCTTCACGGCAGCTGTGGGAGTCGGGAGCCACCCCGGGATTTATCTGGCCACTGGCTTGCTGCCTGCGCCTCCCGCCGGCTGACGCCGCTGCCTCGGCGCCCCGAGCACAGCCTGGCGTGCAGTCGACGCCTCGCACACAGGCCCCGGTCTGCCACGTGACACTTTTCTCACAGGCTGTGAACGTGTGAGGACTCATCAGAGCTTCTCTCCCTCCTTGTTTTTCCACCCTTGGCCACTGCCTTCCACTCAGCATCCTCTTTAAGGCGTGAAGGAGGCGGGGGGGGGGGGGACAGGGGATGGGGCTCCGTGGGGAAAATATGATTTATCAAGATCTTTGCGGGTAGCGTCACCTCGTTTTAATAAAAAGCACCAATACGTGCTTATCGCATATTCTTATAAAATCTAAGAAACTTTGAAGTTCTCTTTTTGTGAATTCCAAACTGAGGCTCTGTCATTCATCTCCCCTCAATGACCAAAAATCAACTTTTTAAGAAGGTGGGTATGCCTGGCCCTGTAGGAGAGTGGAGAGCCGGTCTCGGGGAGGCCTCTCGAGGCTCAGTTAAACGGCTCCTGCGAGAGTTTCTGCCGGTGACTAAGAAAAAATCCCTCCCCCCAAAACACAAAGTGAAAGGCCGCGGTGCCCACCCCACTTTCCAAGCACAGACATGAACATAATTATTGCTTCCTGCGTGTCATCAAGAGGCCGTCGGGATGAAGAGAAAGGAAAGCCGGAAGTGAGCTTTGCAGAGCTTTGGGGGGCCAGGAGCTCGGGGCCGGGGTGCGGACTCTGGCCGGCCTGGTGCAGACCCTGGCTCTGTGGCTCCCCGGCTCTGTGGCCCCCTGGCGTGGCCCACGCGGTGCCCCCTCCTCACCTGCACACTGGGAGTAAGCCCAGCATGTCGCCGAGCCGCGGGGCCGTCCCGACCCTGGCGCCCCTGAGCGGGACCTGGTCTGGAGATAGGGTCACTGCAGAGGCACCGTCAGGGTGAGGCCGTGCTGGGGCAGGTGGGCCCCATCCAGGTGACCAGTGTCCAAGACGAGACGGACGCCCAGGTGAGCCTGGAGCGATGTGTCTATACTCCAGGAATCCCCACGGCTGGCCAGCAAGCGCCGAGGCCCAAGAGGCCAGGAAGCTCTGCCTCCCAGGCCCTGCCGTGCAGCCAGGCCTGCAGAACCGAGAGGGGGCGCTTCCGCCACTCTGGCCGCCCCGGGGATTCCCGCAGGACCTGCTCCATAAGCACCAGCCGGCGTTACTGTCGTGGGCCGTTTGCCCTCCCGGGGGGCGCTGGAAGGAGTGGTCGGCAGACCCTCCCGTGGCCTCTCTCGGAGGCCCATCGCCGTCCTTGCCCAACCAGGGCCGAGGCCGGGGCGGAAGGGGCCCAGGCACCTACCTTTGCCGGCGGACGTGGCTATCCCATTCATGAACCGCGGGAGAGGCTTGCTGGGGGCCGAGGGGGTGTCCGCGGAGGCCCCAGAGCCGCTCCCCAGCAGGCCGATGTGGCCGGCGTGCCGCCAGAACGTCTGCAGCTCGCGGGACAGCAGGCCGAACTGCTCGCTCTGGACGCGGCACCTCTCCTCCAGCTCTCGCACCTTGGACTGCAGCGGGGCACGGAAACGGGGCCCTGTGTGAGCGCGGGGGCGGGGGGCTGCAGAGCCCCGGTCCCCACGCAGCCTGGCTGGTGGCCAATTCCACCACGGCCCAAACGCGGGAGCCACAGGTGCCGAGACACCCTGCGAAGGCTCAGCGCCCGGCCGAGGCAGGTGGCTCCGGGCACGGAGCGCACCTAGCGGGCAGCACGCCTTGCCGAGGCGCTGCGGGCTGTGGAGCGAGGGGCCGTGGCGCGGCCCGGCAGGGGAGGCGCAGGGACGGGCTCCCGGCGGAGCGTCTGTGCCACCGCGGGCGCCCAGCTCAGTACTGCAGAGTTGGGGCACGCGCACGGCGTGGGCCACGACAGGGAATCCGGCCTGGCTGTGGGGGGCAACAGGCTGCCCCTCGCGAGCATGACCAAGGCTTCCTGGGGGCCCAGGAAAGGGCAGCGGCCCCCGCGGTGGCACAGCTGGGAGGGAAAGGCTGGCCCGGCCCAGCCCTCAGGGTGCCTCCGTGTTGCCTCCTGGTGCAGAAGGCACAGTCGTCTCCTACGCCCAGCGCCTGGCGCGAGTCCCCAGCCGGCACACGTCAAGGCAGGGGCACCGCAGGGCCCCGCTCCCCGTCCTCGGCCCCCTGGCCCCGTGTTGGCGCTGGGATGATGCGCTCCTCGTCCTACCCCCACCTAGGCTGTGAGCCCCAAGCCTTGGCCTTCTGGGTACTGATACATCCTGCATTTAGCATGGACCCCAGCGCATAGTAGGTGCTCCACCAGCATCCGTTGAATCAACGGAAAGGGGCCTGCTGGTTTTCGGAAGCACATTTTTTGCTCACTGCACGGGAAGCCCCGTCCCGTGTCCGCTCCTCGCTCTAGGATGGCTGCAGGATTCTCATAGACGCTGCCATTTCATCTGGCTGCCCCACGAAAACGCCAGCCCTGTGGGGGCGGGACTTTTGTCCGCTTGTTTTCCGGGACAGAGCTGGGTACAGCGAGGTGGGGAGAGCAGGCGCGTGTGGGTGAGTGAGAAGCAGCGCTGCTGGCCCCAGCGGGCTGGGGGGGCCCCGGCAGACACCCTTCCCCACCCCGCCCCCACCGGCATCAGGCTTTCCAGCTCTTTAGTCCAGAATGAAGAGCTATTTGTTTCTGAAATCACGGATTTCTAAAAATAAACCTAATTCCAAACCTTTAATCAATTTCTTCGACTCATTTTAAAAAGTCAGCAGGATTCTTCTCCCTTCACAAAGCTGAACGAACGTGGTGTCTCCACCAAGGAAGGGAGAGGACATCGAAAGTGGGGGGTCCTGGGGACAGGCAGGGGAAGGGGAGGGGGACACAATGGCCTCCTCCCCGCCAGGAGAAGGTCCACAGGCCCAGGAGAAGCTCTGCCCCCCGAGGAGCGGCTGCAGGATTCCTGCCGGAGGCAGCTGTTCTGTCCGCTCTGAGCTGTGGGCTCCTTCCAGGGTGGCCCCGGCTGTGGGCAAGGGTGGGCATTAGAGGAGACCCTGCCTGCCCCATCCAAATGTGCCCCCAGGGGCCGACGGGAGTATGAGAACTTGTCGTAGCTGGAAGATCACGAAACAAACTTTCAATAGTCAAGTATTCATGGTAAGGTGCGTTAGGAATATCATAACGAACGCGTGGAAACTTTGATACGCTGTGTATATAAAAAGCGACAACTAAAGAAGCACATCGATTTTCCATGTTCATAGCAACCTCGAATGGCCCCGTTAAGCAGCGGGGAGCAGAGCAGGAGGTGCCAGGTCTGGCCGGGCAGCTCGAGGGCGCGCTTTATGACGACACACAGCTCGGCATCTCCTCCATCAGTCAACCTCAGCACTTGGCCTGGAACTTGGTATACAGCAGGCATTGAATAAATGTCTGCTGAGCAACTAATGAGCAGATAAACGCAGCTCTGCGCGGAGAACACGGCGTGAACAGGGCCTCTCCCCTGCTCATCGCCGAGGCGATGCTCCCAGCTCTGCCCCTGGGCACAGGGGACGAGGGTCCCAGGGGGCGCGTGCCGGCCTGAGTCCTCTCTCGGAGGGCGCGCAGCAGCGCCCGGCCCCCTCCCGGCAGGAGGAGAGCTGCAGCCACCCAGGCACCCTGGGGAAACCGGGGCCGCCAGAGCTGCTGAGGCCGTCGCCCACAGGCTCCCAGCTTTGGAAGAACCGTCTGAAATGTGCCCTTGGACTTCAGGGCATGAGACTCGCCTGCAGGGCCCGTCAGAAACACCCCGAGTTTCTGCTTTAGGAGTGGGTCTGGGCAGACCCAAACCGTGCGGCTCTAGCAGCTTCCCCGGGGTGCCGATGGCAGCTGAGAAGCACCGGTCTCGGGGAGCCTCTGTGCTCCCGGCAGGCGGGGCCCAAGGCACGCGGGGTTGAGGGAGGACACGCAGATGGCTGTCGGGGGGCAGTGAACGCGGCCCACGTGGCGCCGTGGCCTCAGCGAGTCCTCGGCTTCCCCGTGCCATTTCCTGGTCTATAAAATGACGGCGACCGCCGCACCTGCTCGAAAGGGCACCATGGGGGCTCAGTGAGTCCGCGGCCCGTCCAGGACCGAGGCGAAGCCGGCGCTGAGTGAGAGGATGGCTGAGCACGTGCTTTCATTCTTGGAATCTCGACGCTAGGCACAGAGCGGGCTAGGGCACGGGGGGGGAGGCGGATGGACCTGCTGTAGCTGCCCCCCCTTCTCCTGGGAGCCGTGGCCCCTCTCCTCCTCCTGAAGGCCCCCGGCCCGCACATCCCCTCCCCACCTAGCCCCCGTCGCAGGTAGTACGAGGCGCCACGCTTGTCACGCCACACGCCACCTCCCTCTCGGAGCCCGCAGACGGCTGCCCATTTCCCCGGGGGGGGACACGGGACTTCCCACGTTTTTCGGTGGGCATTTCTTTGTTTGGAGGTCCCCTCACGGGAGGGGCTGCAACGAGTCGACAGGAAGCTCTCGACGCCCTCCTGATAAAGGCGCGTTGGCGCTGGCAGACTCCTCCATCGGACCTGCTTGCAAGCGGCGTCGGGAGCAGGTCCATCTTGACAGCTGACTTCAAGCCATGGGCGCGGATTTGAAAGTCCACAGAGAAGCGGCGTGCGCCTGGAGGAGACGGGGGGCGCGCGGGCGAGGTAGGGGAGGCGGCTCTTCCTTCTGAAAGGGCAGGTCATGCCAGCACCAGCCTCGGCCCGCCAGGAGCAGAGCTTCCAGTTTCTCAAGAGAAGCAGGGGGTCTTTCCCAATTTTTAAACGTTAGCAAGTATTTCAAGTTCTAGGCTGTCTGGGCCGCCCAGGCACACGGAGAGGTGGGCATGACCCGCGGGCAGCCGCTACGTGATTGGGGTTCACGTGAAAAGGCCGCAGCGTCCCCTGGTCAGACCAGGCCACCCGCCGTGCCCACACTGTCCTTCCTGGGCCCGGGGGCAATCAGCTGCGGTAGCCGAGAGCCCCCGCCCCAGCGGCGGTCGGCGCGGATGCGGGGAGGCTGCGCCTGCTCCCTGAGTCCCCAGCAACGCCCGACGCCAGGGAGACGCCTGCTAGTCAGCGTGGCCAGTGTCAGGAAGGCACCTGGCGAAGTGCCGTGCTCTTCCACGAGCGTGATGGGTGCTGGCGAAGCGAAAGGTGTCCACGCCACACTGACGGGCTGCTGCCCTCCAACGAGCAGGTGCGAGCCTGGGCCCTGGGCTGCCTCCCACGGCGGCTGGGGAGGTGCTCGCGGCCACCAGGCCCGGCCACAGGCCCAGCCTCCGCGGGCTGCCAAGCTCCCCTCCAGGAAGCCTTCCCGGCAGGTGCTCGGGGAGCTGGGACCTCACGCAGCTGGCAGGACAAAGCGGCTTCCACGCTAGGGACCCGCGCATTCAGGAACGTCTGCTCCCGGGAAGAGCTCCATCTGAGACCTGCTTTCGTTTCGGCGTGGCTGTGAGGCTGCAGGGGAGTGCCTACGCCTCTCCCACCTCAACTGCCACACGTCTAAGTGGTGTCAGTCCACAATCGTTAGCACTGCTCTTTTCAGGTCCTTGACTGCTTTTTCCTCTGGGCATCAGAGGAATCGGCTTTGAGGTGGCGGGATGCCAGCTCTGAGTCCCCAAGCAGCTTCCAGGTGCCCGTTCTCACCAGTTTCCAGAAAAAATAAAAACACGTCAAACAACAAGTGGGTGAGGACGAGGGAGCCTTCCCTCGGGAAATCTTGCCAGGTCCCTGCTGTTTGTCTCTTCCAGGAAACAGGCGAGGCTTTTTTGGGCGCTGCAGGAGCCCGCCGTGGGGGACTGACACTGGGCCAGGCAGCGGGAAGAGCCCCCAAACGGCGCTCGGGGCCGGCGCAGCTCCCCTGCCTGCCCCGGGCTGGCCCCTGAGACGTGGAAGTTCATGTCTCTGAGCACTGCCGCCCTGGCTCAGAGGCCAAGTGGAAATCACAGCCGCGGCGTGGACGGTGGGGCCTGGGAGGTCGGCCCTGTGCCCTGCCCTGCTTTTCCCACCCACAGGCCTGGGAAGGGGGGAGCACTCCAAGCCACTGCATCCCAGCCGTGGCAGGAGCGGACGGCGCAGTCTTCAGACGAGAGGGCTCTGGCTGGGGCAGACGACAGAGACTTGCACGTTTGGACGCAGTGTTTATAGAGGAAGGAAAGCAAATCCTCAGCACGCTGGACGTCTTGCAGGCGCTTGGGCTCAGCATTCAAAGGGACACAGGAGCGAGGCGGCCGTGCCGGGGCATCGCGCCCAAGCCAGGACGGCTCGGAGAGTAAAAGGGGCACGATGAAGAATCACTCCAGAAAGGCAGGAAAAACCGAGGCGCATCCCTGGCAAACAGGGTCCCCTACGTCAGGGCGACTTGGAAATCGGCCGCCGTGAGTGGTGCCTACGTGATGACAATGCTCGGTGTGATGTGTCATGCCTGGGTCAGCCTCTGAATTCTAGGCTCGTTTACAAGGCAGTGCAGCTTTGATCCTGAAAGCTAACACAACAGTGACCAAGGCGAGGCCCTGATGAGGGACCACGTGGGAAGACGTGCACTTAATCAACACCTCGCGTGCTGTAACCTGCACAGAATCGGCGCCATCAAAACCCGAGCCTCTTAGGCGACTGCTCTGGTTTGCTGGGTTGGAACGTTGATCAAAGTCTCTCCCGCAGTACAATCTCTATCCAAGCCAGGCTGCAAGCATCATGAGCGCTTTCCTGTTTCTGCAGACGTGTGTGCCGTCAGGGGTACCATGGCACTCAGATGCCACGTGCCGCCCTCTGCCGCGGCCTTGGCCCTCACGGCACCCCGAGACAGGGAGGGGAGGCTTCAGGGAGGCTCTGCCCAAATGCCCGCTCATGCACCGTCTCCTGGCCCCAACCCAGCTCGTCCCCACTAAGCCCGCACGGATACGGGGTCCTCAAGGCCATTGCCAGGAGGGGCAGCCCTCGGTTTCCTTGGAGACCCCATACCTCACTGCACTTCCGGGGGAGACTGCCTAAGAGACCTGGGGTGCAAAACATCGATTAAATGCGTTTCTTCTCTGTTCACCATGTCCCGGTTCCAAGCTTGGTTTCTATCTTGGAATTTTAGAGGCAGAGCGGCATTTTCTTGTAAAGCTTCTGGGCCCCATGCCCACCACGCCTGGCACAGGGAGCTGTTTTCCCAGCCTCCCTTGCAGTGACACTGGTGCCACACGACGCGCTTGGCTTGTCCCGTGAGCAGAGGTGCGCTGGTCCCTTCTGCGGGCGGGGGCACAGAGCGGCGGGTGCAAGTTCTCCCATGCCACGGCAAGCGGGAAGCCACGCACTCCAGGCAGCACAGCCACCAACCAGACACGCGGGCCCCAACTGCCCGAGTCGCCACTCGGAGGGCCCGGCCAGCTCTGCGTGGGCTGTGGGCACGGCAGGAATAAACCGCCAGGTGTGACGCTTTTGGGAATTTTGTGTTTGTCACAGCAATGCATCCTGGCGTAGCCTTCCCACTGTGCCTGAGGACTGGCTTATCCTTCCGGTGGGGCCGAGCCCAGGACTCGCTGATTCCACCTCTGATCAGATGCACACTTACCTGCCAAAGGACCACTGAGAATCTGATAACCTGCCGGGCAGGCCGCCTTCTCCCTGAGGTGCCCCGAGCACAGTGCCTGGGGCCATGGCACACTGAGGGGCCTGCAGAGACGTACGCGTTTTAATTTTTTGCAAAACCAGAAGGGAAAAACGAATATAATGATGAATACATAATAAATCCAGCCTGGGTTACAATCGTCTCTCTACCCACACAGACGTAACCTTTACTTTTTAATACTTCTTAAAGAGGAGGCGGCCCACGACGGCAGGGGTGCCCGGGCCGCCAGCAGGCGCGGCCCTGAGGAGACCCTCCTCTCGTGGATCCCAGAGGAGAGCCAGGGATGGAAGGCGCATGTGGACCGAAAGGCCCTCCCAGCTTCCTCCCAGGAGGAGATGAACCGACTTCACGGTGCAGTCGACGCCTGGCCGAGCAGGAGCCGACCGGTGGGCGTGGAGGGGGAACGAGGCTGCACTCAGCTCAGATGCCCAGGATTCGCACCCAGCACGGGCCCCTGGTGGGGACAAGCCCTTACCTGGCTGCAGGCCGCGGAGCTTGCTCCCCGTAAGCTGATGCCACTTGTAAGCGCCTAACGCCCCAGGTGCACACCTTCCCCGGGGAGGCCTTCCTCAGCGCCCCGAGAGGACGGCACAGGCGGGCGTCCTGCGCTCCAGACCTGGCTGCACCACTCGCTGGCTGTGTGTCCTTGGGAAGTCACTCGGCGTCCCTGTGCCTTGGCTTCCTCGTCACAAAGACAAGGATGCCGATGCCGATAAGCTCCGAGGACCAAACCCGGCACAGAGTGTGTGTCCAACACAGGCCACCCCTCGGCCACGGTGGCCAGGGAGGGCGCGGAGGCTGAGCAGCCAGCGTCTCCCGAGTCTAGCCACCACGGAAGCACCTTACGACTGGGCGTGGCTCTGCAGGCACGTCCCCGTCACTGGAATCTGCAGGAAAGATGCCTGGCAGGCGCCAGCAGCTTGCACGCTGCAGTCTGGTCCAGGTCTCGGCCCTCACGAGCGGCGGGAGCTCGGGCAAGTTTTTAACCTACCCATGCCTCAGTTTCCCCACAGGTTGTTGTGACAAGTGAGGGAGAGGCTGCGTGTTAACCTTGGACAGTGCCCGGCACAGAGTAAGTGTGCAGTCAGCGCTCTTTCTTTTCTCGCGCTTCTTTCTCGGCAAGCGGCTTCCTCGTAAGGCACGGAGGAACCACCTGCTGGCGCGTGGCCTGCCCTCTCTTGGCAGCAGGCTCGCAGGCAGAGCGCGCCGCCTGGACAAGCTGCTTCCAGGCAAGCCCTGTTCTGCTCTTAGGGGCTCCTGACGCCCATCTCTGCTAAGCCCCAGCCCATTCTGGAGCCTTCCTCGGGCGCTGTGTCCCCAAGTGTGTCCTGGCCACAGCGTCACCACAAAGCAGGGCAGAGACACGCCATGCCACTGGCTCCACGCGCGTGGCTGTCTCGAGAAGTTTTTCTTTAACTGCCTTCTAAGGCAGCCTTGGAACCCTTTGCCATCCAGGGGGGCAAGGAGGTGGGATTTTCCTGATGAGTGGGGTATCCTGTCAAAAGCAAGCTGCCGTGGCGTAGGATCTGCCCCATTCTCTCAGAACGTAGCGCTGGGAAACGACGGGAAAGCTTTGGAGCCAGGAAGAGGCGGCCGGCAGTGCTGTGAACGCCTGAGAAGCTACGGAACTGGTCGCTTTGGAACGGCGAATTGCATTTCAGTAGGTTCATCTCGTGACTCTTTAAACCGCTGCACAGAGCGCGCTGCGCCCTGGTGATTCTGGGGCAGGGTTGCCTGCCGAGGCTTCGGGTCGGCACGTCCAGCGGAAAGGAGGGTGGAGGTTGGGTGACTAACCCCTCGAGGGCTGGTGAGCACAGACCACCGGCCACCCCCCCAGAGTTTCCGATTCCGTGGCCCGGGCGGGGCCTGAGAACCTGCATTTCCGCCAGCTCCCAGGGAAGGCCACAGCTTGAGAAGTCCTGGCCCAGCAGCAAGGAAAGCCACACAGTCTACAAATTCACGGCCAGGCCAGGGTTTGGGAAACACCCAAATGCCGTTCTGGGGACGACTTCACTCCCTGCCCAGCCCAGAGCATTAGGAAGCTGGGGTCCCTCCCCCCGTTTGCACACGGCCCCCCCAGAACAAAATGGTGCAACATTTGGGTGTGAAGTTCGAATTCTGCGGCCGATGGCCGGAGAGCTGGGCCCAGGCGTGGCGTGAAGCCTGACAGCCCCCTCCCTGCGGTCACATGAATTCAGAGGACGTCTGTCCAGCCTGACGTCACAGCCCTGGCAGAGAACGGCCGGCTGTGCCCCTGGGCCTGCAGGACCCTCGGAGACAGACCTGTGTCTGCTGCCCAGAGCCGTGGGTGACCCCAGCAGCCCTCGCCCCCGGCCCCGAGGGCCCTGACGGTCCCACGGCTGCATCCAGCGAGGGGCACCGAGTGGACCCAGGGACGCGGCTGTCTCCACACACGGGGGGCGCGGGAGCCTGGAGTCGTAGGATAACTGCACGCTGTCCGAGGCGCTCTGGGCAAAGTGCAGAGCGAGATGCGCGGCAAATGAGACGACACAGCGCCCGGCACGCGCCCTGCCTCTGCCGTGGCCCCTCCAGAGCACGTCTCGGCCATGGCCATGGGGGGCAACGGCTGCGGTGGGCACGTCCCCGAGCCTCACCTCAGGAGGCAGACAAGGGACCCCGCGCTCACGTCAACAGGCTCAGGGTGCCCGGGAAAGAAACATGGCCCTGGCCGTGGGACAGGCAAACGACCGCGGGGGCCCACCCAGGTCCCCGCAGCAACCTCGCAGGGAGCCCTGGGCCACCTGCCCCTCCACCTGCCGCTCGCCGCGCTCATCCCTCCAGACGCTCGTCAACCAAAGGACGTGTTGGAAAAATCCATTTCAAGGTAGAGGATGATGGGAGGGATGGATTTTAAAGACGCACGCGTTCTGCTTGCAGCGTCTCAAAGAGGGGGCTGCCTCTGGCACTGGGGAAACCCCCTCCCCGTCTGTCCTGATAGCAAAGCTGGTGGGGGGAGACACCCTGCAGCTCCAGCCTACCCCTGCAACCACCCCTGCCCTGCGCCTTAACTGGGCTCACCGATCGCCGAAACTGTCTTCAGCAGGAGGACCCCGCAGCCCTGGGGGGGTCTGCTCCTTATGCACGAAGGGCGCAGAGGTGAAGGTCCTGGGTGCCCAGACACCCCCTCAGGCCGAGCCGGGGACGGAGGACTGCTCCTCTGTGCCACCCACGCTGCTCGGAGGTGGCAGCCGTTTCCCTAAAAGCCCCAACGCGGAGGCTCAGGGGGACGGCCTTGGGGCGCTCACACTGCAGAAGAGCCCCGAGGGCCCTGGCCACCTTGATCCCCCAGTCGTCCGTGGCTCTAATTCCGCAAACGCCCCCCGGGTACCCACTGCGGGATGCCTCCTCAGGAGCCCTGTACTTTAAAGAGTCAGCCCTATGGCTACATCCCATGGCAGGACGCCCCCCCTGCAAGGCCCACAGGGAAATCAGTCCAGCGAGTGGAGCCACCCCCCTTCTGTGCCATCTGAGAGGAGCCCACGGAGAAGTGTGTCCACATCTGAGCCACACGGCACTGCCCCTGGCTGTGTGGCTCGGGAGAAATCGCCTGCCCTCTCTGTGCTCAGCTTCCTCATTTGCAGAATGGGGATCAGAAAGCAACTGCCACATAGGCTGGTTGTTCTGACAACTTGGCAAAACCTGTAAAGGCTCTTGTTCCCATCCTCCGGGTCCACCGGTACCCAGAGGCCCGTCGTCAGTGGGCTCTGGCATTAGAGCAGGTCCGGTGGAAGCCCCTAGCCTGCCCCGCCCTGCAGGCTCTCTGCTTACCTCTAGCAGCTGCACAGCACCTTCATGTTCTTTCTTAGCTTCAACCTGAGCCTGTTTTAGAATAAAAAGAGAAAAGAGTAAACAGTTAAAGGAGGGAGAACGAGAAGGGAATCAGGATGCTGCCTCATCAGTCGGGCCGCGGTTTGTTTATTTTTATGCTCCCATACATCCTGAAATTCGAGCGGTCCAACCCAGGTCTCGCTTTTCCCCTCAGGCTAGATGCAATGGGTCTTGGCTGGGATCAGAGCCCTTTGTGAAAACTGCAAAGTGCTTCCTGATCCGGCTGGGGTGAGAGGGTGGGGGCACGGATCCGATTATGTGAGAACTGCACGTGGCGGGGGGTGAGCCCAGAACGCAGGAGAATCCGCGGCGACTTCGCCCGGCTGACCGCATTTCCAAGCCCACGGGCAGTGCCGCGTGCCCTCTATGGCCCCGCTGACCAGGAAACAAGACAAGCCCCCACAAACTAGACCCCAGGGAGCTCAGGGCTCTCCTTGAGAGCTGACCAGCCCTGACAGGGTCTGGGGCGAGGGGTCACCTGCAGCATCGGCCCCAGGAGCAAGAGCCTTGACAGCTTTCGCCAAAGAAATCCTTGAGCGTGGCTGCTCCTGGGGCCAAATAGCAGAGCCCTACAAAGCTGAAACGCCCTCGTGCTTCTCCTGATCCACCCCGCGCCTGGGCATCGTGGTGCCGGCAGGCCCCTGCTGCTTCTGCCTGCCTGGCATGCGTGTCCTGCTCTCCTGGGAAGAACCCCTGAGTTTGCTGGGGATCCAGCTCCCCTCTACTGAGTACGGGCAGAGCTCCAGGTTTTCAGAGATTGGCTCAGGAGTGGGCATATGGTCCAGCCGGGGCAATGTCACTTTCCCTGGGGCTGCTGGGAGAAAGGAAGGCCCTTTTTCATGTCGGACTTGAACCTAAGAGGAGCTGAGCCTGGTGCTGCTGCAGCCATCGTGCCACCGTGAGAGACAAGGCTGGAGGTGCCAGGGCCTCCACCCGGAGAGCAATACAGTCAGCCCAAAGAGGCTTCCAGAGAGCAACCAGCTGCTGACAGAATTTTTTGACCCTGGATCCAGCTGTGCCTGAAGTTGTATTGTTTGGGACATAGATCCAGCTGCCCCTGAGGTCAACTTTTTTATGTATACAAATAAAATTCCCTTTTTGGGTTTGCTGTCCCCTGAAACCAAGCATCCTAATGAACACAATCATAAGTTGCCAGAAGACAAGATGCTGGCCATTTAAAAGACAGGGACACTGAGGTTCATAAACGTCTGAATTCATAGCCTAAGACAGAAGAGAAAAGACAGTGCAGGCTCCTGCCCGCACCAAGTTGCCACAGTTGTGCAGCCCTTCCCAACGGAGCAGGGAAACACCCACTTCCCAAGCGGTTATCTCGACGCTCCACTGTACCTTCCTCTTCAAGTACCACTCACTAATACAGAATCCACACATCGAGATGTGCACTTGGAATTCTTAGCTTCTGTGGGAATAGTTTCTCTCTAGGACCTAGAGAATAATTAGCGGTGAGCTATCCAACATCAGAAGTAAGCAAATGAGCATTATCTTAGCAGCTTCTCACAAGCAGGGTTAGGAGAGGGAGGGTTTGGCTTCCCCAGCACAGACCAAAAGTGAAGAGCATTCTGAGATTTCTATCGAGTTCATTCACGTGCGTTTCATTCTCACATATTTCCGACAAGGTTTTTAAGACTTGAGGAAGTAAAGAGAACCCAGCAAATTAGTTATGCCACTTTTGAATCCAACTTCAATAGTCAATTGCTAAAAACAGTTCCTTTCAAAGCGAAAACAAGAACAATAAACAACAAAAATAGAAAAAAGAAAAACAACCAGAGAACATATAGGGATTTTATAAATGGCACCACCATTGAGTCCGTTGAGCCAAAGATGGTTTTCAGCTGGCTGGGTTAAAAAACAAAACCTAAAAATACTCCACAGCAGGCTGCTAAAACCCAGCCAGTCGGCAACAAGTCAGCTTTCAGCTTCCAATGCAAATCAGGAGTTCTGTTTCACAGGCTACTGGCAAGCCGGGCCGTTGGGCATTTAGAATAGATCGTTAAAATTAACAGTCAGAATTGGCTGCACTGGATTCTTGCAAAGTCTAAGCAACAGCTTAGCAAAGCTCATTTCGGGGCCGTCAGCTCGTCAGAAGGCTGCGAGCCTCGTTCAGACGCAGATTCCTGCAGGACAGAGCGGAGCTCGAGTGGAACCAAGCTCGAGTGGAACCAAGCTCGAGTGGAACCAAGCTCGAGAGGAACCAAGCTCGAGTGGCTCCGGTCCTCCTGCAGTCGGAATCGGGGGTGGATTCACGGGGACCAAAGCCCCCGGAGCGCGGGTCCCGGTGGTGGGAGGACGCGGATAAACAGAAGGGACGTTCAGTTTCCTCTCCGTTAGACGGGCAGAGGGTGGGGAAGGAACGCTGGACACTGCCCAGTGGACACTGGCTGGGGAAGGGCAGCAAAGTAGGCGAGACGCACGGCCTGAGGGCCCTCTAGTCGGGGGCCTGAGCGGCCGGGGAAGGACAGAGGGTCCAGGTAGCCGCTGGGCTGAGCCAGTGCAGCGGTCAGTGTACAGCCACCCGGCCGTCCACGTGCAACGGAAGCCGAACATCCCAGCGGAGTGCCTCCGGCCAAGCTCTAGTTATAATTGCATGGCAAGTCTGCTTCTCTTAGTGTCATGCATTCCCGTTGGAGCCTCAAAACAGAAAGCGATTGCTTCACACCTGGGAGGGAATTTTTTGTTTTTTGAGGAGGTACCAGTGCTTGAACCCGGGACCCTGTACGTGGGAGGCAGGCACTCAACCACTGAGCTACATTTGCTTCCCCCTTTTCACCCCGTGGGAAGGATTTTAAAGCTCAGTAAAACCCCTCAGCCCTGCAGATAGATTTTTAATATGGAAAGCCCTTTTGCTTGCCCACTGGGTTAGTCTCACTGCATCTCCTTCTGGGACGAGGATGTAACTGCAGAACAAAGCCTGAAATGGCCGTGAGGCGGCCGGCGCGAGAAGAGCAGGGGGCCTCGGAGCCGATAGCGAGTGGACCGCGCACGCTGTCTCCCTCAGTTTCCCTGTCTGTAACTTGGGGTTTGTGCCCACTCCCCCCGGGCTTGCTGAGTGGTGCAGGTTCATCCCGGATGGGGATGCCCGACTAGCCGGGGGCCCTGGAAGGAAGAGGTGCTGGCTACACAGAGAACTGAACAAAGGGAAAGTGGCAGCGAGCTCCAGGGAAGAGAACGAGGGGTACAGGAAGGGGGCCTGGGGGCGCCAGCAATCGGGGCAGGTGCTGGGGAGAGCACAAGACATGGGTCCGAGATCATCCGCAGGGCGAGAGGGGTGCAGAAAGGAATTGGGGTTCAGAGGAGACCCACACAGGCGCTATTTAAGCCCCCAGGCCAGGTGAGGCCATGAAGGCGAGTGTAGATTGAAGAGCCTTGGGTTGCCCCTGAGGGCTGAGAAGGGTCTGTGTGGTAGGAGGAGCGCAGTCAGGTGGGGGTCCCGGAAGCCTGGAGGGGAGAGACTGGCCTGGTCAAAATCTCCCCCTGGGTCAAGCAAGATGGGGGCACAACTGGCCACTGGGTGTGAAATCCCTGAGTGACTCGACGGGGCCACTGCGGGGCCTGGGGAGGGCAGCGTCCAACTCGTGGGTTCACGAAAGAGTGGGCATTGCAGACAGAGAGGAGACAGCTCCAGAACCATCCTGGGCCTTCGGGGCATTCTGGTGCCTCCCACAGCAGTGGGGGGCCAGGAACAGCCCCTGGCCAGCCCCTGGCCAGCCCCTGCCTGACCCCTGGCCAGCCCCTGCCTGACCCCTGGCCAGCCCCTGCAGCAGAGCCTTCCGGCTGCCGCACGCTGGCCTTGAGCCAGCTGGGGGCCTGTTAGCTGGTCAGCCGCGTGACGCTTGGTGAACTGGCTCACGCCTCAGCCTCCGGTTTCTCCAGATGCTTCAGGAAGCCGGAGCCAGGGCTAAGGCAGCCGCCGCCAAGCAGCCCCGGCACCCAGGAAGCACCTGGTTCACTTCGGGGCAGATATGCCCTCCCAGGTCGCCCCAGGTCAAGATAGGCAGGTCTAAAACCCCCCTCCAAGCCTTCTCAGCCTGCCAACAGGGAAAGAAAGAAAGGGGTGCCCCCTCCCCATTTCTCAGGAGGAGGAGACAACAGGGACGCCTCGTGGTTTCTTTCTTCCACTTACACCTTGGAGCCTTTTCCCTCCTCTTCAGAAAATTCCCCAAGTAGTAAACTCAGCTGAGCCAGTTTGAAAGAGACATGTGTGTCTGACTCTCACATAGCTCTTGAGATTTGTAAATGCAGTTTGTGCTTTTTTAATCTATGAAACAAAAGAGTTGGATGGAGCGGTCCCTGATCCCCGCCCCAAGCACACGCAGAAGGAACACCCTGCTTTCTTTCACTGTGTGCAGTTTAAGCCAAATCGGATGACCACTCCCCTTTGGAATAACTTGATTGTAATCATGACTGATAATAATTGTAACTTTTTCTCCAAGACCATAAGCATAAAAACGTGCATGCCACAAGCATACAGCTCCACGATTCTGCTTCTCCCTGTGTCCGAAACATTTCCCATCCCTGCCAGCAGGAATGGGAGGCTCACTTCCTGCTGTCTCACTAGCATTGGAGGTTGTAACTACTAAATGGATTCCGATGGCCAAAAACCAAAGTGGGGGCCCCGCCCCACCAAGGTGGTGCAGACACCCACAAAGCTCCTCCCGCACGGAAGCTTGAACAGCCGGCAGGAACCGGCAGGAGCAGCCTTCTCCGGGCTCCAGGAGACAGTTAAACCCGCAGTGACGCGGTGAGCCCAGAGGAGAGAAAGGCCCTTACAGCTGCCCTGGCTGCCCCACCCACCAGCTTGGCGCGGAGCCGACCTGCGCTCCGGTGCAGGTCCCTGGTCCTCGTGCACATCCTGGGAGCACGTCATCTGGCCCAGTCTGCCTGGTGGTGCCTGAGGGACTCACTGCACCAAAACTTGCCCTGCAAGAAGCAGTGGCTGAAGCAAAGAAGAACTTTAAAGTATTAGAAACCATCAAAGAGGAGGACCAGACCTGGGACATGCAGAGAAAGACTTATAAAAAAGAATTCATCGTGCTCAAAGAGCTAAAGGAAAACATGGACAAAGAACGAAGGAAATCAGGAAAATGATAGATGAACACAAAGGATATCAAAAAAGAGTGGAAATTATGGAAAGGGACCAGACAGAGCTGAAGATACAAGTGACAGAAATGAAAAATCGCCTAGTGGGTTCAACAGCAGATTGGATCTGGCAGAGAAACAATCAGTGAATTGAAGGTAAGACCACTGAAATCATCCAGGGTGAGGAGCAGAGAGAAGCAAGAATGAGGAGAAGTGGACGGAGCCTGAGGAACCTGTGGGGCGTCATCAAGCATACCTACATACACACCTGGGAGTCCCAGGAGAGGAGAGGAGAGAGAGAATATCCAAGGAAATAAAAAATCTGAAAACTTTCCAAATTTAATAAATGACATGAATATGCACACCCAAGACTCTCAGCAAACTCCAAACAGGATAAACCCAAATAGACCCACGCTGCAGCATATTATAACCAAACTGCCGAATGCCAAAGGCCGAGAGGTATCCTGAAAGCCACAAGAGAGAAGCAGCGTCTCGCACAGGGAGCCCCCAGATTCAGTGCCGACTGCTCACTGGGAACCTCGGAGGCAAGGAGGCGGTGGGAAGAAATAACTGAAGTGCTGCAAGCAATGAAATTATCACCAAGCGTTCTATGTCCGTCCGAACCGGACCCTCCCTCCTAAATTGCGCTCAGCCGTGTTCTGTCTGGCGTACCGCTGCCACCCCTTGCCCTTCAATTCAAAGCCCTCTCCCTTGTCACAAGCCATTCTCAGTGAAGCAGCTTTTTAAACGTGACTCGGATCCTGTTATTCTCCGGCTTCAGCCTCCGGTGGTTTACTGTTTCCCTTGGAGTGAAATCCAAACTCCTGATGGTCCACAAAGCCCAGCCCCCCTCCCTGACCTCATCTCCTGCCCTCTCCCCAGCTGCCCCACAAGGCCACGCTGGCGTCCCCCGCCTAGGACGTCTGTGCCCCGCTCCCTGCACTGCGTGCTCTTCCCAGGCGGCAAGGGGGGTCTCCTCACTGAGCTCTCGCCCTCTCTTAGCTGCTTCCCCATCGGTCTCTGCCAGCTCATCCTATTTATGTCCCCGTGGCACAGTCACCATCTGCACTTGCTCTGATTTGCTCGTTTGCTCGTTCACTCACTTCTGTTCCGTGAGCGCAGGGGTCCAGTCCCATTTGCCTGATTTCTCACCTTCTAGAGCAAGTGCTAAATGGCTGGTGAGGAGATGGCAGACAACCAACATTAGCTGGATGAATGAGCGAGCCGTCCGTCATCAGCCACGGCGTGGTGGCTGTCCGTGGCGGGAATCGAGGGGAAACGCAAACTCTGGAAAGAAGCCCCCAATCTCCTTCCACTCAAGCTTTGACCTTGCTCTCCTAATGTTTCTTAAAAATCAGAGCTTCTAAGGAATTACAAGATTGGCACATGCGCATTTCATCGAGTTTCTCTTCCTCTGCTCCCCCCACTCAGGAAGCATCGATGTGTCCAAAATAGAGAAAATGACAAATGAGGGATAAAGGGAGCAAAGGAAATTGGATGATGCGCAAGAGAGATAATAGGGGCTGAAAAGCAGAGCTGGCTCTAGCTTGTTTTCCTTGGCATCACATGACTAGCAAATCTCATTCCAGGCTCTCGGGGAAGGCTCGGCTGAGAAAAGCCGGCTTCTCACGCTCGCTGGGCCACGCTTGTGTTTCCGCTGACTTGTGACCGTCTCCGGCAGACCCGGCGGGGCAGAGCTTCCGGAGGCCTGGTGAGCGAGTGCAGGTCTGATGCAGCCGTCTCGGGCCCGGGAAGACGAGAGTGAGGCTCTGACCGCAGCCCAGCAACATCCCTTCTGGATAACATCTGACGAGACGCTGCTTCTCGGCGCTGCCGCCTTATCAGGACAGGAAATGAGGGCTGTGACGCCCCGTCAGGCTGGCGCCGCCAAATCTGTCCTCACTGTGAGGTCGCGGTGGGCGGCGAGGGCAAGGCCCCCCGCAGTCCTGCTCGGTTAGCAACGGGCTCTGCCAAGGGGCCCTGGAGGAGAAGCCCCATTGCCAGCCAGGTGGGAAGCCAGAGCGTGCCGTGAGCCGAGGTCAGGGCCTGGAGAGACGGGCAGACGGGCAGGGCTGCACCCGCGGAAGCAGCCAGGGGTCGGGGTGCTGGGCAGCCACGCCCGCCACCCGCGTCCAGGGGCCAGCCTCGGGCCAGCTGCAGGCCGGGTGGAAGCCACGCAGCCCCTGCTTCCGCCACCTGCCCGCGCCGGACAGGGGCGGTGGAGGCACAGGGCACGGAAGGATGAGAGGAGGGGGCTCTGCACCCGCCCCCACCTCCTCGTTTCAAACGGGCACCCCCAGCTCCTTGGCCGGAAAGAGGCAACTTCATGCGCATTCGGTGGAGGGAGGAGGACCTGGCTGGGGCCTTCGGCCGCCAGCCCCTGCGGGATCTCGTTCCGATCCCGCCCAGTCCTCCTCCTCGCCCCTCCACTGCCCGGCCTCCTTCCCTCCCTGGGCTCTCTCCTCTCTGCCCGTTTCCTTCTTTCTTTAGCGTCTCTCTCTCTCCCTTTCTCTACAGGCTTGTACTACACGTGGCTCTGCGTATCGGCCACGTGTGTACCCCTCCCCAGGATAACGTGCACAAACTTCCTCTCTGTTAACCTCCCGCCACTCCCTGGTGTGGATGGACCCCGTCCCAGCCCCGTGACGACAAAACCCACGGGAAACCCTTTCAGCTGCTCCTGCCCCCAGGACGGGGATCGCCACGACCAAGCTGGCGTGCTCTTTTCGCTGAAACCGATGCGGTCAGATTGCTTTCCCCGCAACAGCGGAAGCAGCCCCCTCCCCGCTGGCCGGGCAGGGCACTGCCGCCTTCCCACATCCTCCAGGAGCAGGCCTTACAACTGGCCGTCTGGGCTTCCACCACAGAACAGGACAGTCGTGTGCGGAAAACTGGAAACACACAGGGAGGCAGGGGCGAGTCCGAGTCTCTGTGCGAGGGAGGCCCAGGGGGAGGGTTCGGGCCGCCCTCGCCCGGCTCGCCTCCAGCAGGAGGTCGCTTTCCCGCTGCTGCTGAGGACAGCAGGGCCCGCCGCCGCCTCTCGCCGCACGCCCAGGAGCCGGCACCCACCGGGCCGCGCCGAGCGCCAGCCAGCTCCCTGCACCCTGTGCGGATTCGACCCTGCCGTCCCGGGTGGGCCTGGCAGCTCTGGCCGCAGGACGACTCCGGGGAAGCCGCGAGAACGTCGCCTTCCTCCTCCTGCTTTGCGGATTCGTTTGCAGCGCCGTCGGCCAGGGAGCAGGCCCGGGGCTCCCGCACAGGGGCCGTCCTCCTCCCCCTGGGTTTGAAACATGTGCACCCCTCTTCCGTTTTCTTCCTTATAACAGCAAAGGTTTACGGGTCTTGTCCTGTGTCCTGGGCACTGTCCTAAGCTTTCTACCTGGGCTTCAGTCATGGAGGAGGGAGAATGGTAACTAGCCCCATCCTACAGATGGGGAAGCTGAGGCCTTCCCTGCTCCCCACAGCTGCAGGTGGCTGCCCGGGGTTCGAGCCTGGGTTCTGCTCTCTCCTAGCTCTGATGAATGGGGTCCCACTCCAACTGCCAGTCCACGTTCTTCCTGGCTTATCCCTCTGGACAGACACCCAGGGAGGCCCGTCTGTCCAGGTCTGTCACTAAGGGGGCGGGGACCAGCAGAGGGGGGCTCCAGGCTCTGTCCTCTCGGAAGGCTGCGAACCTGCGCCCGGAGCCTGCCTCCACTGCCTCTGCTCTGAGCATCGGCCGCATTTTCTCACCTGCGTGGCCGTCACCGAGGCCAACCTGTGAGCCCCATAGCAGGCACCGGCCACGGCGCGACTCAGCGCTCGAGAAATCCACCGAGCAGGAGAAACCGCGTGGCACAGAGCTGGCTTTTCACACTTATGGCCACCAAAGCAGGCCACGGCGCCTGCCACCACGCAGAAGGGCTTAGGGGCCAAGCATAAAACGTCTTTAATTCTTCCATTGCCTTTCTTTTTTGCATTATGAAATACACACGAAAGCTTTATGGTTGCTATTTAAAATTGGGGCTATTTTACATAAAAGTTGGGTTTCTTGAGAAATGGGAAGCTCTCGCCACAGATTCCACCCCAAGTGGCTGGCGCAAGCTGAGCCAAGGCTGCTCCCTTCCCCCGGGGTGCACCCTCCCTCTCCACGGCCCCCGTTATGCCGCCTGCCACCGGGGTACGCAACTCTTGTTTTGAGCATCTTCAGTTACGAGGCACCAGGGCTTAATCGAGGGCGGGGGGCTAACGTCTTCCTTCTTGCCTTGAACTCGCTTTGCTGATTTCTTTTGAAGTCTGAAGGGTTTCAGCCTTCAGGAGCCACGGGGGCAGGAG
>JAKSZT010053818.1:163197-197427 GCA_026826555.1 Tolypeutes matacus | reverse complement strand
GGGGGGGGCTGAGGGGGCGGTGGGGGCACGGGGAAGTACGGCAGGGGGCGCAGGAGGAAAGTTCATTATTTTCACCAGTTTTTCCCAGTCGACCCCACCCAAAAGCTCCTGCCTGCTTTAAGAGGGAACGTGGACGCCCTCCGTTTCTCAGTCTGTGAAGGACCGTGGCTGGCGGAGACTTGACCTCTGTCTTAAAACGTTGCTTCCTTCTGCCCAGCGGTCTGTACGTGGCCACCCTCGTGGTGCATGGCCTGGACTTGCCTCCAGGCACTAAACGGAATGTCCTCAGCGTGCCCTCCACTGTCTCTGGAAAGGATTCCGGCTTCCTCGCCAGCTGTGATTACCACGGCCCTGCTGCAGACCAGCGGTAGCTTCACAATTGCTGTGAGAACGCTCACAGGAGAGCGGGGCCCTCGGGGAGCGGGGCCCTCGGGGGAGCGGGGCCCTCGGGGAGCGGGGCCCTCGGGGGAGCGGGAAACTCGGGGAGCGGGGCCCTCGGGGAGCGGGGCCCTCGGGGGAGCGGGGCCCTCGGGGGAGCGGGAAACTCGGGGAGCGGGGCCCTCGGGGGAGCGGGAAACTCGGGGAGCGGGGCCCTCGGGGGAGCGGCGCCCTCGGGGAGCAGGAAACTCGGGGAGCGGTGCCCTCAGGGAGCGGGAAACTCGGGGAGCGGGAAACTCGGGGAGCGGGAAACTCGGGGGGGCGGGACCCACGGGGAGCGGGGCCCACGAAACACGGAGCCAAGGGTGTTTGTCAGCTGACCCGCTCACGTGCGAGCTGGACGGGCAGACGAGCATGGCTCCCCGCCCACCCCCTCGTCGAGCCTGCGGGGTCTGACCTCGTCCCCCCACAGCCCCCTGAAGACGCCCGGTTTTGCTGTGCTTCTCTCCTGCCAGCAGGGCTGTCGTCGATTCAGCGGCTCCACTTGGAGCCAGGACTTCCTAGTCTGTCTGTCCAGCCATCTCAGGGACCTCCTCTCCCTGCACCCACCGCAGCCCACTGCGGTTTCCCGGAGCGCAGGGCCACAGGGCATCTCTACCAGCACGGCGCTGTTCATCCAGCAGACGGGCACCAGCTGCTCGCTGAGCACGAGGGGCCGCGCAAGGTTCTGGCAAGAGCCACGCCAAACAAAAACGCACAAACACAGCCTCAAAAAGTTAGAGATGGAATCGCCACGCGGCCCGTCAAGCCCACTGCCAGCCAGGAAGGCGCACCCCTGCACGCCGACGTTCATCTCCACGGCAGAGGGTGGGGCGCACGCAGCAGCCCACGCCCACCGCGGAGAGCTGTCAGCCGCACGGAGAGCAAGCTGCCCCCGCCACGGCACGGAGGAGCCTCGCCCCAAAGGACAGCTGCCACCCAGCTGGCGTGGGATATCCAGAGCAAACTGGTAAGGACAGGAAGTAGAGCGGTGCCAGCTGAGGCAGGGACGTGGTGTGGCCGCGCAGTGGGGCAGTTTCTGTTTGTGCTGATGAGACGTTTTGGTGACGGACGATGCTGATGGCGGCACATCCTCATGAATGTGGTTAATGCCACGGATGTGTGTACATAAGAGTGGCTAAAGTGGCAAGTTTCACGTCATACATATTTACCTCAATGAAAGGTTAAAAACAAATATGCAAGCAAAAACCGTTCTCTCAGAGCGGACATCCTGGGGCGGGGACGACCCTGGGGCATATACTATATCAGACAGTGCTCTGGGCTGGTAAAGTGTGGACGGGTGGGTGCAGAGCTGCAGCAAAGGAGGGGCTCCCATCCCACAAGGTGCCACGGAAGGCCTCGCAGCCCGTGGGCAAAACCGTAAATCGGAGGGAGCATGCCATGAGGGACACGAATAGTGTGGAGTGGCCATGGCTGAGGGGCTTCCAGGGGCTGGTGGCATGGCACAGCCATGCGCAGGAGGGTGGCATAGCCGTGGGCGGCGGCAGCAGGGTGGCTGTGGGCAGCAGGGTGGCACGGCACAGCTGTGGGCAGCAGTGGCATGGCCATGGGCAGGAGAGTGGCATGGCCGTGGGCAGCAGTGGCGTGGCCACGGGCAGCAGGGCCATGGGTGGAGGGCCTTCTGGGAAGGCTGGCATGGTGCGGAGGAGCCTCACCTTCTCCCTAGACACGTCACCAAGCTAACCGCCGACGGCGCTGAGCGGGCGTGAGGGACACCACGAGCCACCTGCACACTGGCTCGAGCACGAAGACTCGTGGGCTGGCTCCCTCTCCACGCCTCCAGGCCGTTGTGGTGCCAGCAGACCCAGGTCTCCGTGGCTGGAACCGGCCAGGTGCCCCTCGACGAGTCCCTGCAGCCCGCAGCCTGCGGGGTCTCTGCACACACAAAGGCCTCCTGTCCCCCCTTGGCTCAGGATGGCCGGGGCTCCTCGTCACCCTGAGCAGTGGAGGGAGTGCAGCCATGGCGGGCGGCGGACCCTGCGTTTCCTGGCCCCTGCCTCCTCTCTGGCGTTGCTCTCGGGCCCTCGCTCTGCCCAGACAGCCGGGCTCCTGCCCTTTGCAAAGCCACACGCTTCCACCTCGGGGCCCTTGCACGGGCCGCTGCCTCTACCAGGCAGACTCCCCCTTGTCCCTGCACCTTCTGATCTTTGTCCAAACACTACCTGCTCGGTGAAGCCTCCCCGCCTGCCTCATTCCAGCCGTGACCCCCCAGCACTGTCCCCCCTGCTTCACTCTGCCCCCAAGCACCTACCACCATCTAACACCTTGCCTCACCTGCCTGCACCGGTCTTCACCTGCTCCTCCCCCAGAAGGCACACAGGCCCCTTGCCCCCGCTGCAGCCCTGCCCCTGCCGCTGAACCCTGATAAGTGCCCACCCGGCCCCCCGATCGGCCCTCCCAGAGCTCAACCCCTATCCCCACCCCCACTCTGCCCAGCTCCTGGACCTGCCCAGGCCTCCCCACCAGGTGTTTGCAGGGACAGCACGGAGCCCCCGTGTGGTGGGGGTGCACCTGGCATTTCATGCCGTGACGTGGGGCTCAGGGTTCACGAGCCAGAACGCCCGGGTGCAGACCCAGCACCGAGCCTCTGTGCCACGCCTCCGTCTCCTGGATTAACAGTGATTACCGTGTTACCGTGGAGGATTAGCTGCTAGTTAACAGCTAACTAGAGCTACTAGTCAACGCCGACCCCACAGCGCTGTTGGACTCTGGCGTGCGTCTGAGTCCTGGGCGTAGGAAGCGCCCTGTCCCTGCCCCGTGAGTACCGGAAACCTTCCCGCTGCGCTGCCCCACGACGGGCCCCATGCAGTCCTGAGCCGCAGGTGCCCGGTGGCACTGGGGCCTGGGGCGACGGGTGAGGAGGGGGCGGCCAAGCGGTCTGGAAGGCATTTACGGAGCTGTTTAATTCCGGCCCGGCCCCGCTAACTCCCGTGCCGCTGTTGATTTGGGGAGCGGGCACTGCCACGCGCAGCCTGCGTGGCCTCTGCTTAGCTTGGGGAAGGTGGTGATCCGTGCCAGAAGGAAACGCTTTTCCTTACCAGGGCGCGATGGCAACGGTGACCGACCAGGGAAAAAGTCCCGGGGCCGCGGCGCTGGCTCCTCGAGGGAGACGGTCCACCGGGTACAGGGCGCGGCCCCTCTGTGCGCTGAGCGTCTGGCAGGGTGAGGCCAGTCCGTGACGTCAGGCTGAGGGGCCAAGCCACTGGGAAGTGGCCGTCGGAGCAGCACAAGCGCACAGACCCACAGCCTGCAGACGCGAGGCTTCGCGGCGACCAGCAGGAGGACGGGGCCCCTGGGGGCCGTTTTCCAGGTCAGTGCCCCCTCTCCAGAGCCTCCCTTTCCTCCAGCCACTGCCCCCTTGCCCTACTTCTTTCTTGACCGCACTTCTCGCCCCTTCCTCCGCTTGCCTCGCTCCCTTCGGCATTTTCAGGCCGACCTGCCTCTTCCCCGACTTGCAGAGTCCCCTGTGCAGGTGGCCGAGCCGACGCCCCTCCACACGTGCCGCTCGGTGCCCTGCAGCGCCTCGCGCCTGGCTCCCTCCACCGGCGGCTCTCTAAATGCCGGGGCGGTCGCTTCCCTGAGCCTCTTTCCTTAGGTGACCGTGTCTGGTTTCGCGGTTTTAATTGCCATCTATAAACGTGCGCTCCGAGCTTTGTCCCGGTCCCTGTGCTCGTGCCCAGCTGCCTGCTCGACATCCCCACGTGGCCAGGTAGAGGAAACCCACACTCGGCTTGCCCCAAACGGGATTCTTGGCTACCTTTCTCGAGCCAGGCTGCTCCGTCCTCGTAAATGACCACCTTCCGCTCAGTCCCCGCGGCCGAGAGGCAAGGAATCCTTCTTGACCCCCTCCCGCCTCACTCCGCATCCAGTTCTGGCAGCACCCTGCCTTCCCCAGACCCACCTCGTTTGTCTCTCCGTCGCCAGCCCCGGGCACGCCACCCTGACTGCATTCCCAAGCCACAGAGCGACTCGCAGCCAGCCTCCAGCTGCCCCTCCTGCCACCCCCAAACTTCCCCCCAAGCAGCCAGGGCCCTTCCAAAGGGAAGCCATGGCGTCTCCTGTTTACTGCGCTCCACGGGGCTGCCAGCCTCCTCCAGGCTGGGGGCGGCTTCTCCGTCAGGGTCTCTCCTCTCTCTCCCCCTTCTTCACCACACTCCAGGGACACTGGTCTCCCACCAGGGCCACTGTAGCATCAAGGGCCTCCTCACCTCCAGCTGCTGGACTTGCCCTTCCCTCTGCCCAGAATGCTTGTCCTGGTCCTTCCCAGCACGTATCCCTATCAGAGACTGTATTGTTTATTCCTGCGGTTTTCCTAGGTCTCCCCTGCTGCCCCTCACCTGTGAGCTCCACGAGGCTGGAGGCTGACCCCTGGTTGGCTGGTGCCCCCGGAGCCTGGTGGGATAAATGCCAGCCCACGTGCCGCCCTCACCAGGTCTTGCCCCTGAGCCGCTGTCTCTCTAGGTCACTGAGGCCGCTGTCGTTTCGCAGTAACGCTGAGATCCGCTTGGTGCAACTCCGATCCACTTCTGTAATCACACTTAGCTGCAGGAGAAGGCCCTGCAGCCCTCTTCCCGCCTCCATGTGCGCCCTGATATTTGCTGAGTTTTCAAACAGTGATAATGGAGGGCAGATGCGCTGTGCGGCCGTCGGGAAACTCGGCTTTTACATGTGGGGAGAAGATGGCATCCTTACTTCCAGGGATCCTGAATTTTAACCCAGTAGTGAAAACCATGAACCAGACACATCAACAAATTGCCCTGGAGGAGATCTATGCCCACGGGGTAGGCGTTGCCCCTTTATCAAGCACCTCCTCTAAGAAGCTGTTTTTACGGACAGGTGGGGGGCAGACTGAAAGGGATGGTGAGAGAAGATTACGCCAAGAAAAGGAGAGAGAGACGCTGATGGCTGAGCTCCATGGAGCCAGGTGTACGGGAAGAGAAAGGCGTACTCGGGAGCGGGTGGGAGAGGGCTGTGTGTTAGAGAGAAAGCGGCGAGATCTGTGAAACGGCCGAGAGAGACAGACAAGCCCCGTGGCCACACGAGCGTGCTAAATGCATCCCTCTATCCTGTCAGAGGGAAGCACTGATTCATCCTGCCTCGTGCTAGTTTTCTAAATATGCCAGGAGCACGTCGAAACGCCTACAGGAAGTCGCCGTGTAGCAGGGATAATATTTTTGACATGTGAATGGAAGGTTCTCTCTGCGACCTTCTCTTCTCCTCTCTTCTGCTCCCACGGCCCACTCAGGTGGCTAAGCCATCCTGCCCCCAGTGGCCCGGGGGGCCCGAGGCCGAGGCACGAGCTTCCTGGATTCTGCTCTGCAGGTCCTTTGGGGAGGCAGGAAGGAAGCGCGACTGCTTGGCAGGAATCACCTGAGAACAGAGCTTCCCTCCCAGCCTTCAGGAAACGACGGCTCATCCGAGATGGAGAGATGCACGGAGAGGAAAAGGCGAGTGTGCAGACACTCGGGGATTCTGGACAGAAGGGCTCTGAGATCTGCTTTCTGGAAAGTTCCAGAGAGGTGAAACGCTGGGGAATTCTGGCTGGGGTGAGTCTAGGAGAAGGAGCCTTGAACAGCATGGCAGATGTCTGGATGACACTGGGGCCAACAAGAATTCCAATGAAACCATACACTAGACTTTTTAAATTATTTAGTCATATTTTACACTGACACAGGAATCTTTTAATTTTGTCTCTAAAATCATAGAAACAACTGGTCAACCTGGCAGGCATATGTCTATTTAGAGCCTGTATGGAAACTCTGAGAAGTGGACAAAACCCTGGGCCCTCGGCACATGCCCAGGTGGACTTAATCTTGGTGTGATGGTCAAGTGTCCAGGGGTGCCCAGATCTCTCGCCCCTTCGCCTACCCTGCTCTGTTTCACAGAAGACCACATTGTCCTCTGCTTCTGGGTGACTCGTCAGGAGGTGGCACTGGTGGAGGGCCGGGGGCAGGGAAGAGACTAAGGAAACGTAGCCGCGGCCGTTTGAGATTTATGAATCCCAGAAAGAGAAAGAGTGTGCTTGAAAACTAGCGATTCCCTTTGACTGTACTGAGTCCAGCTGCGGGGCCTCTGACTGGGTTACCTGCTAAGGTGGCACTCGGGGCCTCACCCGTCAGCAGGGCGTGGCTCGGGCTGCGTCCCCGCCCCCTTGGTGGGCTGATATGGATGGACTCGCTCAATAAGACACACGCGAGGAAAGAACCTCGTCATTTTGACCCTGCCGTGTGACAGAGGGGAACAGGCTCAGACAGAGGCGGCGTTTTGCCTGACAGATGGGCACTGCGTCCGCCTCGGGAGCACCGAAGGGAAGGAGGGAGGAGGAGCAAACGCAGGCGGAGAGGGAGGTTTGCTCACGCTGGCACAGCCGCGGTCGGCTCCAGACCAAGAGGCAGGCAAGCAAGCCGTTCTTTATTTACAAGGTTATTCATACGCTGTTATCACTCAAACCTCACACGGAAGGAAACAGAGTGCAGCTCCCCAGAGCCGGAGGCAAAGGCTCTGTGAGCTCACAGCTGGTCCAGCAGGTGGGCCTCTGCCCACGTCTCAGCCCCCACGCAGCCGCCGCGCGAGTCTTCAACCCTCACGGCTGAAATCGGGAAGAGAGCAGAGCGGTCGAGACAGGTATAGAAGGCCCGGGAAGAAGCCCTAAGCCAGGAGAGAGGGGAAGCCTTTAGAGGCAAGCCCTGTGCCAGCTGAGGCCAGGAGAGAGCAGAGCCTGAGGGAGGAAGCCCAGAGGGGAAGGAGGCACCGGGCAGCGCTCGGCGGCCAGCTGGCTTCACCACGTGGCGACCCGCCGGCACCAACAGGAGCCGACTTTGGTGAGAAAGCGTCTCTGATGGTGCCTTGATTTGGCCTTGGAACTGGAGGCTTTTACCCCCAAATAAATCCCTACTATAAAAGCCAAACGCTTCTGGGGCTTTGCATCGGCACCCCTTCGGCAGACTAACGCAGCGGCAGCCCTTCCCCACTTTCTCCCAAGTTCAAGCTTGTCAAGGAACCCCTCGCCAGGCCAGCTTTCTGTCCTTTCTACGTGCCTCCAACTTTTACACTCCCTCTGCCCACAGCGATGTGCTTTCCTCCTAAATAGCTCCAGGTCCACTTCCAGCCTCCGCTCTGTTAGGAGTTTGTGCTCAGGAGCTCTTACCTCGCTGGTCTCTCGTGAACACCTGCTCTCCTTGTCTGCCCAGCGTGGGGTGGCAGCGTCCTAAACCCTCCAGGGGAGACCACCCTTTCCCTATAGTCAGCCCTTGGCTCCAGGGTCTGGCATATGATTTAAACTCCATGGCCATATGACACAAAGCTAGACCAGTGGCACTCAGTTCTGAGGCTTTTGCTAGAAATACTGGGATAACAGGAGAAGATTCTCTTGTCTGGTTGCTAACCTGGTGGATTGCACACTGGAGGGCCTGGGTACCATTCCTGCCACGACTTGGTGGGACCTGCCTGGTAAAAGCCAACAGAGAAGCAGCAAGCAGAGCCAAAGACGAAATGACACTGTCCTCGATGACATCAGCTGAGCACCTTGATTCAGCTGTGGCTGAAGCCTAACCTATTTCTCAGACTTTCCATTTTGTAAGCCAGTTGTTGTTTTGGTTTTTTTTTGGTAAAAACTCTCTCAAAAGGCCCTAACGTATTTTTCAACAGCATCTGTGGCCGCCACACAGCTTAATTCTGTAACGTATTGCGTCATTCACTGAACCTTCTCGACTTTTCAGTCGTCCCTCAAAATGAAGGTGTCACTTGGCAGATCATGATGGTTTTGAGCCACTTCCACTACAAATGTGGGAAGAAAACAATCAGAGCAAAAGGAGATTTCTAGAAGTAAAATGATACATTGTCAGCAGCAGAAAGAGTACAAGCTGGGGCGCAGGGAGGCCGGGGGTGAGGAGGCAAGAGTAGCTGGTTTTCCGTGACTGTCACAACGTCAGAGACGCCAAGGCAAGGTTGGGAGGCACCGGGGGCCGTCTCTCTCTCTCTCAAAGCCACAGGATCGCGGTTACTGGAAGAGAACTACCTCGTTCAAGAAAAAGAACCCTGTCCAGAGGGTACGCGTGGTTTGTGAAGGTAGAGGCCCACCGCGGAAGCCGGGACCGGTGGCCAAGTCACGGGGCTAAAACGGCCACGTGTAAACTGGCGTGGGAGCTCAGCCACGCTGGCAGAGGGGAACGGGCTGCTTCCAGAGTTCAGGGGCAAGGGGCATGACGGGGAGGCCAGGCGCCCCCGAATCCTGCTCGTCCCGAGGCTCGTCCCCGTGGGCTGCTGGACAAACCGTGTCCTTCCTGGCCCTGTAAGCAAATTGCGGGCACGGTCTCCCCCAAAAGCCCTGCCCAAGGCCCAACCCAGGCCCCCCCAGCGTCCCCCCCCGCCGCAGTGGTAGGAGACTCTGAGTCTGGTCTAAGGCTCAGCTTCAGCAGCCCTGGCACGGAAGGCCCTGGGGCTGTGGCCCTCAGCTTCCGGGAGGGCCGGCTTTCTCCACCACCGAGCCCCCAGCTCCTAGGCAGTGCCTGGCCCACGGCGAGCCCTCAGAGCAGTTTGCCGAATGCACGAGTGGAGAGTGGCTCACAAAAGGGGCGGAGGGTGAGAGGCGTCCACCCCAGAGTTGCTGGGGGTTCAGGGCGGCAGGACGCTCAGGGGTTCATAGGGGCAGGATGTTGGGGGCTTTGTGGGCAGGACGCTCACGTGCAGCTCTCCACCCAGGGGCTGCCACGGAGCTGCACCTGCGCCTTCCCAGTCACCTGGGGCAGCCAGGCCACCAGGCAGAAGCGCGCCTTAAGATCCCGAGAGTTAGGTTAATCTGGCCAAGGCCTCAAAAACTTGTGAGAGGCCACGTGACACCCACCTTCGCGGAAGTCAATTCCCTTGTCCACCTGGTGGAGGCCACGCAAACTTGTGAGAGGCCACGTGACACCCACCTTCGTGGAAGTCAATTCCCTTGTCCACCTGGTGAAGGCCACGCAAACTTGTGAGAGGCCACGTGACACCCACCTTCGTGGAAGTCAATTCCCTTGTCTGGAGAGGCACGCCAACCCACCTTCTTCCAGAATCACATCAGCTGTCAGACACCGTAACCGTACAAAGACGCAAAAGGAGCAGGCACTCCCACCGCGCGCGCCCCCCTGCTCCCGGGGAGCAGGAGCAAAGCCCCTCGGCCGGGTCCTAAACCAGCAGAGCTCCTCTCTCAGTCTGGGGGCCAGAGGTCTACGAGCCGGGTGTCGGCAGGCTGCACTCCCGAAGCCCGTGGACGAGGACCCCTCCCTGCCCCGTCCTTGGCCCTCGGTGGCCGGCAGGTGCATGGCACCCATCTCTGCCGCTGCCACCACGCGGCCTTCTTGCCTGCGTCCCTCTCTCTGCCCCAATCTCCTCTTCTCGTAGGGACACAAGTCAGACTGGACGCGGCCCCTGCCCCAGCAGCACCTCCACTGAGCCAGCCGCAGCGTCCAAGACGTTCTCTCCAGCACGGACCCCTCGTGGGGTGACGGCCTTAGGGCTTGAGCCTGCCTTTCTGGGGCACGACCCACCCCCCAAACGGCAACCAGTGCCAAAAGCCCGGCACACGGCCTCCGCACCTCCTGCCAGGTCCTCGCAAACGTGACCAGGCGCCATGCCTACAGAGTGCGCGTTTTCATGCGCGTTTTGGGGGAGCTTGCATTCCTCGCTCTGCAGTACATTTTGGCCTGTAGATTCAGACCCAAATTATTTCTTAATCACTGCAAAGACCCCCTCGACTCAACGTCTCCCTTCTGCTCAGCGCTGCGGTTTCCAGGTGCGTCTAGGGCTTGGGGCCTGGGGGTCTCCGTTCTTTAGGTGGAAAGGAACGCGCTCGGCAGACGTGAGCAGACACTTCCAGGTCTGAGAGCTGCAGCCCCCTGCTTCCCTACCGGCACCCCCCGGCACCCCGTAGCACACAGGCGCCCCACACCCAAGCGCCTGCCTGCCCGACAGAAGCAGGCGGTGCCTCCCCCGAGCGCTGTGGGCATTTTCCTGCCATCGGGGAGGCCGATCACCTCAAGCCTCGCAGCTCAGGTTTGGGGTGGGCTGCTTGGGCACGGGGCAGCCGGCAGAGAGCGGGGAAGGAGGCTGCCCCACCTCACGGTCTCGGGTGGGGGGCACGCTCAGGAGGCCGGTGGGTGCCCGCCCCCATCCTGGCCCAACGCAGCTCCCTGCAACCACAGGACAAAGCCCCAGCAAATCGGCTGCTGGCGCCTCTTCCCAAAACCACTCCCTGCAAGGATGGAGCTGGACAGTGAAGCTTCGGGAGCGACTTCCTGCCCGGATGCTGCTTCTTTGTCGGAGCCTCTAGGTAACGGACCAGCTGTTTTGATCAGGGGCAGCGGAGGTTCGGCTGGACTGTCCCAGAGAACCCTGGAAGTGTCTGCTCGAGATTGAGGATGGGACACAGGAAACGTTTCATTACACCTGAGAAAGAGCAGGCGGGCTTTGATTTGTGGCTACAGGGATGAGTCTGTGCCCAGGAACTAGGGAATGGGAGGGTGAGGGGGAAAGCAGCTGGAGGTAAAGGAAGAGTCAGCGCCTTTCTCACACTGAGAGCAATTTATTAATTCCGGATAATTGGCTGTTTGTAAACACAAAGGAAGTCTGAGGTCTCCTACACCCAAACTGATCTATCAATTACAAGAACAAAGTCTGGTCCTGAATATTTGTCCTTCTTCTGTGAGTGACAATGTACAATGTGTTAAGTTTAATAAAAAATGTGTTTTATATACCTAAGTCCTGAGCCAATTTCTAGAATTTGCACTGGGTACAGACGTCCCCCAGCGGTGGTGGCATCATGGTCAAAAGACTAGAAAGACGACTTACAGGATTTGTTTGTAAACCTGGCCCCTGGCTCGCCCGTCTGTAGTTGGACAAAGAATACTCTAAATCTTGATTTTTTAAACTTAAAAATCCATCTTGCAGCACCTCACTGGTAACATCACAGGGCGTCATCTAGAAAGTTCTGGCACAAGCAATGCACTCACAACTTAAATCACATCGAGACAAAGCCATGCATATTAGACGGCTCAGCCTTCCAGATAAGCTTCAGCACCGCAGGCTGAACCAAGGGCCGCTCGAATAAGCAGGGGGGTGCAAAGGGGCGCCGTGCAGGGGGCGTGCAAACACGGGCCGTCTGGGAGGGTCCTCAGCAGCCGCGACGGCGGGCCGGAGCCCCTCGCGGACGCCCCTCCTCTCTCCGGCAGCGTGGGGAGCTGGGCGGTGGGCTTGGGGTGGGCGGCGCTGGGGTCCGATTGCCCGCTGCTCCTCTCCCTGCGACCTGAAGACGGTCCCCGCCACGAGGCGCACTGGCCAAGTGCGCCACGCAGCTTCCCCGCTCAGGGCGCGCCACGCGCGGGGCCTGGGGCTGCCGGGCCCTTTGGAGTCTCAGGGACCGGGCACGGCCGCGGGACTGGCCGGCGGCGCCCGCGCCTTCAGGGAGCCACGGGCTGTCTGAGGGTCCTGTGGCCGCAGAGGGCCGCGAGCTGGGGGCCGCGGCGCGGTGACTTCTCCCCCCTCGGCTCTGGGGGCCACACGCCCGAAGCCCAGGTGCGGGCAGCGCCGCGCCCAGGAGCTCCTGCCTGCCTCCCCCAGCGTCCTGAGCTCCCCGGCCGGGGGCGGCATCGCTGCCTCAGCCGCGCCGGGCCTTCTCCCAACGCCCCTCTCGTAAGGACGGCCTCACGGGTTCAAGGCCCCCACCCCCAGTGCAAACTAATCACCTCCTCAAAAATCCCATTTCCAGATCAGGCCCACTCGGGGCGGCGGGGGCGAGCGCGTGGGCGATCAGCCCCAGTCACCCGGTCCTGGAGCCTGCCCTGCTGGGCAGCGGCCGCCCCAGGAGGTGACGAGGGCTGGGATCTGGTGGCCCCCGGGCACCAGGGGGCGGTTCCAAGCACTCGGGGAGGGAGCGCCTGGATCAGGCCCCCTGGTCGGGAGATGAGCCCTTGGAAAGGCAGGGCTCCCTGCTCCTTGGCCCCCCTGGGCTTCACCTCCTTCCCTGCCCACGCCTCGGGCCGTCCCTCCATCCTGTCCCCCGAGTGTGTGTTCCCACCCACGGGCGGGAGCGTCTCAGGGCCGAGCAAGCGCCCACAGCCGTGGTTTCCAGAGGCGCCGCCCATTGCTCTTTCCTCTTCCCGTGAGCTGCGCAGCCCCGGGCATCAGCTGGGGGCCATTCACGCCACAAGCGCACTTGCCTCTTTGCGGGACTTGGGATCTGAGAGGCTGGAGGCGGAACCGTCTGGTTTCCTTCGTTTCTCACGGGGCAGCCCGGGAGCTCGTGCCGAGCGCGAGGAGGCCGCGGGGCGGGCGAGTGCCCTCGAGAGGCTCGTTCTCTTCTGGAAGGAGCCGCGGCCCCGCGTGTGGCTGCCATTCTTCAGAAGCGCGGCCAGCCCCGGAAGCAGCCCCTGGGGACGACGCCCCGGCCACAGGCCTTCAGGGGGCCTCTCCTTAGCCGCAGGGCAGAGGCCGTCTGCAGAGACGCCTCCTGGCGCTCCCCGGCGCTCCGTGCGCCTGCCCTTGCGTGGGGTTTACTAACTTACTCAATACTCGGGCGTCTATTCCCTGACAGCCGCTGCTCTGGACGCTAGAAGAGCCAAATCTCTCGATGTTCGTGGAAACAAGCGACACACACACACGGCTGACAGCAGCAGGGCAAATGCCACGAGGGGGTGGCCGTCTCGAGACGGGCAGGACGCGGGCTCCAGCAGACACGGGACGGCCAGGGAGGGTCATGAAGGGGATCCCGAATCGACTGCCAGCCCGAGGTACCAAGTCCTGAGGGCAGCGGCGCTGCAGGCGGGCGGAGGCCTAAGTGGAAGCAGGAGTGGCCGCGGCAGGAGGACACGGGAGGCCGGCGTGGCCGGGCTCGGGCGCCAGCGGCCAGGGCGGGGTGGCGGTGGGGTTAGGCAGGGCCTTCATGTCTGCCGTACAACTGTGGGTTCTCGTCTCCGCGACGAGACGCAGTTGGCGGGTGTTACACGGAAGAGGGGCTTGCTTCATTTCAGCTGCCACAGGTGGCTGGGGCTGCGGCGAGAACGGCTGAGGGACAGCGGGTCCTGGCGAGCCCGTACCTGAAGGCCGTTGAGGGCAACGGCCTCGCGCGCTTGGAGACTGCAGCCAGGTAGCCTAGCAGGGACCTGGTCCACCGGGCGGACTTGGGAATACCCTGAGTCCATCACTCATCCATTCCGTCTTTCGTTCCACAAACGTTTTCCATGCGGCTTCTCTGCAGCATGCTGAGCACAGGATATTCTGATAAGCAAAAAGATACGGCTCCTGCACTCGCTGAGCTCGTCGTCTCCTGGAGGGGGATGAGGACACAAGCAGCCCAGGCAGCAGGCCCAGGAGGTGCAAAGGCCCTGAGGCAGGCTGGGGCCTGCCCACCAGAAGACTCGACAGGAGGCGCTGCCTGCTGTCGGAACATAAAAGACCCTGCCCTTACTTCCTTTTAAAATCCCTTTACGTGTCTCCATGCCAGGTGTGAACTAGGGAATATTGTGCTCATTTCAGAGATGAAAAGCTGCAGCTTGGGGAGGTCACGTCCCCCGCACAGCGCAGCCCTCTCCGGCTCTAAAGCCCGTTCTTTCCGCTGGTCCGTGCGGCCCCCCAGCTCTGGGGGTGGACGTCGGTGCCTGGGCTTGTCCTTGAACGCTCCCCTCTCTAGGATCTGCAGCCCTCCTCAGTGGTCTCTAAATGACCCCAAAGTTCTCTCTCCAGCCAGGTCTCTCCCTAAACTCCAGAACCAGGCGTGTCTCTGCCCACGCGACATGACCTCTCCGTTTCGACGTCTAAAGACACCTGGATCAGTGCGTCCTAAACCGAGCTCTTCGGTTCTTCCTGCCCCCTCCTCCTCTCCCTCTCCAACCTGCCACCCCGAGTCCCCTGCGTTTTAGGGAACAGTGCTCTTCGGAAGGCTGCACAGCCTAACCCTGCTGTGCGGCCGCCCTGACCGGCCCTTTCTCGGGCAGCATCCTGCTGGCACTCTCCTCAAGGTCTGCCCCACGCTGACCGCCCCTTCTCCACCGCGATCGTGCCATGCACGGCACCGGTGTGCACCACTCACGCAGCCGCTCTTCAAACACGGACCCTGACAATCCACACGAGACCCTCTCTTAGAATCCGGGCTGGCACGATGCCTTACTTTTGACCAATAGAAGGTGCTAGAAGTGACTTCCGAGTCAAGCTATAAAAGCCTTGCAGCTTGGTCTAGGTCTCTTGGGCTGGCCGCTCTGGAGGGAGCTGGCCACAGGCCAGAAGCTGACCACCATGCATCCTCCGTGCTGTGAGGAGGCCCAAGCTAGCCGAGTGGAGAGGCCACGAGAAGGGAGACAGCGTGTAGCCTGCCCCATTTCTCCAGTCGTCCCCGCTGAGGCACCAGCTGTGTAAGCAAAGAACCCTCTCGAAAGCCCAGCCAATGGAGCCTTTAGGGGAATCCAGCTCTGTGGACACTGTGAGTGGACCTGCAGTGAGCCCCCAATCCAGAACCACTCAGCAAAGCCTGTCCACACACACAGCCCTGAGACATATGAGTAAACCAGGGCGGGGTGATTTGTTACACAGCAGTAGCTAACTGGTACACCTCCCAGCCAGTGTTCCTGAATCTACTCTGGCCTACTATATCTCTACAGAGGAGCAAAAATGGTCCTTTAAAAAGTGAAATTTGATCATAACATTCCACATGGCTTCCCATCTCAGAAAGAAAATTCCAGAACCCCCATGCTGGCCTTTAAGACCTTCTGTGCTCAGCTCCTCATCTCATCTATGTCCCTGTCTTGCAATGCTCTCTCCCTGTGGCCATTGTGATTGTACCATGTGGCCTCGCTGCCCCCAGCCACACCAAGCACCCGCTGCCTCAGGGCCTGCGGCCTTGCTGCCCGCTCTGCCTGGAACATTCTCGCCCTGGATTTCTGCTCAGCAACTCCCTCACCTCTTTCGGGTCTCTGCTCAAATGTCACGCTCTCAGCGGGGCCTTCCACAACCACCGAATATAGAACATCACCCTTCTCTGTCACCCCTTGTCTCTTTCTGTGCTCCACAGTGAGACGCACACACTGCTCCACTTCCTCTACCAGAATGGAAGGCCTATGAGGGCATAGCTTCACCTACTATGTGCCACCGCCAGCATTTCCTCAGCACCTAGCAAGTCCCTGGCACATAGTAGGTGCTTAATAAATATTTGTTGAATAGATGAATGTTTCCCCTGGTGTGGGGTCAATCAGGTTTTCATCAGGGCGATGGACAGTAGGCAACTGGAGGTCCCCAAGAAGCTGTGTGTGAGGGAGCCCGGAACCCCTTCCTCTTGAAATTAGCATATATGCTAATTAGCGCATTATCATACTCTTCACTGAAAAGTCACTTGACCAGTATGTTGAAAAAGGCCTCTGAAAAGAGCCATGCTTTAGTACTCATGATTTACATAACAAATCACAGAGAGCTGGAGGAAAGTCGAGCATTGTCTTTTGCTAAATTTAATCATCAGTTTTTAAGACCAGCGACATATTAGGGACATTTGGAATCAAAAAAGCCAACTTGGGGATGTGACCGATAGACTAATGGTCAGTCCAGGCAAGCACGGACTCCACGTTGGCTCAGCCCCTGAGCTGTAACTATGCCGTTAGTACAAGTGAGCAGCGGGAAGTCATCGCATGCCACGTGCCCTGCCCCCGACCTGGACGTTAGCCAGAGGGTCCCCAGAGGGGAGAGCTCGCGCCCCGCCCCAACGTCCTGTGGTCACCTGCACTCCACCTCCCACAGAGCGATTCCAGAGCCCCCAGCTCCCCGTCACACCCCACAGCTCTTCCTACCATCGAGCCCGGCCTGTCAGCAAATCCTGCCGACCCTGCCTTCAGAGCGCGCCAGCCCCCTGCCGCTTCCCACACCCTCCACTCCTCTGCCTGGCCAAGCCCGTCGTCCCCCATCTGCCGCTGCTCCCGACTGGGCTCCCTGCTTCCACGCACGTGCCCCCCCCCCAACTTCTCAGTGTGGCAGCGGGAGTGGCCACTGGTCAACCCTCTCACCTGCGATAACGTCTGTGACAAGCCAATGGCAGAACTGGCCCCAGTCCTCAGCCGTTCCCGGTCACCCCGGGCTCTGTGATATGACCACAGCACCTTCTCCCTCCCACCTTGGGGTGGAGTCGGATTCTCTGATCCCTTAAAACCGGGACTTGCTTCGGACAACCGAATGTGGTGGAAGCTGCTTGTACCATGGTCCTCGTGAGGCCGTGCAGGCTTCGGCTCCCTTTTCTGGCCCTGCTTTGCCAAGATGAGAAGCCTCGGATAGGCTGCCGGAGGACGGGGCGAGAAGCAAAGCCGGCCTAGCCAAGCCCACCGAGGCCAGCCACCGCCAGACGCGCACGAGCCCCAGCCCGAACGGGAGCAGCCGTCGCCCAGCCGAGATCAGAAATGCTGCCGGCCAGCTGTAAACGGTTAGCTTTCAGCCACTGAGTTTTGGGGTGGTTTGTTACGCGGCATCATTGCAGCCATAGGTAACTGACGCAGCACCCAACAACACTGGGAACAAATGCCAAGATTCTTACCTTGGCCTCTAGAAGCTGCCCCAACTAGCCCAGATCCAGGACCCATTTCTATGCACGGCTGCTCACCCCCAGTTCTCCAGCCACACGGGCCCCCTCCTTGCTCTTCCTTGAACATGTCAAGTGTCTCCTGCACGTCAGGCTCTTTGTGCTCACTGCTCCCTCTGCAGGGAAAGCTCTCCCCCTGCATATCGACGAGGCTCATTGGGAAGTTCCTCCCTGATAAGAAAGCGCCACTGTCAATACCGACTTCTCTACCCTGGTTGAGTTTTCTTCCAAGCGCCTGTTACTGCCCGACATCACGTTACACACCCATTTATTTGTCTTTTTCTTTGTCGATGTCTACATTGCTAACTGCTATATCCCAGGTACCCGGAGGAGAGCCCGGTGCCAAGCCAAGGCTCGATGGACACTTGTGGACGAGTGGACGAGTGGTGAGTGGACGGGTGGCTCCGTGGCCATGCAGTAAGTGGCCCCCAGGCCAGGGATGCCACCAAGTCCTGGCATGCAGCTCCCAGGATGACGCGCTGCTGCCGGCTGTGGAAGACTGACGCGGAGCCCACGTGCACCATCGCAGCCCAAGGGAGATCCCGGGGAGAGACGGGGAAATGCCCCGCGGTGGCCGTGAAGGTCCCTGAAGACACGCTGCTTTATTTTCTGCCTCTCTGGAGTAACATTCCAAGGAAGGAAGTTTGTTTTCCTGGGGAAGTGGGAATTATATAATTTCTCATATTTCCTTGCTATGCCGGCTGTTGGGAAGCTCAGAGCCAAATGAGAATCTCAAAGAGAGTCACTGTATTTGCTCTCCGAGCCAGCATATTTAAATTCTCTTTTCCCCTAGTCCTAATTTTCTACTTCAATTCCGATCATTTCAGCATATTATCACATGATGCTGTTTTAGCACGTCTTCTTGGAAAGAGGCACGGCAAAGCTCATACATGTATAAAGAGTTCATCACTTACTGTTTGCAGAACCATAAAAACCAGGAGGGACTTAAAGCATGTCACCTCTGGCTGGTTTGCTTCCTGGGAGGGGCAGCTCTTGCCAGCGTTTTTCTAGCTGGATTCTTTTAGAAAACATCCAACTCCCACTTCGCTTCCATCTGTTGCTCTAAAACCTTTTTAATTTTGAGGGAAAAAATCCCGGGCTGGTTCCTGAGCCATGCAGGGCTGCACCCTACCCGGTGGAGCCTTTGCCTGCTTGGCGCCGGGTGAGGTCAGCGGCGGCCGGGGCCAGCTCCCGGCAGGCGTGGACCCCCAGCCTGGCTCTGGGGAGACGAGGCTCCAGCTCGATTCCAATCGCCGACAGCGAGAGGCCACGAGCACCCCCGCCGGGTGACGCTGGGTGCAGGCAGCTGCGTCTCCTCAGGTTGCCAGGAGTTGATTAGCCGCCGGGTCCTCAGCCCGCGCAGCACGCAGCGACCCTGCTGGGGAGTGCTGGAAGGCGACAGAACTCAGCACGTCCTGCCCGAGCGCAAAGGGGTCTGGAACCGAGGCGGAGGGGCCATCTCCCCCCGTTCACGGGCCTCCTCCCCGTCACTGGTCCCTCAGCCCCGGCAGCACGCCGGCAGCCCGCGCCCCTTCTCCCTGCACCTGATGCCCTCCCTGGGAGAGAACGAGCCCTTTCAGTCCCCAGCGCTTCTCTCTCTCCGTTTTCCTTGAGAAAGACCCGTTTGCTCTCCTCACGGCCCCCCAAGGCTGGGAGGGGTCTTCTTGGCAGCCAGGCCTCCGCGGGGGCGTCACAATCCGCTGCCTCTTTGCTTAGCGGGGCCCGTGTTCCTCGTCTCCCCCTTTGGCGCCTGGAGCACCGGCTGCCAGGCCCCCCAGGGAGGCCCAGGCCCTTCTCCCTCGAGCCTGCGGACACGTGGCCCTACGGGCAAAAGGCACCGCAGCTGGGACTAAAGCAAGGGCTTGGCTTCCTCGGGGCATTGCCCTGGATTCCAGGGTGGGCCCCGGGTCCCTGACATGAGGGAGGCAGGTGAGGGGCCGGAGGAGAAGCTGTGCTGCAGCCTCGGGCATGGAGGGAGGGACCCCCAACAGCCTTGAGGGGCTGGAGGGGCCAGGAATGGACTCTCCTTGGAGCTTCTAGAAGGCACCACCCTGCCCTCACGTGCGGTCCTGTCCTCCTTAGGCCACGACGTCTGGGTGACTGTCATCAGCCCAGGAACCGAGCAGGCAGCATTCCTCACCCTCGCTCTGCGGACACCTGGGAGCCCTGTGGAGGGGCTGTCCTGGCCCTAGGGGGGGAGTGAGCGGCGGCCCCCGGCCCTGCCACCCAGGCCCCACTGGACCCCCTGCCCAGTTGCACAAACTGAAAACGCCACCAGACAGTGCCCCGTGGCCCCGGGCAGCGCTCGCCCCACTGTGCTGGAGCTTCGCCCCTCAGGCTCCGGCCAGCAGGACTTGCTGGGCACGGAGCAGCTTAAACAAGTCGCCTGGGGGCATCTGGTCTCCCCAGGACCCCGTGCTGAACCCGGAGCAGACACTGAGGGGCGGGGGAGCCCGGCCAGCCTGACCCCGCCTTCAGAGTCATCCGGCCAGGAGGCCCGGGGCACGGCCTCGTCTTTCACGTGGGCGCCGGCGGCCTTCAGGGCACCTCCCCGCGGCCCCGGCGCCCCAGGACCCCAGAGGGGAGCCTCCGTGCGCACTCGCGCCCGCCCGCCTGCTCCCCACCTGGCCCGGCCACCGCCCAACTGCTCGCCACCGCCAGGGGCGTCTAAAAGCGCCTGTGACCTCCAGAGCCGGGCGCGGCTGCGCAGGTGCAGAGGGACCAGGTGGTAGAGACCCTGCCCAGCCCTGCCCAGCCCGGGGGCTCCGCCCGCACCGCCTGTCCTCGCTTCTGCCCCCCGGCCCACGGGGCACCCCTCTGGGTGGGCGCACGCTCGCCACGGCTCCCTCCAGGCTCTGGCAAGAGGCGGAGGACGCTGAGGCCTCGGAGCCAGGGGCTTCCCAGGATGGGCACATCCTGGGGGTTCTGCAGGGTGGAGAGCGGGAAGGCCCTGGATGCCAGGAGCTCGGCCGCCACCCCAGCAAAGGCAAGGTGGGCGCCAGGCCCACGGGGCGCCTGGGCCGTGGGCTGGTCAGAGGGAGGAGACAAGGCGGGTGGGGACCCTCCCAGCCTGGTGGGCACAGGCAGCTCTGGGCGGAGCACGAAACAAAAAGGTGGCAGACGGGGTGCCGGGGCCTGGCCCGCAGAGGTGTGTCAGTGAAACAACAGAGACGTGTTCCCTCCCGGCTCCGGAGCCCACGGGGCCACAGGGACGCGTCCACAGGGCCAGCTCCTCCTGCGGCCCTGAGGACTGGCCCGACCCCTCCCGGCTTCCGGGGCGCCCGGCCTCGGGGGCTCCTGGATGTGTAGCGTGGGGCTCCCGGCCCTGCCTCCCCCTCACATGGCCGTCTCCTGTGGTCTCTGTGCCCAAGCCCCCCTTCCCCACAAGGCCACCAGCCTTCACTAATTCCCTCTGCAGGTCGCTTCCCAAACGCGGCCACACTCACAGCTGCTGGGAGGCCTCGCACACACCTCCATCCAACCTTCAACCTGGGCAACAAGCAAACAAAAGCCTCCGCTCCTTACCCCAGAGCCCGGCACCCGTCCACGTTGCCTGCTGAGCGCCTGTTTGAGTTGGGGACCCTCAGAGCTCCCAGGGCCCCCAGGGAGCTGTGGACACAGTTCACGTGCTCGCCTCGCTGCTGTAAGGAGCCTCAGAGAACGCAAGAGGAAGCTGCTCTCCTTTCGCCAGAGTGCAAATATCGGTGAGGCAGGTACTAGGTGCAGGCCCAGAGGTAATCGTTTTATTCCTTATTATTTTTTAGCTTCCCCATGATGAGAACCCCCCAAAAAATTTAACACACACAAAAAAACTATAGAATTCATCCAGCAAAACTCAGTGACATCAATAGCAAAACCAGCCCAGCATGAAATATTAAAAGAGATCCCAGCTCATCAGAAACATGCGCCGAGTATCCGGTTACCTGCACCCTGATAAAGCAGTTTTCTGATTGAGCCATTCTCTTCGGAACAAAGGTCACTAGACAGCTGAGGAACAGCTTAAAACTCACGGTGCTGGTGAAACCAGCGGACATACCCTGGTCGTTAGCTCGAGGACGCTCAATTTCCATCAGGAGTGCCACCTGCCCCCCTTGCTCAGCTGTGCTTCACGTCCAGAAATGGAAATGCATAATTGGTTTCATGGCATCACTTGCAGAAACATCCACATCTTGAGATCTATTGCTTTTTACGAGACGGAAATGGTGGAAAGAGCTCCGAGAAACCTGCGCTTTCCCCACGGGAGGGGTGGAGGCAGCCTACCTTCAGGGCCTGCTCCAGGTTCTCCAGCTTGGCTTGGGGCTGGCCTTTCTCCTTCACAGCCAGGTCGCGTTCCCGGGCGGCGAAGCTGGGCGTGCAGCTGAGCTGCGCATCATCCGCTCTCACCTGTGGACAGAGGAAGGGAGCAGGACGCTGTTCACAGGCGCACGCCTGGGCTGGCACCGACCAGGGACCGTCCCTAGCTCCCGTGAGAACCTTCCCTTCCCCCACTCGTAAACCGGGGACCTCAAGGTGGGCACCTCGTGCTCCAGGGCCAATCAGCACAGGAGCGCCCCCTTCCTCCCGCCCCAGCCGCGATGACTGGTTCAGGCCTGAGCGTGTGACCCAGAGCTGGCCATTCAGCGTGGTCCCCTCCCCTGGACACGGTGGCTGGCTGGGGGAGGGGCAAGAGAGCCAACTCATCCATGGACAATGAGATACCAGGCTCGGGGAGGAGCTTGGGAAGAGAATTGGGTTGCTGAGGATGGCGGGCTTGAGCTACTGCGCCCCCCGCCCTCACGAGGGAAGAACTATCTGAGAACAGCACCCATAAAAGGGAAGCGGAGCCAAGAGTAGGAGAGGGGGAAGCTGGAGTCTGAGGGCATCGTTTGAACACCTAGATCCAGCTGTGCCTGAAGCTAATGCTCCTTTTCCTCTCTACTTACTCAGGAAAATAAATGTGTTCGCTTTTACTGATCTTAATTGTTTTCTGCCCCTTCTAATTACGAGAGTCTCAAGAGAGACAAAAGTGTTCCAAAAATTGTCTATGTACACTCGTTCTCTTTCTGATGTTCTCCAGCCTGTCTTAAAAGTAGATGACAATGGCAGCATAGTTACACGTGGATTAGGGTCGATGCCCCAATAACCTCAGAAACCACGTCCCTTCTGTTCTCAGGCCACAGCCCCTGGGGCCAATCGTGAATCTGTTTGGGAGGTCTTTTCTCGGTATTTCCTAGGGCTTCCGTTCTGGGCTGAACTGCACACCCCAAAAAGGATACGCTGAACCCCCATCCCAAGGACGGCAGAATGTGACCTTGAAATACGGCCCAGAAAAGACGAGGGTGGGCCCAGATGAGACATGCCTGGGTCATAAGAGGCAGGAAATGTGGACACGGAGCCAGACAGACACAGGAGAGAAGGTCACGTGACGGCAGAAGCAGGGATTGGGGTGACGTGGCCACGGGCTGAACAACCCTGAGGACGGCCAGCAAATCCCAGAGGCTGGAAGAGCAAGGAAGGCTCCTCGCCGGCAGGCTCAGAGGGAGCACGGCCCTGCCGGCCTCCCGATGAGGACTTCCAGCCTCCAGCGCTCCCAGACGATCGTCTCTGCTCTAAGGCCCCAGTTCTGGGCGCTTTGTGAGGGTGCCTAGGAGACTAAGACGGCGTCTGTGAAACACGTAAGGGCACATGGCTGACGACATTTATTTCCTCTTAATTTTCATTCCATGAGCAACATATTTAAACCCAACAAGAGAATTTCCGTTTCTTCCCCTGCCCCCCAAATATCACAACACGAATCAAGCCCTCCAGAAGAGACTGTCAGGAAGTCACGTTTTGCAGCAGCAGCAGTTTTTTTCTATCTCCAACACTTTGTGTACGACGAATGTAACACGACAGTTTCTGGGCACCAAGGAAGAAAAGGCAGGCAGGCACCCCCCTGGCGTCCCTAAAAGGGAAGAGGGTAACGTGGAGGCTGTGATTACGAGGTCCTACAGAGTTCTGACTCGCAGGAGTACTTCCCTGTCGCTCTGCTACTACATGATGCAGCATCAGGCAATGAACTTGGAAAACATTCAAGGGCTCCAGGGGAAGATGTCGCGACTATTTGAACTAAAGCCACACTCCCGTTTGAACGCCAGCGCCAGGGGTCTGGTGCCAGGCCCCGGGTGCTCGTCCTGCCCCCCATCCCTCTCCCTGCAGCTGCGTATGAAGCCAGAGCTCCTGCCTCCCCTCCTTTGCCGAAGGATTTCTGCCGACGGGAACGTAGCACACAGCATGCAGATGCTAGTTCAGACACAGCCCCCCGCCACAGCTCATCAGAGGCTGGTTTCCCAAGCGCCTGCCCCGTCGGGTGGCTGGAAGCCAGTGCCACCCCTTCCAGAACGCTGGGCCTGGGGGGCACGTCTGAGCTCCCCTCACGCAGGCGCCGGCGCAGCTTTCTGAAATGTGAGTCAGGTCTCGTCGCAGCCCTGCTGGACACCCCCCGGCTTCCAAGGCAATTAGAGGGAAATCAAGCTCCTGCCCTTGCTCCCGCCCGGGAGCCTGCGGGAGCTGGCGCCGCTTTTCCATCCTTTCCACCCCGCGGCCCGCGGCCTGGCATGTCCCTACCTCCCCGGCGCCATCCAGCCTTTGCAGGCCTCGGGACCGGCGTGCGGGGACGACGCCCCAGGTCCCCCTATCGCTGGACGACAGGACCGCCTCGTCCCCCGCCGCCCTCGGGTCCCCTCCCGGCAGCAGGGCTTGCGGCCAGCGGGCGTTTGTGGCTCCCTGAAGGTACCGCGCCGGCCCCAGGCCCAGCTAGCAGCTCTCTTTTGCCATCAGCGCCCACCTCGGGGCCTAGCAGAGCGCCTGGCCCTGGCCAGAGGTCAGAGGTAACGCCTCGACAGGAAGGCATTAAAGTAACAGCGGCGGTCCTTTGGGATTGCACTTCCTGACCATCCGGGGGGGGGTGGGTGCTGGGGCCCACCAACCACACCCGCCCTTCCCAGCGGGCTCCCAATTAGCTCTGGCCAAGGGAAGGTCCCCCCAGGGCACTGACGGGTGGAGGAGAGGCGGGTGCCCACCCCCGGGCTGCCTGCATCTGTGCAGGAAAGGGACCTGGGCGGCTCCCCCCAGGCACGTGCACCAGAGGGTCCCAGCCCCTCGAGGACCCGGAAGCTCGTCCCTGGGCCGGAACGCCCGCAGCGCGGGGCTCCGCTGAACTCCTGCCTCCCTTCTGGGTCTGTGCCAGGCGGAGGGGGCTCTTGGCAGCCCCCTGTAAACCCTGGACACTGAGCCGGCCTGGCCCACGTGCTGTCGCAATTCGATGCCGCAGGAACGACGCGCACCTGTCTCCTCGGGGCTGCACCCCCTGCACCTCTTCTCTTGGAGGATCCCACTCTGTGCCGTTTCTCTGTAAGCCCCCTCAGGGTCAGGGGGCCTGTGGGCTCTGGGGACCCTCTCAGCATCCTTCTAGCAACAGCCACGAGCCCCAGGGGCTCCCCTGCAGCCTCGCCCTCCCTTTGCCCTCAGGCCCAGGGGTGGCTTCCACGCCCCGTGCAGCTGCCCTCAGGGCCCACAGCCCCTTGCTGGGCTGCCGACCCCACCACACCTGCCCACCCAGCCTGCACCGGCCACACCTGGCTGGCAGTTTTTCCTTAAACTACCCTCCTCTCCCAATTTGGAGGTGCCATCTGTTTCCTACCGGAACTCAGACTGGCAAGTCTGTGAAGGACAAAACCTTCTAACAGCAGAGAAGCAAGAATGAACGAGGAGCTCAGAGTCTTCATGAGCAAGACACCTCGGAAAGCTCAGGTGGCAAGCGTGCTCCTTAGGGCTCCGGGTGCAGAATCTGGCATGAAAATCTTATTTTTCGCCCAGTCCCATAGAAGAGCACGGGACAGTCGGGAGCTGCCTTCCAAGGGGCCCTGAGCCTCGGGCCAGAAAGGACAGCCCCGACCTCGGCGACGGTCCAGCGCAGCCCTGAAGCTGGAAGCCACGCGCTGAGGCCGGAACACATGCCCCCGCGGGCAGGTGGTGGCGGCTCGCGGCTCCCAAGTCCTGCCTGCTTTTCCGCAGCAGGAAGCACTGTGCTTTGTGGTGCCTTGAGAGCTCCAAGGCTGGAAACAAACTGGCTCTGAGGGTCTTGAAGGAGACACTTGATGGGAGCAGCGGCGGCTGGGGGCGTGAAAGTGGGGTCCGGGCAGAAGCCACAGAGGCTCCTGGCACCTCCGAGGCGCCACGGTAAGGCCTCACCGTTCCGTGGCCCTCATCTCACGCCAGGGCCACGGTGTGCATTTCTTTGCTTTAAAAATGGTCGGTGTCCCCTGACATTTATCGAATGCTTGTGGCCACTGCTCCGACTGCAGCGATGAAAAGTCTGTGGACAAGGGGGTAGAGGTGGGCCAAGAGCAGACAGGGGCTTCCGGAGCCTCCTGGAATCTGTGAAGCGCTGCCTCCCTTGGAAAGCATGATGTTGGAGATGGGAGCCAAGTATCAGGAGACGGGGACGTGGAGGGTCCCTGGAACCCTGAAAAGAGGGATGCAGGTGGGTCAGAGTCAGAGAGAGAGGCGTGAACATGCTGCGCTGCTGACTTTGAAGCGGGCAAGGGGGCCACGGAATGCGGGTGGCCTCTGGAAGCTGGAAAAGGCTGGAAAACAGGCGCCTCCCTGAGCTTCTGGAAGGAATGCAGCCTTGCCGCCACCTTACGCTTGCGGTCTGACCGCCAGAACCGTAGGTGATAAATCGGGGTGGTGGTCCACGAGGTCGGGGGGAACTGTTCCAGCAGGAGTAGGAAGGAAGACACAGGTCACTGAGGACAAAGCCCACGAGTACGTGTGGAGGCGCCGCCCCCACGCCAGCTGCTGCACGGCACGCTCGCTCCTCCCGCCGGCCGCCAGCCGAGAGAGTGGTTGTCACACCCCGGCTCAGGCACAGAGCGTTAGAGCTTCGGGGAGGTGGGGAGTGGCTGGCGGCACAGCTGGTGTTTAAACCCAGGCGAGTACAGAGTCTCCAATTAGGTAAAGAGAAGAACGAGAGACAGAGTGCCCGAAACTCCAGGTCGGAATTGGCCTCAAATATCTCAAAAGACCAATCTCATGTGGAAACAAATAAAATAAAAACTTTCTGCAATAATCTCTTTCTCCCAAGAAAGTAAATCTTGGAGGCGTCCCCCGGGAGCAGGACTCAGTCCAGCCCGTAGATTAGCTGTTGTTTCTCAAACGTGTCCGACTTTTAAAGCCACCTGGAGGACGGATATGAAACACCCATCTGAGGGCCCCAGGAGGTGTCAGGGGGGCCCTGAGATCTGCATTTGAACCTCCCGACATGCTGATTGCCGTGATCAGGCCAGTTCGGGAGACAATGAATGGGCCCCAAGCCCCATCCTTTCCGGGATTGCTCAGGCAGCAGTTCCCACCGAAGCCCAGACTGGCACAGGCCGCGTGAAGCTGCTGCCCCGTGGCTTGGGTAAGGATAAAGGCCCAGGAAAGCTCGACTGGCCTCCCTGCTTTTAAAGCCCCTAAAGCATGGGGCTGGTGCTGCCAGCGTCTTCCCAGTATCCATGTCCCTTGTCTTTCTACTCACAGATGCAATGGGCTCAGCTAAGAACGAGGGATGCTGCACCTCCCTGGCGGCCAGGGATGGCCCCTTGCTGGGCCCGTTGGACCCACTCTGCATCCTCCCCTCCAGCTCCGCAGCCCGGGACGCTGGCTTCTGTGGACAGAACGAAGGGGCTTCCTTGTGCTTTGGCTTCCAGCTGCGTCTGGGCACCAGCCTGAGGGCAGCAGGAAGCAGGAGCAGAGGACGCCGGCTGGGGAGGTAGCCTCAGCCTGCAAGACCCACGCAGAGTGGCTCCCAGCTGCAGGCAGGGCCCCTCCTACAGCCACCCTGCCCTGCCTGGTTCCAGCAGCCGCACCTTGCCTGCGGTGACCGGCTCCTTCTGGCGTCCCCGAGACTTTCCCGGCTTTAGTGCAGAAAGTCCCACATCCCAGCGCCCCCGTCCCAGGAAACTGGGGCAGCAGGTCACCCCTGGCACTTTCTACTGCCACTGCTCCTAGGGCCCCGAGAGCCCTGCTGGGTACCCACTGCTGCCCAGGCTGGGCCACAGCCTCGGGAACGCCCCTCGGGGGCTCTTGGAGTCATCAGGTTCCTGTGGGGACCGAGACGAGACCCACTCGTGTGGCCCGTTCCGGGTGATGACACTTGTGCAGGAATGTCTTGGGGACGAAGTCCCTTCATGCTTCTGAGAAAGGCTTTGGCTCCCGCTCGCCTTCCAGCCAGGGAGGACAAGCTGCTCAGGGCTGGACAGCCGCGTTGTGACGGGGGACAGGGAGCTCAGAGGCTGCGGCCAGGCCCCGAGGCCTCCTCCCTCCGCTGCCTCTGCCTGGGCCGGCCACCTCCGGGCTCCCTGTTCCCAGGAAGAGGGACACCCCTGGGCGCTGGGGCCATGGGGCGCAGGTGGAAGGAATCCAAGCAGAAGGGGTGCCCCCTACTTTGGCAGCACCTGCCCCACCTGTGCCCAGGTGCAGGGCTGAGGCCTCTGAAAGCTCTCCAGCCTTCGGCTCAAACGGGCCGTTCTCAGGCGTGAGTCACCCCCTGCCCAGCACGGCTCACCCAGGGCCGTGGAGGAGGGCTGTCGGCAGCCGTCGGGCACCCACGCGGCGCCAGGAGCTCCTGGCTCTGACGTGTTTGGCTCGAAGTCGATCACGTTCGTGACCAGAGAACACTCCCCGGGAGCCAAGCCACGTGCCGGTCACAGCTGCATCTGGACTAGAACATTCTCCTGGGAACCCAGCCAGGCTTCCCTCCTACTAAAGGAGGAAGAGGGCTCAGAATAGCAAACAGGACTGCAAAGCTGTTCACCGAGGCACGCACGACCACAGAGGAGCTCCTAGAGCTCAGACGTCCCTGCCCGGAGCTGATGAGAGGAGACCAAGAACGTCCCCTGCACACAACCCGGGGCCGAGGGGAGATAGACGAAGGCACCCACGTGTGTCCTCTGCCAGGCCAAGGCGTGCAGCCCCTCGAGTCCCCAGTGCCCTCGGACACGTCCACGATCTTCTCGCTGCTAAGGCCCAGCATGGGGGAAGGGCTAGCGGGCCGCGGGCTCGTCCTCCCTGACCCAGACTTGGGCCGGGCAGTGGGGCGAGGGCAGAGCACAGCTCCGGGCCCAGGACCCCGCGTGCTGACCCGAGACACCCTGGCTGCGACCACCAAGCACCTCTATAAACCGGGGCATCAGATCCGCTTGGACTTGGAAAGCTCCTTGACTTATTTCCACCGCAAAATACAGCCTTTGGCGGGAGCAGCGATGCCACAGGGTGGGAGGGGCGCCTAGAGCGTCGGGCGGCAGCAGGGCACTGGGAAAGCGCCCTGGAACCCCAGACACGCAGCGGGCACTTGGCGGGGCTAATCGTCCCTTATAACCCGTGCAAATAAGAAATTTGAAAATTTTTTTGAAATCAGTCAAAAGTTAGGTTGTCAGCCTTAAAAGTATTAAAGAAAACCTTCACGTTGTGTCCTGAATTCCCAGCTCATTTGCTCCTTCCCGTGAGAGTCCAGTCCAATATTCCACATAGTCCAGCACCACACTCTGCACCAAAGAGCCTGTCCTTTCTGTGTGGGCGTCGGGAAACGCTGGCAATCCCCCTCCTTGCTCCCGTAACTAAGAGCCCTGATAACGAATTGCACATTCTTCACCAGGCTATGAAGAAGCAGAGAGCAAATGCATTTGAGGGTCAGATGGGGGAAGTGTTGCTCTCGGCCCTAACCACCGCCCAGCCCCCCCCCCGCCTCCCTGGTGCCCCTTCGGAACCACTTCCTCAGGCCCCATCCCTCTCCTGCAGGGAGCGAGCCAGGTGCGTGGAGAGAAGAGGCACCTGACGCTGCCAGGGGCAGGCGGAGCTGACCCAGACCCAGGCGGCCTGCTCCCCTGAGCTCTGCTTCTGTGGCTTGTGCTGGGGGGGTGTCCCCTGGGAGCCCGAGGGGAAGGCAAGCTCATGTCCAAGCCTCGCAGCCAGTTTCAAAAGGCCAGGGTGGGAAAAGGCAGCAGAGGAAGAAGCTTCAGCCTTACGTGAAAGACACGTGTGGGAAGAGGATCCAGAAGCTCAGGGAGAGCCAGTCCGGGCGGAGACCCCAGGCCGAGGGGCTGGGCTGGGTGCCAGCAGGTGTTGGCTCCCTCCCAGAGCCGCAGTCCTTCTCCAGAAGCGGGAGCCCAGCTCCCGGCCTGCGGCTGCCCTGGGGGCCAAGAGCCGAGTGCGGGGGGATTGGAGAAGGGAGAAGACCCCAGATCCAGCCTGTGCACCCCAGGGTCCCACAGCACCCCCTCAGCCTGCACCTGAAGCCTGAAATGTGCCATTATTGTACGTTTGTTTGTTCCTGTTTAGATAAAACTGTGCCTGGCCTGAGAAAGCCACGAAGCCTCACGGGTTTGCCCCTCAGTGTGAACGAGTTTACTAAACCTTCCCAGGGGGCAGGTGTGGAAGAGAAGACAGAGTGTGGGGGCAAGGGCGCAAAGGAAGAGGTGGAGGTGGCTGAAAACACTTCCTTTCTGGAAGAAAAGGAGAAGGGCAAACAGAAAGGCAGGAAAACGAGCGCAAATAAAGGCAGCTCTAATCCACGCGGTACACCGTTAGCGCGCAGTCATTCCTTGAAACACGCCTTGGCCAAGCTGTGAGGTCACCAGTCCAACCACCGATTACTCATTCAACAAACACTCCCGAGCACCTGCGGTGTCCTGGTGTCGTCCCAGAGCGTGAGGGCAAAGGTCACAGCTACCATGAGCTGCCAGCCTCAGAGGGCGTAACAAAGACACGCAGGGGACCAAGAAAGTGATGAAAGACACAAAGGAAACAAAACTGGAGGAGAGAGGGAGGGGCCGTTTCACGTGGGAGCCCCCAGAGGCCCCACCGAGGAGGTGACTGCAGCGGCGAGAAGCTGCCGGCTACTGCAGACCAAGGGGTACAGCAAGCTGCGCAGAGGGCAAAGCCAGGTGCAGAGGGAGGAGCGGCAGGGGGTGAGGAATCCCGCACTCTCACGGAAGGCACCCGAAGGTGAGATCAGCCGAGAGATGGGATCGGGTCTGCATCGCAAGGTCCCTTGGCTGCTGTGAGGAAAATGACCTCAGGATAGCGAGAGAGGTAGAGGGCCCTTCGGAAGCCATCCCTGCCTCCAGGCAAAAGGAGATGGCGGCGGGAGAGGAGGGGGGGTCTGGGTGATGGAAGTGCCAGCACTGCTGCCCTGGGGTGGGTGGCGGGATTTCCGAGCTCAAGGAAAGCAGCAATGGCTCGGGGGTAGCTGTCGAGAGAGTTTTGTTCTGGACTTGCGAGCTCCCAGCGGCGATGACCAGTAGCGGTGGACGGGCTTCCCACGCGGGAACCGACGCGGGGTCTCGGCTGCCCTGACTTCGGGTGATATCCGTGACCCCCTCCCCTGCCCCCCCCGGACCCCCAGGTGGTCTGGCGGAGCTCGTTACCTTGTCTCTCTCTGGGCCTTGGCGGGCCGGCCTGCGTGACGGAACCTCAGCCTGCTCTGTCCAGGGGCAACATCCTGCAGTTCGTTTCCCTAGGTCAGAAGACGCCTCCGGGAGCCGATTCCCCACCTCTGAGGGACACGAGGAGCACAAACGCTAGGGTTCTGGTTCTGCTGTGTGCTTTGGGGTTCCTTTCTGAATCTTTCTGAGGCACCAGTTTCAGAAGCTATAAAGTGGTGGTAATGCTATTTTATGATGGTGTGAGAATGGACAAAACGACACGTGTTACACACTTGTGCAGATAAATGGCGTATGATATATGGCGCTATGTACCTGCGTCACTGAAGAAGCAACAGAACCTCTTGCCCACAGGAGTTGCTGAGCCAAGCCTTACTCGTCCCTTTCACCAACACTGCTCCACAACAGATAAGAGGGAGAGAGTCTTAAAAGATGAAGAAGAAAGAAAATCTCTGTAAGGGATGTGAGTGGCAGAAACGCAACGCAGAGAGGAAGTCCAGGACCAGCTGGGTTCCGAGTCCAGAAACAGGTGGAGAGAGTGGAGAATCCAACTTTTTCAGGATATTTAGGGCTTGAAGTGCCCCATGTGAGGCCAGAGGCCTGAAGGTGAGCCCAGCTGGGTCCACTCCCACCCCCAACCCAAGGAGCCTGCACGTGGCTGTGGCTTCCGCCTGCAGCTATGACGTCTGCGGGGGAGGAAGGAGGACAGAGCCTCGCAGTCTCCGGGTGCGCGGCCCCCATATCACCATGGCACAGGAACTCTGAGCGCCAATAACAACTTCCAATTCCAGACCAGGAACAGCCAGCAGGTGGAACAGTGATTACAAGTAGGAGGGGGTGAGCAGGGAGAGAGAGAAGCTAGGGTAACTCTCCCACTAAACTTCATCTGCAACACAAAGAAAACTAGCATGACAAGAGAGCCAACAAAGTCACCATTCAACCTGAATGAACCCCAGAGGAAATAGAAATAACACCACAGCCTGAGGACGACTTCTACGTACAGATAGAAGGAATCACAGCCATTGAAGAGGACAGGGGTGGAGCAGGGGGGCTCTAGGTGGCTCCCACTGGCAGCCAGGTCTGCAGTCCCACCTTCACATCCACTTTTCAGTTTCCAGCCACGCCCCCACCCCCCACCCCCCGTCGTCTGGGCCACAGTCATCCTAGCTCCTCCATTCTTTGGCACGGTGACGAAACACAACGAAGAAACCTAAACAGAACCTGCCCGTGGTGGCTTGTTCTGGGGAGCTCGGCAGGGGACACACCTCGAGGGCATGTATTCACCTTTCTCTTTCTTATGTAAAGCAGGTGACAGCCTAGATCCCTGCTGGCCCCCTGAAAGCACTGGGACAACCCGACCTGTCCCGAGAGTGGGACATGCTGGTGATCTCAAGGGCATGGGGTCCTTGCAGGGCCACGGGTGGCCCATGGTCAATGAAGGCAGTACATCCCAGAGCCTCACAGGGGAGAACGGCAAGCAGGGCTGAGGTGTGGGCACTGAGGCCAAGCTGCCTAACAGGGGCTCGAGCGCTTCCTCTTCTGAGCCCGCACCTAGTTGCTGCCTCTACACCTGTCACACCTGCCGTGGCCTAAGGAGGGAAAGCACCTGCCCCGTCAGGCTACCGAGAGGTCCAAGCTCTGCCAGGTGGCCCTTCCCTTTTTCAGGCACCAGCCTCACGGCCCACGTCTTCCACATGCTGATGCCACAAGACCACGTCACCCATTTGTCCACCTCTGCACCTTGCTTAGGAAGATCAGGTGCAGGGAAGGAGTGTCAGGAGACAGGCAGGGCTGCTTCTCTTGTCCAGGTCCCGGCGGTTGTACAGAAACTTTGATTCATTTGTTTTATTTATGTTCCATCCCAGTGATTCAAGGTCAACGGTCTCACCTAATGGAACCAACCTGCCCAGGCAAAAGCTGAGGCTCCAAATCCAGGCCAGGAAACGCTAACCCATGAGATTACCATGCAGAGGGAGAGAAAAATCACCATCTTTCCCTAAAGCAGTTTTCCAAAATTGGACCAAGCCTGATTCAGCACTTCAAGTACCACTTAATGTATGTTCCCACGCTGGGGGGAGCCAGGCCCAGGAGGAGCTGCTGGAAACAAAGCCATGCCGCAGGCTCTAAGGACGGACACACACACGCACCCTCAGCAGAGGGCCAAAGCGCTGCATGGTGACACTGGAAGGAAAACCCATTCGTTGGCAGAGACTCCAGGTAAAGGCCAGCTCGAGCCCGCAGACGAGAGGGTTCATTTGCCAAATTCTGAGCATCTCGCTGCTGCCGTTTTCCCCGTTCACCCTGGAAAAGCCTAGAGGTGGGCACGGGACAGAGAGCCGGGGGGCATCCTCAGTGCCGCAGCCCCAAGCAGGCGGGGGCCCCGAGCAGCAGGGCAGGGCGGCGCTCTGCACGGGGGTATTTGCAGGAGTCGGGGTAGACCGGAAGAGGCGACTGCCCGCTCTTGAGCTGCTGGGCAGCAAGGAGCCCTCCCCGGCGTGCTCGCGCCACGGCCACGCGCAGCCCAGAGCTGCCGCCCTGCGCCCCCCACCCGAACCGCCTGGACTCCCCAAAACCACCAAGCCAGAGAGGCCACTTGCGGCATCGCTCGCATGCCCAGACCAGAAAGCCCCCCAAAGGGCACGGCAAGCTGAGAGCGCCCAGCGGGCACGGGTGGCGCCGGCTGTGAGGGCCCCGGGCGCAGGGCAGGAGGGGGCGGGCAGGGACCGCGGGCTTCTCCGCTGCCACTCCCGGAGGAACAGGCACTCCAGGGCGCCGCCTCGGGGCCTGCCCGCTTCTCCTGCAGGGAGGCTTCAGGCTGAGCCCGGCGACCACACCCGGGCGCCCGTCGCCGGGAGCTGGGGAGCGGCGCAGGCATGGCAGGATTGGGACGGAGAGCGGCGTCCGGCTCTGGCCGGCCTCCGGGACCCGAGATGGCGGCGGCTGCTTCCGGGGGACTCAGCAGCTTCCTTTTCCCGGGGAGGGCCCTCGGGCGCTGCGGTGAAGGAGTGCTCCCTCACCTAAGCTTCAGGCCGAGCCGGCGCTGCAGGGGCACGGGAGGGCGCCCAGCGCCCAGCACAGACGTCCTGGGGCTGATGGGGGCAGCGGAGACCGCGCGGCCCCGAGCGCTCCCTCCAGGGGCAGCCCCAGCCCGCGCCAGGCACGGACATCTCCATCCCAGCGCCTCACAGAAGAACCTTCTTTGCTTTCCCAGTGGCTGGGGAGCAAAACGATGGGCAAAAAGGGGGTTCAGGCGAGGGCGGCAGGGAGGTAAAGCCCTGGGGGTGTGAACTCACGTGTCCACGGGGGATGCGGCAGGTAATCTGTGTGGGTAGAGAGGACCAGGCACGAGAACATTCTAGAAGCACAGGGTCCGCTGCAGCCCTACCCCTGGCTGCGTGTCCACGTGGGGGCGTGTTTAGGAGCCGGAGCTCGGAGCGCTCCCTGTTTTTACGGTGTAATGCAGGTAAACACGCTTAAAAAGATGGGCTCCCCCAAAGAAACACCTACAGGGTACATTGAGCTTATGCTGGGACACGTGGCAACAAAGGCGGACGAGCCGGGGCTGCAGGAAGCCTCGGGCGGGGTGAAGCTACCGCGGGCCAGGAAGACGGGAGGAGACGTAAAGGCACGCCGCCCTGGCCCCAGGTTATGCCCACCCATGGGCGCCAGGCCATCCCCGTCCAGGTCCTCACAGGCACCGAGCCCCACTCCCACCCCGAGTGCACCAGATCATCACATGTACTGAGCCCCACTCCCACCCCGAGTGCGCCA
>JAKSZT010053818.1:132630-163187 GCA_026826555.1 Tolypeutes matacus | reverse complement strand
CCCACCGTGTGTTGTCCAGGTCTTCACAGGCACTGAGCCGTACTCCCTCCCCACATAGTCCAGATCCTCACAGGCACTGAGCCCCACTCCCACCCCATGTGGCCCAAGGGAGGACAGTGAGTTACACCATCACATGATATGGAGGTATCATCAAAACTCAGGGACCTGATCCTGCCACTTCCCAAGTGCAAATTTTGGCAAATAACTTGCCTTGTCCTTCTAAGGGTTTTTGGTGATTTAAATGAAATAATGCATGTAAATGCAGTTTGCAAACTCCAAAGGGCAATTTGAATGGGACACATTTTTACTAAAAGGGACTGCTAACTGAGACATCCATTCCTGGTGTCCTGTAAAGGTATGGATTTGGGCACAGGGAGCGGGACTAGTCCAAACCTCTGTTTTCAAAAATATCCACAGACGCGCACGTTTCCGCTATACCTGCTTCACGCCTCTGCTGGCTAATCAGATGTGCAGGCTGTGCACATGCCCCCTGCCAGGTCGGGGGGCCCGTCCTGCTACTTGTCTCACACGGGGTAGAGACAACCTCAAGTGAAAATACAGCACGCTAAGCTGGCTCTAATGCAGGCGTTTCATCCAGAGAAACGTCTGAATTTTAACTGAGAACCCTCTTGATCATTACATTTCGTCCACTTTGACACGCTGCAGGATGTGCTCTGCCCTGGTAAGGAAACAAGCACAGTTACATTTATGCTCGGCTCTCGTTGTCCAGACCATGAGATCATCACAGGTCTCCCCGTGTAGCTCTCATCTACCCAAACCCTGGGCTTTTGTAGAATTCCTCTAAAGGTGCAGGGTCAGGGCAAGGGAGAAGGAGCGAGAAACATTAGGAAGCCGTCCAGCTCCGGGTGCCGAGGATACTGGAAACCTCACACGTTGCCGGTGGGAATGTAAAACGGTGCAGTCGCTGTGGAAAACAGTTTGGAGGTTGCATAAAAAGTTGAACATAGAACTTCCAAATCACCCAGCTTCCAGTCCTAGCTACATTCCCAAAGAGCTGGGAACAGGTGTGCAGACACAAACGTGTGCCCCAGTGTCCACAGCCGCACTATTCACAGCCACCAACAGGCGGACACCACGACAGATGAGCAGACACGGAATGTGGTGTGCACGTGCCGTGGAATATTATTTGGCAATGAAAAGGAATGAAGAGCTGGTGTATGCTAAAATGTGGGCGAACCCTGGAAACGTGATGCTAAGCGTGCAGACAGTGTGATTCCGTTTCCACGAAGTGCCCAGAAGAGGCAAATCCGTAGAGACAGAAACAGACTGGGGGTTGTGAAGGGGCTGGGGGAGGGGTGTCGGAGTGAGTGCCCAGTGGGACATGGGGTTTTCTTTTAGGGTGCCAGAATGTTCCGAGACTAGATAAAGTTGGCGGCTGCACAAGATCATGGATATATGAAATGGTATGCTGAACCATGCACTTTAAAATGGTTAATTTTATGTGAATTTTAGCTAAATGAAAAAAAAAAAAGGGCGATGCCAAGATCAGCAAAGGAGCCGGAAGTGATGTGAGGAGAGAGAGGCACAGCTGCGCCCCCGCCATGTGTCCCGGGCGCTTCTTGGATTCGGAGCGCCTGGCCGCCCCTCACAGAGCCCCCTCCTCTGAACAACTGGTCCCCTAAATGCAACTAACTACTGCGTCTGGTGCCCACGCAAAGAACAGCCATCTGCTCCGATGCCAGAGAAAACCGCAGGCCAGGGCAGCGTGACGAGAGGCCGGCACTCTGCTCCGCCTCGGTTCCTGCCTCAGAGGCTTGCAAAGATAATTTGTTCTAAATGTGATCTTGGCATAACGTGCTGACTTTAGAACTCAATCCTGCATCAAACACAACTCGACCGTATGATTATTCAGCTTAGGGGGGGCATGATAATTTGTCAGCTATGTTCCCTCACTCCCCAGAAGGATTTCAGAGTCCCTGCAGTAAAAATATTTTATGCAGTAAGGCAGTTGAGAATAATGATTAAAAAAAAAAAAAAGAAAAAGGGAAAGCGATACGCAGAAAAAAAAATTATACCGAGAAATCAAATAAAAATGCTTCTACCCATTGATTGACCATTAAATTTAAGCACCGGGCCTGCCAACTGCTAATGTGGAAAGGAAAAGTGATCAGTTATAACTTTGTTAATGTACAGGAAGAGCCTCCTAGGAGTCCTCCAGAAATAAAGCAATGAAAAGTCACTAAGTGCCTTTTGAAAAACGCAGGTGCTTTTTCTAGAGATGATTTATCGTTACTATTATAAAATAGAACCGCTCGGCATTTTCCCACCTCCGCTCTCCTTCTGACCTAGGCGCTCTACTTCCCCAGATTCCAAGCCCTCGGTCGTGGCCACTTTGAGCGATGCCAGCAGCTGAAAGCGTGGCTCTGCAAACTGGCCGCCGATGAGCAGCTCCACGTATGGCCCAGCCAGGAGGGACGGCGCACTGCAGAGCACTGCGCCTCCTCCACAGACTGACCGCAGGGACGGGCCGCTGGCTGAACGTGCCGTATGCACCAGCTGGCTCAGGGACCGCCAGGAGCTGGCCGATGTGTCCTCCCTTAGACCCAAGTCTCTCTGCTGCTCATAACATGGCACCTTGTGGCCCCTGAAACCAGACCCGGGGCCTTTTCCTCATGAGGGTCCTGCAGATATTCTTAGGTTAAATTTTTAAATTGAAGTAAAACATACAAACTGTCAAGTGCCCGCATCAAAGGTGCGACACCCCAGGCGCCCACGACCCAGGTAAAGAGATGGAACGTCGCATCAGCCCGGATATTGCTCTCCTGCCCCCTCCCCATCGAGGACAGCCGAAAGGTACCCACTCTTCTGATTCCCAGCACCAGAAGCTTCTTTTGCCTATTTGTGAACTCTATGTAAGTGGAATAAAAATATATCTTTTGCCCCCAATCAAAAGACACAGACTGGAAGAATGGATAAGAAAATGTAAGCCATCTATATGCTGTCTACAAGAGACTCACCTAAGACCCAAGGATACCAATAGATTGAAAGTGAAAGCCTGGAAAAAGATATTCCACACATGCAGTAACCACAAAAAAAGCTGGAGTAGTTATATCAGATGAAATAGACGTTAAAAGCAAAACTATTATTAGAGACAAGGAAGGACATTATATATAATTAAAGGGGACAAATGTATATGGACCTAACCAGGATGCCCCAAATTACATGAGGCAAACACTGGAAAAACTGAAGGAAGAAATAGATGTCTCTACAATAATAGTTGGAGAATTCAATACACCACTCTCAGCAGTAGATAAAGCATCTGGGCAGAGGATCAATAAAGAAACAGAGCTTGAATAATATGATAAATGGACTAAACCTAATAGACATATACAGAACATTGCACCCCCAAACAGCAGGATATACATTCTTCTTAAGTGCTCATAGATCTTTCTCCAGGGTAGACCACATGTTGGGGCATAAAGCAGATCCCAATATATTCAACAACATCAAAACTATACAAAGCACTTTCTCTGATCATAATGGAATAAAGGTGGAAATCAACAAGAGGCAGAAAAAGGGAAAGTTCACAAATAAATGGAGATTAAACAACATGCTCTTAAATAAACAGTGGGTCAGAAGAAATTGCAAGAGAAATCAATAAATATCTCAAGATGAATGAAAATGAGAACACAACATATCAGAACCTATGGGATGCAGCAAAGGCAGTGCTGAAAGGAAAATTTATAGCTCTCCATGTTTACATTAAAAAAGAAGAGCTAAAATCAATGACCTAACTATACAGCTGGAGAAACTGAAAAAGAAGAGCAAACTATTCCAAAAGCAAGCAGAAGGAAGAAAATAATGATCAGAGCAGAAATAAATGGAATTGAGAACAAAACCAAACCAAAAAAAAAAAAAAAAAAAACAAACCCAGGGAGAATTAACAAAACCAAAAGTTGGTTCTATGAGAAGATTAATAAAATCAACAAACCCTTAGGTAGATTGACAAAGACAAAAAGAAAGAAGATGCAAATACATAAAGCAAAAAATGAAAATGGGGACATTACTATTGACCCTACAGAAATAAAAGAGATTATAAGACGATACTATGAAAAACTGTATGCCAACAAACTAGACAATGTAGATGAAGTGGAAAAATTCCTAGGAACATACAAACAACCTACACTGACCCTAGAAGAAATAGAAGATCTCAAAAAAACCAATCACAAGCAAAGAGATTGAAACAGTCATCAAACAATTCCCCAAAATGAAAAGCCCAGGAGCAGACGGTTTCACAGGTGAGTTCTACCAAGCATTCAAAGAAGATTTAATAACAATCTAACTCAAACTTTTCCCAAAAATTGAGCAAGAAGGAATGCTACCAAACCCATTCTATGAAGCCAATATCACCCTAATACCAAAACCAGATAAAGATATTATGGAAAAAGAAAAGTATAGATCTAGCTCCCTAAATGAGTACAGGTGCAAAAATCCTCAACAAAATACTTGCTAACTGACTCCAACAACACATTAAAAGAATTATTCATTATGATCAAGTGGGTTTTATACCAGGCATGCAAGGCTGGTTCAACACAAGAAAATCAATCAGCATAATACACCACATTAATAAATTAAAGAAGAAAAACCACATGATCCTATTGATGGATGCATAAAGGGCATTTGACAAAACACAACATCCTTTCTTGATAAAAACAAATACTCCAAAAGATAGAAACAGAATAAAACTTTCTCAATGTGATAAAGGCCATATATGAAAAACCCACAGCTAATATTGTACTCAATGGTGAAAGACTGAAAGCATTCCTGTTGAGATTGGGAACAAGACAAGGATGCCTGCTGTCACCACTGTTGTTCAATATAGTGCTAGTGGGTCTAGCTAGAGCAACTAGGCAAGAAAAAGAAATAAAAGTCATGAAAATCAGAAAGGAAGAAGTAAAATTTCACTATTTGCAGATGGTATGATCCTATATCTTGAAAGTCCCAAAAAATCTACAACAAAGCTGCTAGAGCTAATAAACAATTTCAGCACAGTGGCAGGATACCAGATTAATACACAAAAATCAGTAGTGTTTCTACACACTAGTAATGCACAATCTGAGGAGGAATTCAGGGGGAAAAAATTCGAATTACAATAGCGACTAAAAGAAGCAAATATTTAGGAATAAATTTAACCAAGGACTTAAAGCACTGTATTCAGAAAACACATTGCTAAAAGAAATTTTTTAAAAAGACTTAAATAAATGGAAGGACAGTCCATGCTTATGGATTAGAAGACTAAATATCGTTAAGATGTCAATTCTACCCAAACTGATATACAAATTCAATGCAATCCCAATAAAAATTCCACCAGGATTTTTTTTTAAAGAAATGGAACACACAATTATCAAATTTATTTGGAAGGGTAAGGGGCCCTAAATAGCCAGAAACATCTTAAAGGAAGATTGAAGTTGGAGAACTCTCACTTCTGGACTTTAAATTATACTACGTAGCTACAGTGGTAAAAACAGTATGGTATTGGCATATAGATAGACACATGGACCAATGGAACCTAACTAATGGTTCAGAAACAGAACCTCACATCTATGGTCAAGTGATTTTTGACAAAGCTATCAAATTCACCCAGCTGGGACAGAACTGTCTATTCAACAAATGGTGCTGGGAAAACTGGATATCCATATCCAAAAGAAGGAAAGAGGACTCCTATCTCATATCTTACACAAAAATTAACTCAAAATGGATCAAAGACCCAAATATAAAAGCTAGAACCATAAAGCTCCTAGAAGAAAATGTGGGGAAGCAATTTCAAGACCTGTTGATAGGTGGTAGAGTCAAACTTTATACCAAAAGCATGAGAAATGAAAGAAAACATGGTTAAATGAGACCTCCTCAAATTTAGTTTTATAATCCAAAGGACTTTGTCATGAAGGTGAAAAGGCAGCTCACTCAATGGGAGAAAATATTTGGAAACCACATATCTGATAAAGGTTTGATTTCCATGCTATATAAAGATATCATGCAACTCAACAATACAAGAGCAAGCAATCCAATTGAAAAATGGGCAAAAGACTTACATATACATTTCTCCAAAGAGGAAATACAAATGGACAAAAATCACATGAAAAATTGTTCACTATCACTGGCTACTAAAGAAATGCAAATCAAAACGACAATGAAATATCATCTCAAACATCACAGAATGGCCATAATTTCAAAAAACAGAAAACAATAAGCTGGAGAGGATATGGATAGAAACACTCCTTCACTGTTGGTTGGAATGTAAAATGGTGCAGCCTCTGTGAAAGACAGTTTGGCGGTTCCTCAGGAAGCTAAATATAGAACTGCCATATGATCCAGCAATTCCTCTACTAGGAATATATCCAGAAGAACTGAAAAGTGACACAGAGACATCTGCACTTTGATGTTCATAGAGGCATTATTCACAATTGCCAAAAGATGGAAACAACCCAAGTATCCATCAACCAATGAATGGATAAATAAAATGTGGTACACACATACGATGGACTACTATGCTGTTGTAAGAAGTAATGAAATTGGGACATATATGATAACATAATGTTTTCAAGTTTCATCCATGATAAGTGAAATAAGCCAGACGCAAAAGGACAAATATTGCATGGTCTCACTAATAGGAATTAAATACTAAGAATAAATGCAGGGAGTCAAAATCTAGCGTATAGGTTATTAAGAGATAAGAGAAGGGCTGAGGAGGAGTACTGATGCCTAATGTATGTAGATGTTTTAATTAACTTGGCTGTAAAAGTATGGAAATAGATAGTGTTGATGGTAACACATGATAGTGAGTAGAAGCTGGTTTATGAATGGGATAGTGGCTGAAAAGGGTAGTCTAGGGATGTATATGTCAATTGGAAGAAAGCTAGAGAATAATCTAGAGACTAAATAGCACAGTGAACCCAGAGATAGATGAGAATTGTAGTTAATAGTACAAATACAAGAATGTCCTTCTATGAACTAGAACAAATGTACATCACTATTGAAAGGTGGCAAGAATGGAGAATCATGGGGAAAATATAATTAATGTAACCTATGGACTATAGTTAACAGCAACACTGTAATATTCTTGTATCAATGCCAAAGATGCACTGGATACAGGAAAAAGTACCAAATGTACATAGACGATAGTTAGTGGTAATTGTCTGATGATATTAGCTCATAATCTGTTAACAAATGTTCCACAAGGTAGTATGTTGGTGGAAGACTGTTGTATGGGAATTCCACACATACTCATAATTGTTTTGTAAATTCACAACTTCTCTAATAAAAATATATTTCCCCCCAGCATGGGACATGACTCCCGGGGATGAGCCTTCCTGGCACCAAGGGATTACTACCAAGCACCAATTAGCAATGCAACTGGAAAAAGACCTTGACCAAAATAGGGAAAAGGTAAAGACAAATGAGTTTATATGGCTAAGAGACTTCAAAGTGAGTCAGGAGGTCATTCCAGACATTACGCTTATGCACATCTCAGCAGGATCCCTTTGACTGCCAAAGTAGATAGTACCCTAAATAGCAGGGCTCCTGAGGGCTCTGGAGACATCCAGACACTATAGTCAGGGCAGATAGCTCAGGAGTTTAAAGCCTTGCCAGTGGGCCCTACTTTGGAATTTATGCTCCCCCATGTGACAGAGTTGGACTCATTTGTGGTTTCCCTACACATGGCTCTTCTGTCCTTCTATTTGAATCTGTAATTAGTACTAGAGCTGGTAGGTGTACATCCAAGAGACTTAAATCTTTGGGCTGTCTATATGCCAGATGGGCCCTGAATCTCATCAGAGTTGTAATACCAACTCTCCAGTTCATTGGTCTCACCCAGGACAATATGGAGGTGATGATGGACAACTACCATACCAAGAACCCGAAAGAGTCTACAACTGCAAACAAGAGAGTCCCTGCATCAGCCCTATGGGATCACAGTCCCCTCTCAATTAGAGGTGGAGCGGACATCACCATCCCAGAATCCTCAGGATTGGGGAACGAACTATGGACTCCAAAAACTGACAAAATGCACATTTGTGGTATTCTTCCTTGTGGAAAAGTAAAGACTTTATGTATTTCTCTCAACGTGGTATGGCAGAGATTATTCAAAATGGCAGCATAGGACCGGAGGTGGCCCACAGAAATGTCTTATGTGGCCCCACCCTAAGATAACTAAAGAGTTGTCAACATTTCAAAATTGGAGCTATAATGTAGAAAATGAGGATACGCACTTACTGGTGAAAAATCAGAACATTTGGCAATCATGGGCGTGAATTTCCACATGGCCACAATTGGCTGGAAACGCCGTGCTTTTGTGTGGCCTCAGTGTCTTGTTTGTGGAGCATTAGGAAACTGGCGCTCAGAATAGGTGACTAAGGGAGGGTCCCCAGCTAATCCACCTCAGGGCCCAGGTCTTTATCCACCTGTCGTGTTCTTCTTCCTGTCTTGCTGCCCCCCACCTCCGTGAGGCAGACCCTGTGCCATCGATGCGCTGCCGTGGAGCGCGCCCTCTCGGGACTCCCCGCATGCTGTGCTTCTGCACACCTGAAGCGTAATGACCACGTGTGTTCTTTAACAGGGCAAAACAGATTTAGAGGCTCCACAGCGACAGAACGAGGCAGGAGCATGGCAGACCTGCTGCACGCCAGCAGAGTGGTCTGTTTCCAGAGACTTCTAGCGCTCTCCTGGTGAGGCCTGAAACAAAGGGACCTCATCAGTGTGGCTTTTCCTTCATGTTTGCACAGGGGTCAGGCAGTCCTGGTACCAAGTGAGGTGGGAGGAAGCGGAGCAGGAGGGAGCTGGAGGGTGACAGACCGCAGGGTTTGATCCCTGGGAACGCACGCCCATTCCCTCCTGCAGTTTCTTAGGCCAGGGCCCAGCAAACTGTGCCCACAAGCCAAATCCAGCTGCCCTCCTGTTTCTGTAAGTAGTGTCTTACTGGCACATAGCCACACAGTTTAGCTTTGGTGTTTTTGTTTGTTTGTTTGTTTTTTGTTTTTAACAAAAGTCTCTGTCCTTCTAGAGCTTTTGGGGAGAAGAGACAATACACACACACACACACACACACGGTATATACAGCAGTGGAAATGCTGTGCAGGGAAATAAAGGAGGATGTGAATATAGAGCTTCCTAGACAAGGAGGTCAGGGAGGGTGAGAGCTGAGCAATGACCCAAATGGAGTGAGGGGTGAGCCAGGGACATTGCATGGAAGGGCATGCAGGCAGGGGGAACAGCAAGGCAAAGACCCCAAGATGGACCTCTCTGGGAAAGAAAAAGAGTGGCAGAGAGGGCAGTGGCCAGGGAGACAGGCACGGGGGCATGGGGGAGCGTGAGCTGTACTCCGACATGGATGGCAGGGTTGAAAGCAGGGCAGAGGCACTGTCGGACACGTTTGCAAGAATCCCCACAGGGGATGAGCATGGACAGGAGACCCACTGGGGGCCAGTGCAGTTGGCCAAGAGAAAAGAGGAATGAACTCGGGGCAGTGAGGGAGGCAGCGAGCAGGGGCCAGTGTCTGGTACTGAGGAAGAAGAAATGCTGTGGTGCTGGCCAGTGGAGATGGAGAAGGAAAGGGTTTGCAGGGGGCGCCGAGAGGTGAGATGAAAACTCCCCGCCTGCTCAGCGACCACGTGAGCTAGCCGAGGGCAGAGCTGATGAGTGACAGTCCTGCCAGACCTCAGACTCTCATAACCAGAACCAAAAGAAGGAAGTGAGCGCAGCGCAAACCGCTGAAACATGGCGCTCTACTAAAGGAGCCGACAGTCATATCGTTGGCTTCATCTTCCCTTCCTCAATACTCTGAGATTAGAGGAATTTTGATCCTGAATTTTTCTTCTTTATGTGACCTCGCAGTGCTATGTTGACACGGCTTTATCTACAACACAGGAGGGTCCTGTGGGTTTAATCCCCCCCGAGTCGTTTTATTGCCTTCCATGGGTCACTGCTTTCTGCTGAGCAGGACGCTCAGGCATGTGGGAGCCTTTCTTTCTCATTCACCAAAATATACGACAGCCACTCGTGGATGACACCGAGCAAAGACCTTCAGCGATTCCTCATTTAACTACGAATGCTGGAAACACGGCGGGACTCGCTGGGTCTGAGAGTGCGACTTCCTTCCTCTCGGCGCTCGTGGGTTTGTGCTCGTTGCTTTGTTTTTAAAGGCGACATCGATGCCATCCCTGCAGGAGGCTATTTGGTCCATGACTTCTCTCCTGCGGGAAACTGGAGCTATTTCTAGGACGTGTTTCAGCAGAGGCTTCACTGACCCTGGAGGCGAGTTAGAACCCAGGAGCCGCAGCTAAGAGCACCAGGAATTAGCATTTACGCCACAGCTTCCAGGTACCAAGGATGGGTAGACGCTACTTGTGTTACTCACCCAACAAGCGTTCAACAAGCGCTAATGATGTGCTCTGTGCAAAGCAGAAAAAGGCACGCTCTCAGTGAGCAAATGCACCCCTGGGCAGGCATAGCCTGGCTGTCCCGGGAGCTGAGGGTGGAGGACTGACCAGCTGCCTTTTGCACTACCAGACTCGGTGGCCAAAACTCCAGCATCATCTCAGTGCCGGGGCACAGCGATAAGGCTGTGGAAAGCCCTGTACCCCTGGTGGGGAAGACAGGCAAACAACAAGCAGACAGCACATCGGATGGAAAGACGTCCCTCCAGGAGGAGAAAGCAAGACCAGTGCAAAGGGAGGGAGCAGGTGGCACTGGGATGTTGGATGAGAGAGCAAGCCTTGCAGCTCTCTGGGGGAGGACAGAGGGGGCAGTGAGGGCACAGGCCCCAGGAGAGCAAGGGCTGGGGGTCTCAAGGACAGGCTGCAGGTTTGTCCGTCAGGGGAGCGGGAGGGGATGGAGGGGATGGAGGGGAGGGAGCAGAGAGTGTCACTGCTCAGAGCCCAGGCCTCGGCACCGGGCAGTAAACCTGCTCTAAATCGCTTCGTGACTAAGTCACAGGCTGTCCCCTCTGCAGATGACGCTGTGACAGCTTTGAGGTCTCTGGACATCAGCCATCTCTTTCAAGGACAACCTTACACGCTTGCTGGGACTCAGAAATTGCATGAGTTCCTAACATGTTCCAGGGGCTTTGGGGAGCAGCTCCCAAGCCTTTCCCAGCCTCCTTCCCTCCCCAAAGCCTGTCAACCGGGGCGGGGCGGGGTGGGGTGGGGGCAGAACTGTGTGCTTTTCCCAAAACACAGCATCTCAAGTCTAAGACGCTCTTGCTAAGCTTCAAGCCAGCACCGTGGAGCCCCAAAGCCCTTGGAGCTCAATTCTTAGCACAGAGCATCTGTTCAGTCCCTTGCTTCTGAACACACACATAATCCTGTGGCAGAAAATGAAAATGGCAAATAGAAGTGGAGAGGGGAGGAGTGTGAACCTCACTCTCGAGGAATCATTAAAGGAATAATCCTGTTCTTTTGGAAAAGGATTTGCTCGGCATGCAGTATGCTCCAGCTCCCACAGGCTCGGGGGGCAAGGCCCACACCGGGATTCCGGAGAGAACCGGGCTGAGCTCACCTCTCGGCCTCAGACAACGGAGCTCACCAAACGAGAGCCCGGGTTTCAAAGGCTGCTTTGAACCTGGCGGTGGGGAAAGCAGCTTCCAGGCGTCGACAGGAGCGGGGCTGACTGGGAAGGGTCTTTTGAAAACGGAAAGCCGCGTCTGCATTGCCACCATTCGTCATTAACCCACTAAAAACATCATCGGCGGGCATGCGCTGACCTGGCTTTTGGATCCCGATCCGTCACCCTTCTGTGGGGAAGGTTTGGCAGGTGGGTGCTTCATTTCTTTATGTAAAATGAGCTGGTGGGTTTCCCCTCTCCATGCCTCGGGGTTGGAAGATCAGATGAGGATGTGTGTGCTGGCGGCTCCCAGGGGCTCCTGACCCCGCGTTTGTCCTGCATCAGCTGCTCTGTGGGGGGGACTCCACGCTACGTTTCCCAGACTCCCTGCCAGTGGGGGGCACTGGCAGGTGGGAGCTTCCGGTTGCCCCGGCACCTTCCAGCGGTGGCGATGTGCGGTCCCCGTTCGGCCCCGGCGGCGCCCCCAGCCACACAGTGCTCCCTCGGACACCCGAGCACCTGCTGCCCAGGAGCTCCCCGCTTCCAAGGCCCATCTCCGAAAGCCGTCCCCCCATGCTTCCACGTTCTGGTCATCCCACTGCCGTCCATTCACCACGCAGCCCCGGAGTGGCAGCTGCTTCCTGGGGTTTCTAGGCTGTGGCTGCCTCAGCTTTCCCTTTTGTCCCTTCTGGTCTTACAACACGACATCAGGGTGTGACAAAGAATTAGGCCCTGACCAGGGAGAAGGCTGGGCCTCCGCCCTCGGCTTCCGGGGGTGACCCCAAACCTGAGAAACAGGTGCCTGCAGCAGCTTCTTTGTTTACCTGGGCCCTTGGGTCAAGCTGGGGGGCAAGCAGTGTGATTTAGGGTGAGGGCTGGTCACCCTAGTTTGACTTGGAGGGGCCGAGACAGATCAGCCACGTGGACACCCAACCCGTCGACCAAATGACGCATCACGCCTCCGGGATGGAGGCTTCTCTGGCTGGCGCTCTGCCGTGCGCACTGCCACGCGTGGACTCCAGGAGAGGACCGTGTCCGACTCCGCGGGGACAGAAACGGAAGCCCCGCGTTCAGGCTGCCCAGACTCTGTCCCCGTGCCACTCTCCTTGGCCGACTTCTACCCGCCTCCTTCCCAGAGAGAGCTGTAACCGAGGAACAGCTTCCAGCGAGTCAGGGAGCCTACGGGTGGTCTGGGTCCCTCCAGCTCTTCGCCGTCTCCTGTGCTCTCTGCTAATCCTCCCGTGTCTGAAGCCGGGAGACGCTCGGTGGCCTGGAAGGCAGAGAAGGCCGCCCCTTCCCACTAAGCTGGCCTCTCGGGGACCAGAGCCCAGCGGCGCTTTGGAATCAGGGAGACTCGGGAAGTCCAGCTGCAGAGAGGCGGCGGCAGTTTGGGGTCAGGACTCTCACCCTCAGGCTCGAGGGTCCGTACCGCAGCCTTGAGACCCCGGGTGGCTCGGCCGGGACCAGCGGGAACCCTGACGTGCCAGAGGACACTGGAACCCCCGCAGCCTCCAACGCCAGCCGGCAGCACAGCGGGCGACGGGCCCTGCCAGCCAGACCCAGACGGAGTGGCTCCCGCCCAGGGAGCTCCTGGGCAGGACGGACTCGGCCTAAGGAAGCGTTCCCAGAGCAGAAAGGCCACCACACACACGGCCGTCACGGGATGATTTAGGCAAGTGCCACATGCTCGTAAGTGAGGAAGTACTAATTAAAGGAATCAGTTATGATCTTCGAAGGGCCGCGGATACTGAGCCAGGGACAAAAAGGCATTAAAAATATATAATAATTGTTCTTATGAAACTAAAATACGTCAAGGGATTTAAGAAACCTCACATTCTTAAAAAACAGAAAATAAAAATCAGCTGTACTTCCATCACTCAGAGATACCGCTATTAACATTAGGTTGAATTCACTCCATTTTTCCCTGTACATATGTCTAAATATATGAATATTTTTAAATTGCAGTCTTATGGCATCTACTATTTCCTGTGATTTTTAACACTTGTGGCATATGTCATTGTATGGTTATACCATAATTCAGTTAATCAGTTCCTTGTTTTTATATATTTGGGGCTTTAGAGATTTTCTACTATAAATAATGGCGAAATGAATATTTTTCTACATATATTAGGGAAACCTCTCATTGTTTTACTGGGAAAACAATCCTCAAATGGGAAATTCCTGGGTCAAAGGGATCGGCATGTTTAATATATTGCACACATAATGCTAAATGGCCTTTGGGAAATTGCCCCGACTTACTCTTCCACCAGCACCGTATAAGAATATCATTCCTTGGCACTCTTGCCGACACTGGGCCATTAACATTTCTAAGCCATCGATTGCACAGATCATCACACTATTTTAATAGACTTCCAGGAGGTGAGATGGAGTCCTTGTGAGGCTGAGATTTTTTCAGACACTGAGTGTCCATCCCGTCAACAATATGGCTACTGCTTTTGGCCACGGTCTTTAAACTCTGGGAAAAATACGTTTTTTAAAGTTTAGAGTTCTTACCTAAAAAGGTAAAGGAAATGCACTTGCCATTCCATCCCTTACGAACCTGGCTCGAAAGCCAGGCCGGCAGCCAGCCGAGGTAAGAGGCGGGAGAGGCCGAGGAGGCAGCAGCATGTTTCACAACCAGCTCCTCTCCAGTGACGCTCCAAAATCAAAACTCCACAGTTCTTCAAAGCAAGTTATTGTTAAGCCTGCCGTGGCACTGGCTCGCATCCATTGAGCACTGCTCTCCAAGTGCATCGTTCGTAATTCTTTTAAAAACAAGCGATAATGTCCATCAAGGTGGGGCCAGCTCTTAGAGACTAACGCCCGTCGGGTGTGGGGGGGTTAATAGACACAAATCTGACACACGGGGGCTCGAGCCCGTGGAGCCGGGCCAGCCCCACTGACCTGTGCTGTAAGTGCAAAGCACACGTCAGATTTCCTAGACGTGGCATGAAAAAGAATGTAAGTTCAAGCATTAATACTTTTCACATCGATTTCATATTGGAGTGATAATCAAGATACAGAGGGTTAAATAGAAGGTGATTCTAGCAATGGAAGAAATTATAACAATGAGGTGGAGCCAGTGGCCACTTGACAGTTTTTGGGTAGGGAGGGGACGAGCAGTTGAAATACAGTGGCTTCTTTGGGAGTTGGAGGTTGTCCTGAGTACTGTTGTGGCAACGGATGTAGGCCATTTTAAATCAGCACACACCATCAGAACTGAGTGGGAGAGAACTGAGTGGTCTACAGTGTGAACTGTGGTCTGTGGTTGGTGGCAAGGCCCCAGGATGTGTAAGTTCATTGAGGGTGGTGGGCCACACTTGTGGGAGATGTTTGTGTGGGATGTGGTGGGATGTGGTGGGAGGTGTGGGAGGTGGGCAACATGGGAATCCCGGTGGGTTCCGTGTAATATTTTGGGTAATCTAAGCACCTCTTAAAATATATGTATATATATATATATATATATATAAATAACATTTTTGTAAGCAAATGCACATATATGCATATGTATTTATATATCATTTTGCAAATGTTGGTATGGCGAAAATTTTGATTTTTACCCACAATAAAAAAAAAAAAAAAGAAATAGATTGCTAAAGTTATTTTTACCTCTTTTCACTTTTTGTAACGTGGCTACTAGAACATTTAAAATGGCATTTCTGGCTCCTACTAGAGGCTTGCATTGTATTTCTACGGGTGAGTTCTCCTCTAGACACTGGTTAGGAAAATGTAACGGAGGAGCAAGCCGAGCTCAGAACGCCCATGACGTCCCATGACGTCTCAAACCAAAGGGAACAGAGAAAAGACTCATTCTGCAGCCGGATGAGCAACGCTCTCCAGGCGACCGACGGTCTCATCGCCAGGGAGGCCTGCGAGAACGCGGACCCAACGTGGCCACAAGTTTTGATTTTCTTATAAAAAGACGCTATAAATTCTATATTCGGGACTAGCGACACTCTTCTCTGGTTGAGGATATTGTCAATAAGACAAAAAGCCACGGGGCCTGGGGTTCTTTGGAAAACACGAAGTTCCATCCTTAACACGCCGTCTCCGCGTCTACGAAGCTCGGGTTAAAGAAACAGGGCGCGCGTGCGCAGTGAGATTTTAGCCTGACGCACTCTTCCTCGGGAACAGAGGGCCGAGTCCCTCTCTGGGCCACCGACTACAGGAGTCACTTCGTGGTCCTTCCTGTCAACTTTCTCTCTTCAGCCAAAGACGAGGAAACCGTGACCGCCCACGCGTCTGCCCGCCGCCTCCTTCTGGGCGGTCACAAGCCCTCTGTGCTGGTGATGGGGCGGGTGGCCGTGGCCCCCGGCCGAGAGCAGCCTGCGTCAGTCTTCGCAGTGTTCTGTTTGTCTGTTTGCCGGCTTGTTTGAAAACTTGAGTCATCTGCCAATACTTCAAGAACTTTTTTAAAATCCATGTAGAAAATCTGGATTTGGGGCTTCTACTGAAAAACCGGAAGTGTCGAGGCCCTGGTGTGTTTCCCCTGCACTTAGACGTGCGGAGTGAGTGGCACCCGTACGAGCTGGGGCCCCCGCCTCTGATTCGCCGCAGGCCCTGCCGCCCTCCGTCGTCTCCCCAGCACCAGGCGATGGCACTGACCACTGCTGCTACGTTTCTCGCATCATGGAAGCATTTCCTTGCACCCACACTTCCACCGAGAGTGGGAAAGCGAAATGCAGCTGAGAAGCCTGCTTCTTATGACTGTGCCTTCTCTATTCTCTGGAGAGGACGCTCTGTCTGCTTTCCCCTTAGACAGCAAAGCTCAGGACGGCTAAGAGTCTCTATATTTGCAGCAGTTTGGCAGTTTGATATAATTATGAATTCCAAAAATAGGTATTGGATCATGCTTGTAAACTGATCAGCCAATCTGGGCATGATGAAGTTATGATCAGGGCGTTCACTGGGCCACGTCAGTGGGGCACTGAGCCCCACGCCTTGGTGGGTGGGGGAATCGAAGACAAAAGACATAGCAAAGGACAGGGTTGGAACAGTTCTGAGTTGGAGTTTTTGACGTTGGAATTCTGGGGAGGAAGGAGAGAAGGCCCCAGGATACAGATGAGCCGTTCGCCTGAGAGTCCACAGCTGGCCTTGTGGAGAGAAGCAAAGCCTGGAGAGCCTCACGGTCTACAGCTGGCCTTGTGGAGGAACCAGAGGGGCTGAGCCCAGAGAGAAACGCAACCCCGGGAAGAGAGGGACAAGGAAGCCTGGACCCTGGCAAACGCCGGCAGCTGTCCTGCTCCAACATGTGGCAATGGACTTTGGTGAGGGAAGGAACTTACACTTTATGGCCTGGTAACTGTGGACTTCTACCCCAAATAAATACCCTTTATAAAGACCAACCAATCTCTGGTATCTTACATCAGCACCCCTTTGGCTAATACAGTATTGAAGACAATAAAAGTATTTTTAAGCTTGCATATATTCATGTGGAAAGAATTGTGCAACATAACTACACTTAGTGCAGTTAGGTTTCTGGCCCAACAGTGGTCAAAAATCTCTTGCCACAGTTGTTCGTTGAGAAATGCACGCCCCTGATTTATTAATATAAGTTCCAGCGGCAACACGGGGGCTGAAGGCACACTTTTCCCACCACCGTGCTTTATAACTGTCAGCGTGACGCTAACCGAAGGCCTACACTTCACGCTGATGCTAGTCGCAGAAACTGCTTTCCCGCCGTTCCCACTCGGAGGCCTTGGGGCCTAATGGAACCCAGCGGCACCAGCCTGGCAGCAAGGACGGGAGACTGTGCTGCCTCCTGCTGCAAGCGGGGAGCGAAAGCCCCACTCGCTCTCCCACAGCAGCCCGAACTGGGAAGATTCAGGCGCCGCTGCACCGCGAGCCCTTCCCGGTTGGCTCTGGGATGACTCAACCCTCACGCAGGGGGTCTCTGAAATCCCCTCGGGTGCTTCTGCTCTCCAGCACACCTCTCTCTTCCTTCCCAGTGAAGACAGTGAGGAGGGACTCATCGGACTAAAGAAACATGTTTCGGTCCCCAAGCAGGAGGCTTGGCCCGTGGAGAGGCCCAGTCCCTGCCCTTTAACCCTTGCTCCTGCTCTGGTGAGGATGGTGCACAGGCCTTCCAGCATGGGGCTAGAACTGCTCAGAACTGCAGAGTAGCTTGTCCCGGCCAGCACCACTCGATGACAGACCATTGTCCCAAACCACGGCCAGGTCTACTCTCAAAGCATGAGCAGAAGTGGCAGGAGTCAAGAAGCCCATGCTTCCGTTTCACTCATCTTGTGGAATTAGGAGTTGCAATGCAAGCCCCAGACCTGATGGGAACCCAGGGCTGAAACACCTTCCTCACCCCCAGCATCTCTGAAATGTCAGGCATTCTAGGAAAGCCTTCCACATTGGCCACCGCCTCTGGAATGGTCTCCAAACCCCAACTTTTTGACAAAGTACAGTGGCTGGCTTAAGAGTTATGTATTTTGTTTCAATGCCTTCTCCTGCATTTCCACAGTTCAAGCCAAGAGTTTGATCTCCCTAATCTGATACTCCACAAAATGTTTTCAAATAGCAGTTCACTCACTTCCACAAAACTGCCTCCCAGATCCTGCTGCTGAGGTCTCTTGAACCCCGCTCTCAGACACCGCTGCCTGTCTGGTGAGACACTGACAAAGGACTTTTGCAAAACGGACTTGGTGTCAGTGATTCTAGGGAAAGGCCTGCACCTGTGCTAACGATTTCAGTCCCCCCAGTTAAATGATCCTAGGAAGCTCACACGGAATGCTGACCTAGGGGGTCTTATGTAACGTGATCTCACTTTGGGGTAGGACAGGCTCATCAGGCATGTCACCCTAGGCTGGCAGATTTGTTGTCACTATCTGTAAAGCTGAACCAACAGCGAGGATTCTCAAAACCAAAAAAATACCCCCTACCACAAGGACAAAGCACCCAACAGCCACCCCAGGACACGATGGGACTATAGTTCCCCAATAAATGTGAGGACTTCGGCATTTTTGATCTATGGCTACTATGAAGAGATGAAACAGGACATAACGGTGAAGGGATCCGAGCACTCCTTAGAGCAAAGGGCAGTTAAAATTTACATTTGGACAAAAGGACGAGAAAGGACGAGAAAGGACGAGAAAGGACGAGAAAGGACGAGAAAGGACGAGAAAGGACGAGAAAGGACGAGAAAGGACGAGAAGTGCGTGTGTGCATCAAGGAGGGGATGTCGGCTGCCTCAAGGCCTGCTTTTCAGACTTCCTGGATATTCTGTTTCTCTGTCTCGGACTCCAGGGAACCCTCAATTTACTCCACTGAAAAGGTTTTGCTTTTAGGAGTTGCAATGAGAGGCATTGAAAGAGAGGCAGACAGAAGTAAGGACATTCAAAAAACTATCCTTTTGCAAAAACTTAGAGTCAGACAGACTGTTGTTTGAATAAGAGTGAACATGATCATATGGCAGAGATCAAGGTAGGCTTTGATTAAAACAATTCCAAATACAGCCTGGAGTTGAATTAACCTTACTGTACCAATGTCGATTTCCTGGTTTTGATCTTTGTACCATGATTACATAAGACTTTTCATTGGGGGAAGCTGGGTTAAAGGAATATGGAAACTGTACTGTTTTTGTAATTTCTATGTGAGTCTAAAATTATTTCAAAATAAAAATCTCTTAAAAATTAGGCTATAAAATGCTAGACAAGACAGGATGTTCTCTGCCAATGAAACGAGTCCACAAATAAACACTACTACTAAACACTTAGACAAATAAACATTTACTGCTCCCAAGGCACGGCATTAAGTTCTGTGGAAGAGTCTAGAAGACATTTGCTGTAGTCTCTGACCTCAGGGGTTCACGGTCTACTTTGAAAAACATAGGTGAAAAATACAAGGACAATTTAAGGCGGATAACCTAAGTAAAGTCGCAAGGCTATTTATGAATAATCAAAAATTGCTGATGTAAAGAGTTTGCAGCATAGTCACAGGAAGGAAAGCATGCGCTGGACAGCGGTGGCTCACTTCATCGTGGCCCCCTAAAAGCTTGTGCTCATGTGCTCTTCACTTCTCCCTCCATCACCCAACAACCGCTGCATCAGTTTCTAAGTAACCGGCTGAGTCAACGAATGGATACGTGAACGAAGATGCGACTTCATCTAAGTTTTAAAGGGTCTGTGGAGTGAAGTGGAGCAGGAATTACAAAAAGGGATGTGACCTAAGAAGGGCCTCCAGTTGGGGTCCTCCAGTGCTTGGGCAATAGTCTCCGCCAGTTGGCTTGGTGAGTGACATTTGTAGAGACGAGTGGGGGTATATGGGTTCAGATAATAGAGGGCCTTGAATGTCAGTAAGAGTATTTATATAACTGTGCCATCTCCAGAGCCCCCCAAAATGTTTCCCATGGTTAAGTTCATAAGCATGATCACTCACTGCATCAGCCCTATCTGTTTTCTTGAGCACTTATCCATAGGCACTCAAAGGTTGCATGAATAGGAAACAGTTAATTTTAACTGTTTGAGCAAGTTTTCCTTGGTTTATTATTTAAACCACAGTAGAATGCAAATAATGATAATTTGTTCTTCCCATTCTTCTTTATCAATTCTTATATTTCTTAATTGTTTTTCCTTGTTTTATTGCTTTGGCAAGGGCTACAACCCCAATAGTGGAGTACAGGGATGTTGACAGCCCTAGTTTGATTAGTTCTCTATGTCTGATTTGCAGAAATATGTATTCTTGACAAAAGAAAATGCACCAATGTAGTAAGGTAAGATAGGAACCAGAGAAAATGCAACAGAGCTTCAGCAGGCCAACATTTCAGTGAATCCATCCTGTGCTGCAAAGACTTAGATCATGATTCAAGGAAGATTTCCATTTCCACAAACAGACCTCACAGTTATCCTACAAGATTTGACTTACTCATAGGACCCCAAAATGCAAAGTGGCCTCGCAGTTTCACTTAATGCTAGCAGTAAGTTATGAATTATGAGCTTAAGAGGAGTTTCGACTGACAGAAGTACAGCCAATAATTTCAGATCCCACATTAACTACACAAGTCATCAAGCTAATCTTAAAGTAGCTCCCCAGGCATTGGGTTAAAGTGGATAATGGGTTGCTTGTCCTCATAATTGCTTAAACGCCCATGAAGATGTGTTTACTGGCATGATTCCAAGGCTTGACAGTGACTTAAAACAATAAAAGAGCTTCTGAGAAATAAAATAACAACAGGTTCATTTGTTTTGAACCTGTGGAGAGCTCCAGAAGTCCAGATTCTCTGGAACAATTTTGGTTAGTTAGTGTGACAGGGGTGCAGGAGGAGATGTGTGTGGGTGCAGGTGTGGGGGAGCAGTATACACAGGTTCGGTCAAAAAGCCAAAGTTTTTTGGTGTGGTTACCATAGCAGAGCTACTCTTGACACAGATCCTCTCTCTTCCCAAAAATGACTTGGTAAGTAAATAAATCCATAAAAGCAAATTAGCTCATTAATATATTGGCCAAGACATTTAAATAACTGCAGTAGCTTAGGACAAGACTTTTGTCTAAAAACCAGTGGGAAATAATAATGGAAATAAAGATAATGACTAAAAAAGTCATGAGAGTATTTTTTCCCAAATAATACTCTACTAAAATATGACATCTTAAAAGCTGCTGGTGAGATGATAAAAAGACAGGCATCAGTATTCTTTACACTAGAAATTAATATATAAAGGTCATATTTTCATAACAAACCAACACATTGATTCTGTCAGTTTAATATAAAAGTGAGCAGGTCAGTCAGTGATAAAAAGCATTGTCCGTCTTGGTCTGCGGTCATCATTCAAACAGATTAGAACTGTGTCCACCCAGACCTGGCTGAGGTGGTGTGCGCTGTCCGAGGTGCTGATTAGATGACGAGGACCATTCCGTTCTGTGTGTAACAGCTATCTCGGATTCACGGAAAACAGAGAAAAGTAAAGACTACCACATGTTTGGACTGCTCCACACAGAGAAGGCACTTGGTAAAATCTAGCATATTAATATTACAATTGTTAACACTGACGAATGCCTCCATGTCAGTGACTGTGTTAAGTGCGCCACCTTGACTTTTTGCAAGAGTCCTATATGGCAGGTATGACAACTATTCCAATTTGAAGATATGGAATTTGAGTGTTAGAGGTTAAATAACTGGACAAAGGTCATAGAACCACCTGGTGGCAGTCCTGAGACCTGAACTGAAATCTATTTGTCCCCAAATTCTGTCAGGCTAGAGAAGCTGTTAGGAACTTACACTTAAATCCATTGGTCAGTGGTAGGGCTAAGAACATTGAGAAGGAATGGGAATTATGGCCCCCAGGTTTATCGGTTCCCTCTAGAATTTCCAAGGGAGAAAGGGATCAATATTCATTTATACATCCAGCAGCCATTTATTTTGAGCAACTGTGTTCCAAAGTTTGGGGTATGAACAGGTGACAGTCTGGTAACCCACTGATGTTGGGAAGCAGAGGGTTGGGAAGAATGAGGACTCCTGGAGCAGATACATCATCCTGGGCTCAAATCCCCTTTCTACCACCTACTGGCTCCGCAGCCTTGGGTTGACCAGAACCTCTGTGTTTCCCTGATGCTTAACAGCTTCAGAAGGCTTTTCTGAGGACTACATGGGCTCATGCAAGTAAAATGCTTATTGCAATCCTGTCACACAGAAAATGCTCAGAGAAAGGCTAGAAGTTCTTAGCATTCTGTGCCGTTATCCAAGCATCTTTAGTGACTTTCCTAAGAGTCAACAAAAACTGGTGGTGGAGGAGGGACCAGCAGAGCTCACCTTTTTTCCAAAAACAGCAAGAGGAAAACGGGAATCTGTCTGAAACAACTGTTTTGGGGATTGGCAGACAAAGGTAGTGCCTCATATGGTACTTTGAGTTGGACTCTTTAGGGCATTGTGACTGTAAGACTCCACCCCAAATAAATACCCTTTATAAAAGCCAACAGAGTTCTGGTACTTTGCATCAGCACCTCTTTGGCTGACTAATACACTAATATAGCACAGAATAGACTTTAAATGCAAAACTGTTATGAGAGACAAAGAAGGACATTATATATTATTAAAAGGGGCAATCCACCAGGAAAAATCACAATCATAAATATTTATGCACCTAACCAGGGTGCCCCGAAATACATGAGGCACACACTGACAAAACTGAAGGGAGAAATAAATGTCTCTACAATAATAGTTGGAGACTTCAATACACCACTCTCATCAATGGATAGACTATCTGGACAAGGATCAATAAGGAAACAAAGAACTTGAATGACAAATGAACTAAACCTAACAGAAAAATGCAAAACACTGTACAGCAGGATATACATTCTTCTCAAGTGCCCATGGATCTTTCTCCAGGACAGACTACATGTTGGAACACAAAAGAGGTCTCAATGAAATTTTTTTTTTTTTAAGATTTTTATTTATTTATTCATTTATCCGCCCCTTGCTGCTTGTGCTCGCTGGGTCAGCTAACCACGCCGTGCGGGCGGGCTTGCCTTCACCAGGAGGCCCCGGGAACCGAACCCGGGGCCTCCCATATGGTAAACGGGAGCCCTACTGATTGAGCCACAGCCGCTTCCCATCAATGAATTTTTTAAAAAGATTGAAATTATACAAACTTTCTCTGATCATAATGGAATGAAGCTGGAAATCAATAACAGGTGGAGGACTGGAAAACTCACAAGTACATGGAGGTTAAACAACACACTCAAACAATCAGAGGGAAAAAAAAATTGCAAGATAAATCAATAAATATCTCAAGAATGAAAATGCAAACAACATATCAAAACCTAGGGGACAGAGAGAAGGAAGTGCTGAGAGGGAAATTTATAGCCCTAAACGCCTACATTAAAAAGGAAGAACGAGCTAAAATCAAAGACCTAACTGTACACCTTAAAGAACTAGAAAAAGAACAGCAAACTGATCCCAAAGCAAATAGGAGGAAAGATATAAAGATCAGAGCATAATAAATGAAATTGAGAACAAGAAAAACAATAGAATCAACCAAAAAACGTTGGTTCTTTGAGAAGACCAACAAAATTGACAAACCCTTACCTAGACCGACAAAGAAAAAAAAGAGAAGATGAAAATAAATAAAATCAGAAATGAGAGGGTGGCATTACTACTGATCCCACAGAAACAAAAAGGATTGTAAGAAGATACTATGAACCATATGTCAAATTAGACAACTTAGATGACATGGATGACTTCCTAGAAATACACAAACTACCTACATCAACTCTAGAAAAAAAAAAAAGACCACCTCAACAAACCAATCACAAATAAAGAGGCTGAATAAGTCATCAAAAGCCTCTCAACAAAGAAAAGACCAGGACCAGATGGCTTCATAGATGAACTCTACCAATCATTTCAATAAGAATTGATACGAACCCTGCCCAAACTCTTTCAAAAAATTAAAGAGGAAAGAACACTACCTAACTCATTCTATGAAGCCAACATCACCCTAATACCAAAGCCAGATAAAGATATTACAAGAAAAGAAAATTACAGACCAATCTCTCTAATGAATATAGTTGCAAAAATCCTCAACAGAATATTTGCAAACCGAATCCAAGAGCACATTAAAAGTATTATACACCATGATCGAGTTTTACCCCTGGTATGCAAGGGTGGTGCAACACAAGAAAATCAATTAATGTAGTACACATCACATTGACAAACCAAAGGAGAAAAGCCACATGATCATCTCGACTGATACAGAAAAGACATTTGACAAAATCCAGCATCCTTTCTTGATAAAAACACTTGGAAAGATAGGAATAGAAGGAAACTTCCTCAACATGAGCAACATGGGAATATATTTTTAAAAAGCCACAGCTAACATCATACTCAATGGGGAAAGGTTGAAAGCTTCCCCCCTAAGATCAGGAACAAGACAAGGATGCCCACTGTCACCACTATTATTCAACATTGTGATAGAATTTCTAGCTAGAGCAGTTGGCAAGAAATAAAAGCCACCCAAATCAGAAAAGAAGAAAATTTTCACCATTTGCAGATGACATGATCCTATATTTAGAAAATCACAAAAAACCTACAGCAAACTACTAGAGCTAATAAATGAGTTTAGCAAAGTGACAGGATACAAGATCTTCATGCAAAAATCAGTAATGTTTCTATACACTTGGAATGAGCAGTCCAAAGAGGAAATCAAGATACAAATTCCATTTACAATAGCAATGAAAAGAACCAATTATCTAGGAATAAACTTAACCAAGGGTGTAAAGGAGCTGTATTTAGAAAACTACAAAACATGGCTAAAATAAATCAAAGAAGACCTAAACAATTGGAAGGGCATTCCGTGTTCATGGATTGGAAGACTAAATATTGTTAAGATGTCAATTCTACCTAAGGTGATTTGCAGATTGAAAGCAAACTCAATCAAAATTCCAACAGCCTACTTTGAAAAATGGAAAAGTCAATTATCAAATTTATTTAGAAGTCTCAAATAGCCAAAAAAACATATTGAAAAAGAAGAACAAAGTTGGAGGACTCATAATTCCTGACTTTATAGCATATTACAGGGCTACAGTGGTCAAAACAGCATGGCATTGGCATAAAGATAGACATACTGATCAGTGGAATTGAATTAGTTCAAAAATAGACTCACACGTCTATGGCCAATTTATTTTTGACAAGTTGGCCAAGTCTACCCAGCTGAGACAGAACAGTCTCTTCAACAAATGGTGCTGGGAGAACTGGATATCCATACCCAAAAGAATGAAAATTAACTCAAAATGGATCAAAGACCTAAATATAAAACTAGGATCATAAAACTCCTAGAAGACAATGTAGGCAAGCGTCTTCAAACCTAGTGGTAAGTGGCAGATTCTCAGGCCTAAGTCCAAAGCATGAGCAATGAAAGAAAACTTAGAAAATTGGGACCTCCTCAAAAATGAATACTTTTTTGCTTCAAAGGACTTTGTCAAGAAGGTAAAAAGGCAGCCTATTCAATGGGAGAAAATATTTGGAAAGCATATATCCAATAAGGGTTTAAGAACCAGAATATATAAAGATAGCCTAAAACTCAACAATAAAAAGACAAACACAATTAAGAAATGGACAAAAGACTTGAATAGACATTTTTCCAAAGAAGAAATACAATGGCTACAAAGCACATGAAAAGATGTTCAACATCACTAGCTTTAGAGAAATTCAAATCAAAACCACAACAAGATTCCATTAACACCTACTAGACTGGCCACTATTTTAAAAAAATAGAAAACTACAAGTGTTAGGGAGGCTTGGAGAAATAGGAACACTTATCTGCTGCTGGTGGGAATGAAAATGGTACAGACATTGCGGAAGACAGTTTGGCGTTTCCTCAAAAAGCAGATCCAGCAATTCTGCTTCTAGGTATATACTGAGAAGAAATGACAGCAGGGGTGCAGACAGACACATGCATCCAATGTTTATAGCAGTTTTCACAATTGCCAAAAAATGGAAGTCACCCAAGTGTCCATCCACCAATGAATGGATAGAAAACATGTGGTGTGTACATATAATGGAATATTACTCAGCTGTCATAGGAAATGAAGTCGTGATTCATACCCTTGGGGACACTGTTGAGTGAAATAAGCCAGACACAAAAGGGCTAATGCTGTGTGATCTCACGGATATGATCTAATTATGAGCACACTCACGGAGCTGATATCTAGGATGCAGGTTACCAGGAGGTAGAATGAGGGAGAGAGTGGGGAGCTGCTGCTTCATTTGGGCAGAATTTTTAATAAGGTTGTTTGTAAATGTTTGGAAGTGGATAGAGGTGATGGCAGCACATTAGCGTGAGTGTAACTATCAGCGCTGAATTGTGGTTGAAAAGGGAAGTTTCGGGTCGTGTGTACAACTAGGAGGAGAGCTAGAGGATAAGCCACGGGACGGCATAACAGTGACCCCTGCTGTGGACGACGAAGGTGGTGATAGTACAAACTTAAGAATGTTCTTTCGTTAACTAGAACAAATGCACTCCACTATTGCAAGGTGTTACTAGTAGGATGGTATGTGGGAAAAAAATACAATACAAATTACCAGCTGTAGTTAACAGCAATATTGTAGTATTTTTCATTAATTGTAACAAAGGTACTACCAAATGCTCAGGGGTCGATAACAGGGGAGGTGTAAGGGGTTAAGGGTTTCTTCTTTTTGTTTAAATTTGGAGCAATAAAAATGTTCTAAAAATGACTGGGGTGATGAATGTTCAGCTCTTATTGCACCAAGCTGCTGACCGTGCACTTTGGATAGGACGGCTGGGGTGGGACTCAAACAGCTTAGGAAGTAAAACTTAGGAAGTCGATGAAGGGGGTGTGGGAACAGCAGTGCAACCCTGGGACGCGAGTAACTCCTCATGGTTGTAGGCTGGAGAGGGGCTACAATGGGAAATTATATGCTGCATGTGTGCTACCACAATAAAAATTAAGTAAAAAAGCTTGCCCCAATTTTCAAAAAGTGGATGCAAAATAACAATACATTCAAAGTGTTAAAAGACTGAAACTAGGCACAGTCCTTAATTTTTGTTTTTCTATATAACAGCACATTGTTTTCTACTCAAAGACTACAAGATGGACATCCTGGAAGGAAATGTCAAATAAGAGAAAGCAAGCCAATAAGATTTTGGAATAAACCTGGAAACGAAAGGTAAAATATTTTTAAAAACTGTGGTGATAAAGGAGACGAGCTAAGTGTAAACACCTGCCACCTGCGGCTATAAAAATGGATGCAATGCACTGCCCTTCTCAAGGACCACCTTGGGATTCGATGACTTGTGCTTCGGCTTAAAAACACAAACTAAAAACGAGAGAGGCTGTTGTCGTGAAAGCACTGTTGAACAGCTTTCTAAAGATGTGTTTTACGTGTTTGGCAAATATTTAAATTCCCTTATCATGAGCCATATGCTGTTCTAATTTTTCATGGATATTAGTTTATTCCCGGCTGATAATGACTCTACGAAGCAGAAGCTATTTTCACCCCACATCATGGGGAGAAGTCTGGGACGGGGCAGGCTATGCGACGTCCCTGCCGTGAGGGGTAAGGAAGAGGCAGAGAAGGGGTTGGAGGCCCGGCGCTCTGAGCACTCAACACGGAGTGGCTCCACTCGGCCACCTCCTGCCTCGGTTGGAACAGATGGGGGGCCACGTCCTGTTGGCTGCTCAGACCCAGTTTAAAGGGCTAGCAGGAAGAAAGAAGCCGTGATCTAGAAGCCCATATGCGCTTCTGGCTGCACAGCAGTTGGTCAGAACGAGGAAGAGTGAGGTTTCACGCTGCACGGCTCTCGCTGACCAGGACACAACTGACCTTTAGGCTTTGTAGCCGAGCCTCTGCTCTCTGTTCCCCCTGACGGACTCAGCAAAGACGGCTCTGGGCATGCACTGCGCCGACGGAGGGGTACGACTGTCACGGAAAGAGGCACGGAGGGGTACCCGACAAGAACGTCAACGTGTCTCTCTGGAATAGCCTCAAACGTCTTAAGACTTGAAAAAGGCCACGTCGGGGAAGAAAGGCTGGCGGTCTGTGTTTCTCTGGCCGCGCCTTGGAAGGGCTTCCACACAGCGCAGCTAAGCCCGGGAGCTGCTCACGCAGAGATCAGCCACACGGACCAGAGGGGCCATCCGAGGCCGCGAGCATCTCGCCCCGCGTCGGGCTGAACTCCAGCCACCCGGCTCGGTCTGGAGCAGAGATCAGGAAAGGCAGCCGCCGAGGGCAGCTCACAGGCCGCGCAGAGAGGACGCTGTGCCCTGCGGGGTGCCGTGGCCGGCAGGTGCGGGGCTCTGCCCTCGTGTGCGTGGAGAGGAGGGGAGGACGAGCAGCTTCGGCCGCCGGTGCTTGGCTCGGCCTGGCTCCCAGGCCTGCTGTGCTTTGGTTCCCGACGCTGAGCTGCTCTACTTTTAAAAGCAGGTTTGGTTTCCAAACCGCACAGGGCACGGCTGCCCGGCGGCCAGTAGGAGCTTCAAGAACCGGCTACCGAGGCCTCTTCACGCGTCGCTTGCGTGGGATGAACCCGTGGCCTGTGGATTAAGGAGGTTTCAGGGCAGCCGGGATCCGTTCCAGCCGTTTGCACTGGTATTTTCTTAGCCGTTGTTGAAGACAAATGACTGGGACTAGGAAGCTGTAGCCTCCAGTGTGCTGTCGAGAACTGGACGGCGCCTTGAGGCCTTGAAAAGAATGCACTAGAGAGGTGAGCGCAGGGGGAGGGCCGTCGAGGACTGCTCCGGCCCTGAAGCCCACCCTACACCTGAGGGAAGGGGAGCGGCTGAGCACAGGTGCAAGCTGGGGCCTGGCAGAGGTCACTCACCTGGGACGGGGACTGCCTCGCAGTGCCGCCCCCCTGGCCAAACCCCGTTGGCAGGCAGAGCCCAAGTCCCCGAGACGCTGTCCACGGCCAGCGCTGAGGCCACGCAGAAAGGCAAGGAGGAGCCGAGCTGCGTCCAGCGGAGGACACGGGGGACGGCGAAGCCCTCAGCCGTCGTGGGCGGACGACTGAACCGGAGGCGCAAGGCTTGCAGAATCTTTTTACCCCTTCGTGCTCCAGTTCCTGACCCAAATAAGGTGGCCACCGTCCATCGGCCGGGCTGGGGAGAGGCAGACGAGGTGGGGTTTGTGGGCCGACGTGCGGGACACGCAGAGGAAAGCACGGACTGCAGGGTGCCTGGCGCTCCGCGGGGCAAAGCCGGAGATGAGAGGGAAGCCCGGACTGAAGAACGTGAAATGGCACGTGCCTGGTTTCCTCAGAACACGAAAATGCCTGCTTTCATTACCCCCAGCGCCCAAATGACAGGGCATACCCTCGGCAGCCCCGTGCGAACTGCAGAAGAGACTAAGTTCACCACGCACCTTCCCACCTGCCTGTCTGGCGGAGTGACCCCAAGAACAGTCTGCCTGGGCGACCCCACGGGGACTGTCACACATGATTCTCTTAATCCACAAAACTCTCTGGTGGATGTCGTTATCCACGGTTCCCCAGTGGGGAAACTGAGCCCTTAGCCAACAGCACACGCCAGCACTGGTGGAGCCGAGATGCCAGACCAGGCAGCCCGACTCTAGGACCCGCTTCCTAAACTGCCAGCACGAGGCCGCCTCCCCGACCGAGACTCGAGAAGCTGGGGCGTGAAGTGGCTGTAGACAAGACCATCTCCTGTCGCCACGGCCTTCCAACAAGCCACGCGGACACGAGAAGTTACTCCATAACCCTAGCTCCAGCTTTCAAAGTTATCACTCGGTCCAGATTTTACGCCAGCAAACGGGGAAAGGCTTGGTTACCAGAGAGGCCGCTTCTGCCGCAAAGGTGTCTGCTTTGGTTACTGCGTCTGAACAGAAGATTCCCCGCCTCACCAGCTGGCCCTCCCGCCCCGTAAAGGGCCAGTGTGGGGCCCAGCACTGCCAGGAAGCCGAGAGTCTCCGGGGAGAAAGGGATCCCTAGACGGGGGCCCCACAAGGACCGTGCAGTCGGCCACCCCTTCCGCGAGGACTCCAGAACGCCGCCTGCTGCCACGAGCCAACCAGTGCACTTAAAGACTCTACTGGAAAAGCGCCCCGGGAACAGGCAGCTCTGACAAGCCGGGAGAGCACATGTAGAAAGCCACGTCCGTCCCACAGCCGCCCTGGCCGGGGCCGCCCCGCAGGCGCAGTCTCTGGAGAGCGCCGTTTTGCGCCTCCTCCTCTCTGAGCAGCCGGGCTTTTTGAGTCTCCTTGATCCCAAAGACGGGGGGCTCAGTCATTGAAGGGGGAGAGTTCAGTGGAAGAGAGGGCGCTCCTTAACTTTCTCTGCCTTTCTCTGCATTAAACTGTATGGCTGGATCTTCTTCTTTTCCAGCTCTGTGACCGGTGGCGGGTCCCTGCCAAGGCCAGGCACCTGAAAGGCTGGAGCTCCTGGGGCCCTCGCTCCGGGGGTGGGGGCAGCTGTCACGTTGAGAACCGACCCAGGAGAGGCCCATGTGGAAGGAGCCGACAGGTCCAGCCCACAGCCAGCGGGACCTGAGGCCTGCCGGCAGCGCTGAGTGGACTTGGGGGCCTCCTGAGG